>JBBPCZ010000042.1:15896094-15907938 GCA_037974445.1 Brycinus macrolepidotus
TATATACATACATATATATATACACACACACATCCTGTATTAATATTTTAATGGTTTTATTTCCAGCAAAACAGCCTTTACAGCAAATTGAAAGCTAAATGAATAAATACATTTGTATTACATATATTACACATTATTATTAGGATTTCAAACTTTTGACAGGCAGTGTATAACAGAGGACAGTCCTAATTTATGTGCACAGTAGTGTGACTATCAGACCTCCTGATCTCGTGCCACCTCCACAGAATCTGCGTTGTCCTCGTGTTTGGCGCGGGTAAAGCGAGAGGACAGTACAGAGGTACTGGGCTTATAGAGAACAGCCGCACGTACAAACTCCTCCCTCTCTCGCCCCCTCTCCCATTCTGTCATCGACGGGTCCAGACTCAACTCCAAAGCATCTGAAGAAATTACACACACACAAACACACAAACACAAACACACACACACACATAAAAACACACACACAAAAACACACACAGCAAGTCAATAAAACAGACAAAAATGTACTGATATGCCAATCTCCATTAACACCTAATTAAATTAATTATGAACAGTGTTTAGAATACACTCCATCAAATGTACATATTTTAATCATTTTTCCACATACTCCTATAATAGTGGACACTACATCGTCAAGGGGCAGTCACAAGCCCTGCATCAGGAAAGCCACCAGCATCGACTTCTTCCATCAAAAAAACACTACAGAACCTTTCAGAATCAGAATCAGAATCGCGTTTATTGTGTTTGATTCCGGTATGTGTTCGTTCACATACTTGCCCAATAATGTACTCAAATACTTGGCCAAATCATGCATTTAACTGCATTATAATACACACACACACAATATATGTACATATGTACAATGTAATAAACCGGTAGGTCTATCTGCTGGTGGCCTAGTGGTTGCCCCTGCGATCAGACAGTTGTGGGTTCGAATCCCAGGACTGCTAGTGGCACCACTGAGGTACCCTTGAGCAAGGTATCGCCCCCTCACACTGCTCCCTGGGCGCTGTGTTTCTGGCTGCACGCTGCTTCACTTGGTCCTACCTTTATCCCCCTGCTTCAGGCGGCTGATGTAAAGGTCGTACCGGGCCTGTTTGGCCGTGTTCTTCTCAAATGGTCTGAAGGTCTGGCCGCTCTGAGCTGTGGGGCTGGACCAAGCGCGGAGGGCCAGGTGGGCGTTTGCCTCTCCCTGAGCAGCAGGGGGCTGGGGCTGGCCGTGGGGGTCAGACTGAGGGGCACTGGAGGTGGACTGGAAGCGGCTGGACAGGGCCTGCAAGGCAGAGGCTTTGGCTGCAGCCACGACCACTGCACGACCCTCAGCAGAGGACATGTCCCCCTGCACTCTCTTTTCCTCTGTGGCTTTACGGATCCCACTCAGCCTCTCTCTGTCCTTACTGTCCAGCAGCTCAAACACAGAGTTGGGGCCTGCAGAGTGCACATACACACCATCAAATCTTACATTTGATTTGACCATTCCAATTATTACACTGTAATTAATATTATTTTATTACTGAATTGATTTTTACATACACATACATATGGGTCATTCTACATTTGCTGAGGCAAATGGTGTATGGATGTTTACATACTGTTATATGTTCAATATTACAAACTAAATGATTATCAATTAATCACAAATTAAAAAATTAATTTTGCAGCAGAAAATTTTTTTAAATTATATTTTTAAAATATGTTACACAGAATAAGCAATTTTATTTTCTTTTTTCTTATTTTGTTTTTCACTTTTTTTAACACATATATATAAATATATATAATTTTTTTTCCCCTCATTACCGTAGTTTTTAGTTGCTGTCTAATTTAAAGCAATTAATAGACAAACTTTATTTTTATTTTGAATTTTTTTTTTTTTTTAAACTAGATTTGAAAATGTCCCTGCATTTGCCACTATAATGTCAGAATGCCCATATGTGTTTTATTGCAGCCAATTTAATGACACCAGGAAGGAAAAATGGCACTATATATTATAACATACACACACAAAGACAGCATTTGTACCCTGCAAGGTAGTTTCTCCCAACATCTCTCCCCTCTGTGCAGAGTCTAGCATGTGGCGGCCCTGCTGTGGTGCATCTTGGGACAGGTGTCCACGAGAGGCCTGCAGAGCCTGGGCCACTATCGGGCTGACCGAGGACGGGTCCACCACAGGCCGAAAATAATGCACTGGCCTGTAATCTCGTGGAAGATCTGGAGGAGGAAACACCTAACCAAAGAGTATGTACATATGACTATAATATTAACTTACTTTAATTCATATGTGTTTTAAATACATCAGATACATGTTACTAATTGACATGTAAAGGGAGCACATACCGTTTTAACCTCTGTGCTTTTGGAACCCAGAGTGAAACCTTCAAGAATCTTCCCCAGATATGCAGCATCTTGTTTGGAGTCTGGACAAAAGGCAAAATAGAATGGCAATACTGTCAGGATGTTTGAACAATGGACTCGACCTAGCAGTGACAGTTACATTTATAAAAACATCTGAAGTGCTGCAGTGCTTAATACCCTTGTACCTGTGTCTAGTAACCCATGTAATGTGTCTAGTGACGTATTACTGTGTGTGTGTTTCTGTTTTTCTTGTAACCTGTGTTCGGTTTCTGTTGTAACTTGCACTTTGTTGAATGCTGTTTACACGCTGAATATTATTTAGCTGTGGTGATGTAAATCCTGACCTCACGAAAATTTCATTTCTTTCGAGAATATCTGTATATAACTATCTCTGAAGCATGATGCTTCCTAACTTAAAAATAATGCATTTTCAGAGTAGCCTCTTGACTCCATGTAATTGGTTTATCCGATAGGGAAGGTCTATATAGTGGACCTATAAGGTGGACCACTGAGTGGGAGTAAGGTCAATTTTATAAAATAGATGATGAGTGCATGTCTGTTGAACTATTTACAGCACACTACTACACATTAACTTGTATGAGAAAACAAAAGACTCACCTTTCTTTTTCTTACTGTACTGCTGAGGGGCAGTCCATCCATACAGGCCGTCCCCTGGCTCCTCTCCGCCCAACACAGTGTCATAGTTGGACATTTCATCTCTGTGGTAAATATCCGCATCCTCTACTTCCATCGCTCCCACTCCAAAAGCCTGCTCAGACATACAAGCACATTAAATCTTAAACATTTCAAAATCTTGTTATTCAGTAAATATTATTCACTGTTAATCTTAAGTTATAAAAGTTCGTTATTCAGAATCAGAAAACTTTATTGATCCCGGAAGGAAATTGCTTATGTTACGACTGCACAGACACACAGAGACACAGAGACAAGAACAATATAAAATCTAAAATAAAAGTAAAATAAAAAAAACTCTGCAGAAAATACTCTCTACGAAATACACTATGCTACTGTGTATACTCTATATTTCATATAGAGTATTTTGGACTAATTCGTAGGTTCTGGTCATTTAAGGGATTAATATCACAAAGGTTAATATGATAATATATTGTGCAGTCCTATCAATTATTGTAATGATAGAAATAAAGTTTTTATTTTATATCAAGTTTTTTAGGGTTTTTTTTTCTCCTGTCTCCTTTATTCGCAGCAGTTCTCAGAAAGTTAAATAGACCTCACCTGTCCTGTGATTCCACCCTTACGTTGCTGCACCCCCTTCCTGTCTTTAAACAGACTGCTCGTCCTATCAGAGCCCAGTGTGAACAGGTCGATATGTCCCATCCCCAAACCTCCACTCAGGGCCTGTAGGGGGTTCAGGCCTCTGTAGCCGAGGCCATGCAGGTCATCTTTTGGAGTGAAATCCACCGGGATCACATCTTTGGGTGCGAAGGTCACATTCTCTGGAGCAAACTCATCATCATTCTAGACATGGAAAGTTAAAAGTCATTTCCTGAAATCAAGCTTTTGTTATAGAGCAGAATACCTCTTCTGCAGCACAAATTAGTATAAAAATACTAATATACCATATACAAATCTATCATAATCTCATGTCTCCAAACTAGCCATGTTCCAGGGAAAGTTTCTTTTCTAAAGAGAAAGTTGATTTTCAGTTTTAAGTCACAATAATAACAACAAATCTCCATTAAATCATGTGATGTCGCCATTAATCAATCAAACAATTAGCATCTGTTTATCGAAAAATGATGCACACAAGTACAGACGACACTAGCTCATACTCACCTCTGACTCCTCAGATCCAGTGGGTGGTAAAGGACATCCATAAACTCTGACATCTTTAACAGGCAAACAAAAACAATAAATAATCAAAAATGATGACATATATATACAAAAGTTCTGTATTACAACAGTTACAGTTGCTTTAATGAGGAGTATATTAGACTCACCTGTGTCTTGTTTGCGTTGTTGTCGTTTTAGTCTGGGTCCAATGCCTTGTCCATCCTTCCAACCCATTTTTCTAAGCAATTCAACCCCAATAGATGACCTGCAAAACACACAGCACACAACTGTAACTCAGTACTTATTAATTACATGGTTATATGCTAAATTTCTCATAACATTTTCTCCTGTCTGCCCCCTCCTGATTTCCTCTAAATGATCATTTCCTTTTCTGTTGAAAAAAAGGTTTTGCAATACCTATATCACCCATGTGGAAAAAATAACAGCAAACAAATAAACACAAATATATAACAATCTTATGTCTCCAAACTAGCCACTTTCCAGGCAAAGTTTCTTTTCCAGAGAGAAAGTCAATGTTCAGTTTTAAAGTCACAATAAAAACAAAAACTCTCCATTAAATTATATCCTCCAAGTGAAAAAATAACTGTCCCTTAACTTAATAACTGGTTGTCACCCTTTAGAAGCAACGACTGCAATCAAATGCTTCCTATATTCAGAGATTCACATTGCTGTGGAGGAGTACTGATCCACTCTTCTTGGCAATATTGTTTTAATTCAGTAACATTACAGGGCTTTCGAAGATTAAATTAAACCATGTATAAGTCAAAATGTAACGTCCCTCCTTTCACTGTTTTTTGGCTTTTTTGAATCTTCTGTCTTCACCCTGTTTTCTTGTCTGTGTTGTTGTTTACATTCTCCATGGGTCTTTGTTTGTATGTTTGTACCATGTGAGAATGTTTTGGTCTTAGCCCCGCCCTTAGCCCCACGCCCTTGCTCTCCTGTTCACCTGTGTCTAGTTTCTGTCTCCGCTCCTTCCCAGGTGTTCTCATTTCCTTAGTTAGTATAAATACCCCTGTGTTTCAGTCTGTGTTTGTGGATTCTTTGTGAAACCTCTTGACACTCTGTTCTTTGTAAAACTTGCTTTAGGAACTCTGTTCTGGTAATTTCTAGTTATGTTGGTTCTCTTATGTTTTTGTTCATTTTCCTCTTTGTTTCTGTGGTGCACCTGTTCTTGTTATCCTTGGAACATCTCGTGTTTTTGTAGTTTCTCATATTTTCGTGTACCCTGGACCCCTTGTTTTTGTTCGTGTTTTTGTTATTTGTTCTTCAGCATAAAACCTTCTGGATCCTGCGATTACATCCTGATTCCCTCGACCCTCATGGCAATACACAAATTTTGAAAAGGCTACTTTTACCGTTGTCTCTTTTGAGCCATTCAGAGGCAGACTTGCTCTTAGCCTTCAGATTATTGTGTTGCTGCATAACCCAGTTGATTTCTAATGACTGAACATTCTCCTGCTGAATTTTCTGGTATAGAGTGGAATTCGTGGCCCCTGAAGCAAACTTTCCCACATCACACCACAGTTCTGTTTGATTGCTAGTATGATGTTTTTATTGTGGAATGCTGTATTAGATTTATACCCAAGTCTTCCAAAAAAATCCACTTTGGACTGCTCACAGAACATTATTCCAAAACATTTGGGTCATCAAACGTGGGGCAAGCTTTTATGTTCTATTTGGTTAGCAGTAGTTTTTTGCTTACTGCTGGCAATATTGGAGGAAATTTGGTATGCCAAGAGATTCATCTCTGTTCCAGGTGATAATGACTAATCCTGTTTTTCGCTGGAGCTCCAGAGCCTTAGAAAAGGACATGTACGCCTTTCCAAGGAGGTCTTCCACTGATAACTTGGGTTGTAGGGGAATGTATACTGCCGAGGAATATATCGTCATTAATTCCTTTGGAAGAAAAAACAGTCTGCACTTTACCATTAGAACCTGGACATCTGAGCACCAGTGTTTATCCAGGTTGTGCCCCAGCTGTTGTTTACATAAACACACAGTCCTCCTCCAGAGTCCCACATTCTGTCTACTCTGAAAACAGAGCAGCCAGCTAATTCGATAGCAGCGTCTGGAACATTGTGTTTTTGCCATGTTTCTGTGATGATCATCACACAGTGAGGCAGAGTTCTCACCCTGATCTCATCCATCTTGTTGGCAAGAGACCTGGAGTTAGTGGGAGTTACCTGGGAGCAATGGTTTAAACGAGTTTTTAGCCTAGCACTTAGCCCGGCTCGTCCCATGCTCTCTACCATGTGCAATATCGTGCAATTTTCTTAATGGCTGCTATTTTCAATAAGATGTTGCACACATTTCATTTTGTGCAATATCTTATTAGTATTATGTACAATAACAGACTCCTAACCACTATTTGTATTACTAGTAATTCACTAAACTGTAACTTACTTATCTATAGTACTGATCCGTCAGCATTTGTGTATATAGTATAGTGTATTTCATACTGAGCTTTCGTCTGCAGAATTTTAAAGGATTTATTTGGACTTTATATTTTATATTGCTTCTGCGTGTGCGCAGTCGTAACATAAGCAGTTTCCTCTGGGATCGATAAAGTTTTCTGATTCTTTCCGCCCCTGCATTGTTATGCTGGTATGACGGCAATTCTGATAGGCTCTTATGGGTGTGTACAGTTTCATAGGCGATGAAAGTTGTCAAATCTGGAAGCTGTGTAGTGATTTCTGATCTTTTGTAAGTGCAAAAGGCTGTGCATTACTTATAGAAAATAGACTAACTAAAAGAACTGAAAGAAAAAAGATAGAAAGCCAAACCATTGTGTTTGCACACACATATTTGGATGTTCCTAAAAGCTTTCATCAGTTACTGTAATACAGTCAAACCCTGGAAGGTGGTACATATTCAAAAGTAGGTCCAAGGATCCCCATGATAATGTAGTTAAATAGATAATGTAGTTAATAAATGATAATGCAGTTAAATACCTTGCAGGTGCAATCAGTTCCTCCAGCAGAGTGTCTCCTGGAATGGGGGCCATGAGGGAAGTGATGGCTTTGGCTTTATCCCGAATTCTGTCTGGCCTTTCAGAAGCAAAGTCATCTGTGGTGGTGATCTCTCTTGGTGCAATTCCATGCTCACTAAAATCCTTCAGTAAAAAAATGAAACAAAAACAAATAAAGGCACCAGACAGCTAAGCGTTAAACAGAATCAATTCTAAAATTGGATATATGGGTACAAGTGGCCTCATAAGCAAGATAAATGGCAGCGCTGCTTGATCATGATTCAAAAATGACTGATCTTGCAGTAGATTACAGTATCAGTGAAATTCTGTACCATTATATTTAACATATATTTAAGACTGCTTTTAAATGATGGTTCGCGAGAGGCGTTAGGACAAGTGGAACAAGTTCATGATGCAGAATTATGTTCATTTATTCACTGTAGCTGGTCTGGTTTATCTGTTTCGATTTCGGATTGCGCAGTTCTACCTGCAGTGCAGCTGCTGACAAGATTCTGATTTACTACCTCCTGTTTGCATGCACTCTAACTGAGATTAACAATATTTACTACTAGGGGTATTCGATATAGACAAAAATTGCTATCACGATATTTTTTGCCATTTTTCCGATAACGATAATTTGATGATATTTTAAACATTCCAAAAACTCTTATTTTGTACCTGCTCTCTCTGCTGAATACAATATTTACTGTCATTTACTAATGGTACATAAGAAACAGCACACAACAATACATCAACAATAATGTTTGAAGAAAAACAGATTTTGTTGAATTCATTAAAACTGGCATAAAAACAATAACTGTGTGAACATTAAAATCAAACAGTGCAAGTGAGTGGGTTTTTTTCTCACCACAACTGAATTCTGACAAACATTCAACAGCCCTGCTCTTATGTTAATTATTTGGTATTAAAAAGCAACAATCAAAAATATGCCATCGGACAAACCCATAACTCACACCCTTACATATGGAAGACCAAAAGTCAGTCATTTCAATTCCATCTAATTCTGCACAAGAAAAAACAAAACAATTTCAGCATTTGTAAACAAATTATTCAGTTTCGGTCCATTATTGCTATTGGTCTTAGATATAAAATTAACTTGGTCTTTAGATTTTTTTGAGAAATGACTATCATCAAATTCTGTCCTTTTTTTGCACAAAAAAAAGGAGCTCCAGCACTTGGCTTATCTGGTCTATTCATTACAGGCCTGCCACAGTGATGCATATTTCTCACATCACCTGAACTGCAGTTGGTTTGAGTCAAAGACTATCTATTTAAAACAGTAGTCACCAACCCCCCTCCTGATTTAGACTGAAAGTGTGTCCCAGTAGTGCACTTAATACTAATACGAACTTGTGTTTGCGTATGTAGTCTGAATTTCTGTTGAGTGTCAAAGTAGAGTACATTGCATAGTTAAATCAGTTTTTGAGTATGGTATTGATAGACACAACTGGACTCCAATGCTGTGCGAACTGAAAGGTGGAGGAGCAACACACAGCTGGAAATTTTGGGAAAAAAAATCGCCTTAAAGCAGGTAAGTGTTAAAAACCATTTTAACTATTTTGTATCAAAAAAGTCTTTAAAGTAGCCTTCAGAGATGTAGCCTGGCATCACATATGTTGGGACAGCAACACTCTACCACTTCCCGTTAGTAACGGTGTAGCATGTTAATATCTTAGTGTACTGACTTTCCAAATTCTATAACACTATTGAGAATACATACTTTGTAGTATTAGTGCATCACTGGGGCAAATTTTGAGTCAAATCCCAATGCTGAGTGATGTTTCTTGTGTTCAAGTCAGGAATCTGGGCTGTTTTTGTTGTATTTTTGACTTTCCTCACCTTGCACTTGCATCCCACCTCCCTGAGTTAATCATTACTATAAATCAGCCTTAAAAGCACAGTAACAAACACAACCGGTTTAACTCTGAGGGATAAGAAAAGATAGGCTATACAAGGGCAGACTGAATAGTGGGAAAATAAATAAAACATATATAGATAGACAGATAGATAGATACATGTAGAGAAGGGTTCTTTAATAGTATCAGGCTCACGAAGCACAGTCCTACACATACCTCCCACCTCCCTGGGTTAATCATTTCCATATATCAGACTTAAAAACCACAGTAACAAATATGAGCAGTTTAAATCTGAGGCATAAGAAAAGATAGGAAATATAAGACAGATATGATAGTGAGTGGGTGGGTTAGTGGGTGGGGGTGACAGACAGACAGACAGACAGACAGACACATACACAAGACAGTCCCACATGTACCTCCCACCTCCCTGGATTAATCATTTCAACATATCAGGCTTAAAAACCACAGAAAATAAATATAAGCAGTTTAAATCTGAGGGATAAGAAAAGCTAGGAAATATAAGACCGACAGGATAGTGGGGTGGGGGATGGATGAATAGATAGATAGATAGATAGATAGATCCAAGAAACATGTAGAACAGGACTCTTTAATAGTATCATGCCTACGAACCACAGTCCTGAACATACCTCCTCATCCATGAAGTCTTCAGGTCTGGCATTGTGCCTCTCTCCCTTCTGCTGCCGTGATGACACGAACGTGGACGGTGTCCAGCCTAGAGAAGGTCAGTGGAGTTTGAGAAGTGAGGTCAAGCTCAACGGAAAGATACATTAATTTTATTCAGACACCAACTGACCTTCTTTCGAGCCCACCGTGTTGAAGTAGCCAGCAGAGAAACCCCCCATGAAGGCTCCATGAAATCTCTTGTAACGGCCTTTCTCATCCCTGACCGTCTGATCCTGCAGGGGGATCGGCTTCTTAATGGGCTCACCTGAAAGAAAATCATGGAGTGAAGTAAGTTTACAGCAAGTTTTTATTAATTACAGCTGCACTATGTGGACAAAAGTATTGGGACACGACTATTACGCGAACAGGGACTTTAATGACATTGAATGCAAATATATAAACTTTAATATGTAATATGGAGTTGGTCCAACCATTTGCAGCTATAACAGCTTCCACTCTTTTTGGAAGGCTTTCCACAAGATCTGTGGGAATTTGTGTCCATTTATTCTGTAGAGCATTTATGAGGTCAGGCACTGATGTTGAGCGTGAAGGCCTGGGTCCCAATCTCCGTTCCAGTTCATCCCAAAGGTGTTGGATGGTTTTGAGGTCAGGGCTGTGTGCGGGCCAGTCAAGTTCTTCCACACCGAACTCATCCAACCATGTCTTTATGGAGCTTGCCTTGTGCACTGGGGCACAGTCATGATGGAATAGAAAAGGTTCTTTCCCACATTGTGTCCACAAAGTTGGAAGCAAGGCTTTGTTTAGCATATTTTTTTGGTATGCTAAAGCATTTAGTTTGTCCTTCGCTGGAAGAAAGGGACCTAGCCCAAACTCTGGAAAACATGTGTCCCAATACTTTTGTACACATCTCTGCTAGTCTTAATTAGCATCACACACAGCAGGCCAGAGTGGGAAAGATTTTACTACAGATACACGAGTCAAAACCCCTCATTTCTCTCACTGTGGTGTCTTTAAAGTATTAAAAGTGTGAAAAAGTCAGCCCACCTTCATCCAGCGGCTCCAGAGGAGTCCCAAAACTTACAAAGTCCTCCTCACTCTCTCCCTCTGAGGACATGTTGACACTCAGTACGGCGGCCGGGCGGGCTCAGACAGGACTTTTATTTTATTAACGTTCCTCACTTCTGTTATGATTTTCTTTATTCTTCTTTTTTATTTTTAGAATTTTTTTATGAATGTGACCTGCTGAAGTTACTTCTTATTTCTTAAGTAAAATAAATTACAATTTTGTTTTATATTACATTATATTTTTAAATTAAAAAATGAAATTAAAATTAATGCGTGCATGTATGTATATATACATATATAATTGATTACAGGACCAGAATATAAGATCAGTTTTTGTTTTTTTATTTTAATAAATATTAAAATAGCATTACATTAAACAATTATGTATAAGAGATAGTAATAGATTTATTGTTTAAAAGTATTTTTATTTGCATTTAATAGCATCGATAAATGACGTGTGTTGGGTCTGTTAGGAGTGATTTTTCAGGACATGGTTATCGTCATTATTATTAATAATAATTAATCATTATTGTCTGTATTTAATTAACTGTGCTGATCCGAGTCTGACCTCGGATTAGCGGAAGTGACGCAGGGCGGTTGCTGGGAGCTGTGTTGTTTTGAATTTGAGGCAGAAACAGATGGAGGAGTTGTGGACTTAAAATAATAAAATATAGATTAAAAATAACACTTACTGCTGCAAATGATGCGTAAACGACAAAAAGCAGAGACGCTAGTGCCGCCACATTTAAGGTCTGTTTATTTCACTTTAAAAGTTTTCAGCTCTTTATCAGAGTAACATCTCCTCTTTCTCACTTCTCTCTTCTTATCTGAGAGATTTAAAACACAAATGTAGTCTTTTACTGTTTTTAAATACCTTGAGGCATCCCTGTTAATGATATTTCTAAATAATTGTCAATATTTAGTGCGGGTTGTGTTATTATTCTGCATATTCTCTGTCCTGCTGATGCTACACTATGTGGACAAAAGTATTGGGACACTCCTCCTAATTATTTTATTCAGATGCATTCAATTTTAATGCTTCAGCATACCAAGACATTTTGGACAACGCCATGCTTCCAACTTTGTGGACACAGTTTGGGGAAG
>JBBPCZ010000042.1:15927628-15941202 GCA_037974445.1 Brycinus macrolepidotus
TGTGTGTGTGTGTGTGTGTGTGTGTGTGTGTGTGTGTGTGTGTGTGTGTGTGTGTGTGTGTGTGTGTGTATTTCTATATGCTGTCAGCTGGGATGCGTGTGATTACAAGACTTCAAGAGGAGGGATTGTGAGAAAAAACGTATAAGCCTTTCCAGAGTAATAAAAGAAATTGATTTTTATATAGTAGTCAAAATGAAAATAAAGCCTCTGGTGTTAAATGCCAACACCATGGCTAAAAAATTCTTTAATACTTCCTGGTTCATATTGTTCATTTTGGTTTTAAACGAGTGTGTTTTTCTGTTTTTTCTCAGGAGCTACTGTGACAATCTGGGCTACCATGCTCTCAGCGCGGCTGATTTCGGGAAGATAATGAAGAACGTTTTTCCCAACATGAAGGCGCGCCGGCTTGGCATGAGAGGCAAATCCAAATATCCTTCTCTGGAACCATTTGCCACCATCTCTCGCCGCTTTTGAACCCTCAAACATCTGTTGTTGTAGTTCATATGTCTCCTAAATATAGATCAGAAAATTACATCAAACAAAGCGCCGAGGTGCTTTGCAATGGGACGGAGGCACTTAGTGTGGCTGACCTTTAAGAAATATTGTCCATTGCGTGTCCTCTTCCACACAATCCTGCCCACCCAAGCATCTTTCCTATTCAGGTTGCTAATATTTTTACCCGCAGAAAAAACCCGGCTGCTGGCCTTATCGAGCTACTGGAATGTTTCGTAAGCCAGCTACAATTTTCCACCAGGCCTAATCACAACCTAACATTTATAAGCCGTGTTTTGTAAGACGGATAACCTGATGAGTATTTTAGTTGGACCAAAGGGGTAAAAAAAACAGGGTTAAGAGTGCATTTGTGAGGACAGCTTTTATTTATATTTCCTTGGTGGTGCCATTCTGAAATAACACTTGTTTGTTGACATCGGTTGCCACCGTAACGGAAATCTAATACAGCTGCCCTCTGAAAGTCCCCTCGACCCCTCTTAAGAAAGCAACACCATCTTCATACCAAAGCTGGACATTCTGAACTTGCGTAACTTGTGTACCATATGGAGGTTTTCACCCACCTTTCCATTCTGATATTTAGTCACAGGTTAGATGCCCCCTCTTTTCTTCTCTTAAGTACCATCCCAGTCTTGTGTGGCCATAGAGTTCTTGTTTCTTTGGTGTATCGAGGTGTAAACTACTCACTGTAGGTATTTAGGAACATAAACCCGCAGATTTAATTTGAAGCACTCAGCCTGCTTGTATTACGCTGTGCATTAAGTCCATAAAAAATGCACATTTTCAGCTGTGCACAGCACAAGGATCTCCCATTATTATTGGCATCCGCATTTAAGCAGTCACCTCATTAGGTTCTGACACTTCATATAACCAATAATGAGCAAACAGATACAACCTATACAGGGTTTTAAGCATACTAAAGGAATATTTAATGGGTTAAGTGATTCCGTACACTTAGCAATCCGTGTTATTTGCTGGTAGACCTTTAAGTACATGCTGTATAAACTAAAGCTTGCTCATATGAAGCACAGTTTCTACAGTGGTGTCTGAAATTTTGTGAACCCTTAGGGATTTTCTATATTTCTGCATAAATATGACCTCAACCCTTATTAGATTTTTCACAGCCCTAAAAATGGATTAACCCAATGAAACAAAAGAGACAAAAATATTATACTTGGTTATATTTATATTTATATATAATATATGATATTATTGAAGAAAGTGGTCCAATTTGAAATATTTGTGAGTGGGAAAAGTAAGTGAGCCTCTAGGATTAGCAATTAATGCAAAGGTGAAACTGGAGTCAGGTGTTTTTAATCCGTGGGATGACGGTCAGGTGTGTTTTATTTAAAGATCAACAATTTATCCAAGTTTGTGTAGGTGTATCATGGCACAAAGACCTCAGAAAAAGAGTTGTTGATGCTGATCAGGCTGGAAAACATTACCAGACAGTTTTAACTCCTTTAGGTCATTTATGCAGAAATGTTATATTTTAAAGGGTTCGCAAACTTTCAAGCACCACTGTGCTTTGTGCACTCAGGGGAAACAGAGCTATATGAGGGGGGGTGCACTGCATAGTTTACTGTTTTTCTTACTATCAAGTTCTTAAAGTGGAGTTTTCTTTTTTGGATGATCATACTAACCTGTTTAGGCTCATACTGATGTGACAGTTGCAATAATTAAAAGTAAAGCAGGACGGTGACCCTCAAGGACTGGTGTTGTGGAAGAGTCCTGTAATAGTTAAGTTAAGGTCTGGACTTGTGGTATAATCATGAAGACATTATTTGTAAGGGGGGCTTTGTCAGTTCTGACTACACCGACAGCCTTGACTTATTATTGGGATACTCAAAGCTAGTGAAAAATACTAATTGTAGTTTCTTTCTCCCCTGCTCACACAGACCCACTATAACTAAAAAATCGTTTCACTGTGTGTATATGGTTGAACTGACAATAAAACCTACTTGACTTTACTTGACGTTAATAGGCAAGTTGAATCATGTGTGTTTACATAGGGAAATCACAAAACTTGTCTGACTTTTTCCTTAACGCCTCCTCACATATTGCTATAGTGGCCTAAGAAAGAAGGCATTCATTCACATGCCCTCTCTTCCAAACCTAGATTTACACAAAACTGGAGATGGGGTAAGTTCTTTTTACTCTTCTTGTTTCTCTTTCATTTAGTATTTGTGACCAAATACAGTGTTGTTGATGTAGGAATTTACCATGACAGCAATTTCTCCCAGCAGCTTACACTGATCCTTGGTAACAGAGCATGGATGCACGTGTACATTTCTGACAAAAATACTAAATTGGATAAAGGATGTGGAAATCGAATGTCTCGAATCAAAAAGATTCCTAGTTTCTTTCGAAAAATCAGATTGTTTCTGACTCGTGTGAATGTCTTTCCCTCACATTCATGAAAAACTCTCTGTGTGTGGCAGTGTGAGGTGTTTGAGCCCGCTGGGCAGAGCTTCAGTGGTGAGGACGAGGTTCGCTCGGCTGCCTGTGGCCTGGTATGTGAGTGGGCTCAGAAAGTGCTGAGTAGGCAGTTTGACAGCGTGGAGGACCTGGCTCGGTTCCTCCTCAACAGCCACTACATAGGCACCAAGTCTGTCGCCGCTCTCACCGTCATGTCAGGATCCCCTTCAGGTACTGAGCGCTCGTCCCAGACTTGCGATTTCCTTTAGTCATTTAGACAGATACATGTCTCCCCCTGGTGGCTTGCAATCCCGGTATTACTACTGCTATGACTATATATGTTAAATTCCACAGTTACATGTTTTGAATAATTATACAGTCATTGCAAAGGTGAATTAAATTGCATAATAAGCAAGGAACTTGTTATTACAAATTAGGTCGTACTACTCAATTATATCAATGAGGAGTCAATGTAAAATTCCAGTAACATGTTTTGTTATGAACAATAATAGAGTCATTGCAGAGGTGAACTTCATAATAAGGAAGGAAATTATCTCAAATGAGGTCTGATTCCTGAGTAGTAATTTGATTGATGCATAGATTTTTGATTCAGAGTAGCCAGTGTTTACAAAAGAAAGAAAGGTAGGGTTTAAAAAATATTCACCACAAGTAATATCTTTAAAAAGTGTAATTGTTCCTAGCATCAAAATCCAGGAGTTCTGGCCTTCATTCCTGTTGGGTGTCAGTCATTTTCTTTCAAGTAAATCATAGGTTGAAGGTTACTTTGTCATCAGCAGCTGTGAAAACGTGCGTAGTGTGATGAGACGTTTTTTCACAGACCACAGAGCAACACATAGCAACATTCTACAGAGTGCAAGTTACAACAGAAACAACACAATAAATAGACACAAAAACAGTGTACAGTAATGTAACAGTAAAGTGTGAACGAGATGTAAACCTTCTGACCAGTGTTGCACCGTAAGTGTGATATTACAGAGGAGGCAGTTACAGCACTGAAGTGCAAGGAATAACAGAAACAATACAATAAATAGACAATGTAACAGTATAGAGAGAATAGGATGTGAATCTGAGACAATGCAGTCTCAGAGGCTGGTGGCCTAGTGGTTAGGGCGTTCGCCCTGCGATCAGAAAGTCGTGGGGTCGAATCCCAAGACTGCTAGTGGCACCTCTGAGGCACCTTTGAGCAAGGGCGCTGTGTTCCTGGCTCCCCGCTGCTTCACTTGGTGAATGGGTTAAATGCAGAGAAAGAATTTCACACTGTGTGCTGTGTTGTGTTCACGTATGACAGAATGGTCACTTTACACTTTACTTTAAATAGACAATACAGCAGTGTAACAATAAAGTGGGAAAGGGTTGTAAACCTTCCAGAGTGACTAGTGTTGCACCATAAGTATGATTTTACACAGGAGGCAGTTACAGCATTAAACAAAGTGCAAGGAATGACAGAAACAATACAATAAATAGAAAATACTCCAGTGCATTTGTAGTATGAATGGAACATAGATCTGAGACCATACAGTAAATAGACAATGCAGCAGCGTAACTGTAAAGTGTGAATGGGATGTAAACCTTCCAGAATGAATAATATTGCACCATATGTTTGATGCAATATGTCTAAGTCTATATTGCACAAGAGGCAGTTACCAGCATTGAACCACAATAAGTGAGTGTAAATTATAGCTTATCAAATCAAATAACAGGACATGAGTGTACCTGCTGTGCCAGTGAACAGAAGGTAAAGTGCTGGTGCTGTTAAAAGTCCAGAGTGTAATATGAGAGGTATACAACGTATAAAGTGAGGTAGTGCTACATAGGGGAAGACTGAAATAAAAGGAAAAATGTGGTGATCAAGCTACCATTTCAATCACTGGTAAACATGTTAACAATTGTTTAAAAATCAGCAACCTTAAACAAATGTGTCTTGGTAGAATTTAAATTTACCTTTTAATATCTAAAATAAAAATCATAATTTAGCATATTACATGCTCAGAGCAGAAAACATCCAGTTGTGTTCCACTTCTAATTGAGCTAGAAGAAATTAATTAGAGTACATGCATTCTCTTCATTGTACCTACTTAATATGTGGTTTGCTGACATTGCTTGCTACAGAATTATAAGAGGGATAGGCTGTTATGATAACCATACAATTGTTGATGAAAATAGTCTTTCAGTCTATGATTCTGTGTGTTATGTACACTGAGGTATGTCTGTCTGCCAATACCATAACCACTGTTAATATGGTAACTAAACTGTTAACATCTGTGTACTATGTGCCTGTTCCTCTTGATCCCTGTAGGGACTAAGATGTCTGTGCAGTCGTCTGCATTTGTGCCCACGGCCGATGCCCACTCATTCCAGCCCCACGTGAAAACTCTAGCATCCCCCTCCATTGATGCCAAACAGCAGCTCCAGAGAAAAATCCAGAAGAAGCAGCAGGAACAGAAACTCCACTCTCCACTTCCTGCTGAAGCTCAAGCCAGGAGGGCAGATGGAGGCACTACTCCTGGTTTAGGAACTGGAATCCCATGTGGAAGCCCTGCCCTGCTTTCACCGCAGCCTACCATCGGCATTGTGGTAGCTGCAGTTCCTAGCCCTATTACGGTAAAACTATTTTAATTATTGTAGTTTGAATGGGATGTATGATTAGTAGCGAATTCAAGTACATAGTCTAAGCATTGCCATTTCTTTGTTGGAATATTGTACAAGCAAGCCCAGTAGTGCTTAGTGGAAGTAGTTTTGTTTGAGCATGCATTTAAAAAAGCATTTAGCATTTTCAGTAAATGTTTATTCTTATTAACGTTGGTTCTGTCATGATTTATTATGTTCTGCAGGTCCAGAGGAGCAGGCAGTTGATGTCTCCCAGCCCTGTCCCCATTGCAACTGCCGAAAACAAAGTTCTCCCTGTCAATTTTCAAGTGGTCACCCAAGCAGTGCAGCCTGTGAAGCAATGTCCTAAGACCCCTCAGAATGTACCTGCGAGTCCTGGGGGTGATCGCTCTGCCCGTCATCGCTATGCCCAAATCCTGCCCAAACCGGCTACAACTAGTGCAATTACCCTTCGCTCACCCCCTGCATTCCTTATTACCAACAGTCCAATCAAAACTGTTATGCCAACACCCCAGGTCAGTTCTGTCAATGTTGTCAAGATGACAACCATATCTCTAGGCCCCAGCAACACCAACACTGCATCCACCTCAACCACCGGCAGCACACCTAGGCCTGCTTCTGCTGGAGTTGCCAGCTTTAGTGATGACCTCCAGCCTGTTACGCGTGTTCGTAGTGGCTCCATTGCAGCAATGCCATCAGCCCTGGCAAGACCAGGACAAGTGACCACAGCAACACCAATCAGCAACATCAAGTTGGACTCTGTACTTGGCAGTGAACAAGTCCAGGGTGACAGTGGCGGGCTGGCAACTTTTCAGGAAGTTGTTGGAGGTATAGAAAAGATGGAAGGGGCACCTAAACCGAGGGCAGCTAGTGTGCCTACACCACTCGCTAAGATATCTGCAGGACTGGACATGCATACAGGGACCAAATGTAATGGGAGGATGCTCCCTACTGAAAGCAATCTGGCTGCTGGCAGCAATAATAATGCTAAAGAAAGAACTCTGCATCAGGGCATCCCCAGTCAGACCATGAGCAGTGCTCCAACAACCACTAGTAGTGCATTTGTGACATCAACTAGGGATGCAGAATTGACATCTATAAGCCCTCGCAAAAGACAAGGCTTATGCCCAGATTCAAGTCTGACACCTGCCAAAAAAGTCTTTTTAACAGACATAGGAACTGAAGGTACAAAAGCAGGGATGGCAGCCACAGTGAAGAATATTCCCAGGTCCAATACTCCTGTCCGACCAGAGAGCGCACCTGCCTCTGCTGCTGGAAGAGTTATGGTGAAGCTTAACTCCAGTGTTCCAACCCGCATTCTTGCACACTCTGACTCTCCAGTTGGGAATACTGGCTTTCAGACTTTCACCAGGCCAAGAAGCGTGTCCCAAGGACACTGGGAATTATCCTCATCTGGTGTGAAAAATGTTGTTGCTGGTACCACAGCTGCAAGTGCCCCCTGCCAGGAATCTCAGATCAGGAATCAGACCTTTGGCAGACCAAGAAGTGTTTCTCAAGGTCGGTGGGAGGGGTCTTTATCCAGTAATGACAGCAAGCCAATAGTTGCTCAGACTGCTAGTGCCACAGGTCAGGCGTTTTTACAGCAGTGTGCAACCAAAAATCCACAAGCCATGCAAGTAAGCTCAGAGCAGAGTGACTTTGCTGCATGTGAACTCAAGAGTGTGTTCTGGGATAACGGACAGCAAGATGGCACTCACCAAAAAGCTTACTCTCAGCAGGGAACGGCAGAAAACCAGCAAATATCCACTCCAGTTATGGAGCCTCTTCAAGTGATGGCACAGCCCTCTGCCCTAAGCCAGAGTATACAGATGACTGCTGATATGGCGGATTATGTGTCGTCTCAGCCAAACGTGGGCTATTTCCCTTTTAATGATGATGACATGACTCAGGACAGTATTGTAGAGGAATTAGTTCAGATGGAGGAGCAGATGAAGATGAACAGTAGCATGCAAGATTTTGGTGGCTGTGTTGACATGGCACTGCAAGGTCAGCAGGCTACCTTACAGAACAACATGATATCCAATCACCAGCCCAGCACGACTTATTACAGCTCGGCTCACAGCAGCAGCACGCCTATCCACACTCCCACGCCAACACCAACCCCCACCACAGAGATGATAGGAGGGGCGCAAGGACTGACCAGAGAGAGTCCCTGCTCTCGCTTGGCTCCCACTACGCCTGTGGACAGTGCACTGGGAAGCAGCTGCCAAACCCCCATCAGTACACCCCACTCCAACTGCAGCAGCAGCATCCCCCCCAGCCCTGTTGAGTGTCGGAACCCCTTTGCTTTCACCCCTATCAACTCAAGTGTCACAAGTTACCACGATGGCAGCATCGTCTCTTCCAGTCCAGTCAAGCCCATGCAGAGGCCAATGGCCACCCACCCAGATAAATCCAAACTAGAGTGGATAAATAATGGCTACAACAGCAGTAGTGGTAACTCCAGTAATGGAATTAACATTCTGCCCAGCTATCAAGACCTGGTGGACGATCAATTCCGGAAGCCCCATGCCTTTGCGATCCCTGGTCAGACTTATCAGTCACAGATCAGGCACCATGACACACACATAAGCCGTTTGACTCCTATCTCCCCAGTCCAGCAGCAGGTGGCTAGCATGGCCAATCTCAATAAACAGGAGGGATTTGCTGTCCCAGCCCCTCTTGATAACAAAACCAGCACTTCATCTGCTTCTGGTACGTTTCGCTGCCGTAGCGTTAGTCCAGCAGTCAGGCAGCGCAACCTGAGTGGGACCCCAAACCCCAATGTTCCCCGCTCTGTGGTGTCTCCGTTTAGTTCGCCATTGACGCCTGAGGTGTTGAACATCTTTGCGAACAGTCAAGCAGACACTAGTGTTAGCAGTATGGCACAGAGAAGTCAGTCTGTCCCACTGAACGTGATGATGCAAACCGAAGTTCTGCCCATGCAGGCTGGGGGACAGTCAGGCAACACCAAAAAGATCACCAATGTCCTGCTCAGCAAGATGGATGGTGATGGCGATAGTTCAGTACGCGGACTTGGCATGAACAGCATGCCATCCTACACTGCCCGCATGAACCTCACACAAATCCTGGAAACCACCGGTGCTCCCAGCTTCCCCAACAGTGCCAACCACCAGGCTCAAATTTCACCTGGCCCCTCGGCCTACAAGTTTCAGAAGCCTGCTTACCTCATGAAGAACACCAGAGGAGAGCAGATTAGTTTCTCAGCAGGCGACGGCCAAACACAGTCAGCCTCAGGAGAGAAGCAGCAGCAGCTCTCTGATGAAGAGCAGCAGAGTCAGGCCTTGCTGGTTCCAAACCTCCAGCAACATCAGCACCAGCAGCCTCTGCATTTTGACAGCACTGCTAAGGAGCTGTTAGAGGAAACTGTCCTCAACAGTGGTCCGCAGCGCTCAGGCCAGGCTTCAGAACTCAGCGCTGGTAGTTCTGAGTTCCCTGGCGATATGCGATTGGCCTCCGAGCTCTCCAGTAGCATCAATGATCTGAACACTTTGGACACAAACCTTCTGTTTAACCCCAGTCAGCAACAAGGGCCGTATGAAGAATCAACACTGGAGGACCTGAAGAATGACCCACTTTTTCAGCAGATCTGCAACGAGACTGTGAGTTCTGCTGGCTTTGACTGGTTAGAGAGCAAGGACCAGGCACCAGTGGAAATGTTGGGATAATTTGTAGTTTTGTATCGTTTTGATATATTTGGATACTTGAAGGGATGTTTTTGTTTATCTGTGTTTTTTCAGGATCCTGGCTGTGTAAGTGTTCACACTTTTGTGTTGTACAGCATCAAGTCTCTGGACTTTGGGTCCAGATTGTTGTGCCAGGCCGAACAGAAATTATCACTTTTTTCGAGAATGCTGGTTCTTTTTCTAATTAGTAGTGTGCACCTTTGCCCCAGACTGTGGTGCTGACCTGTTGTTTTTCTCCCTATTCACATGTTTCAAAGAAAATAGGTCTCTGTTGTTGATAAAGGAACGAAAATAAACCAAGTAGATTGTGCTGGAGCCATGACCGAGAGTCAAAAGTGGCTGTGAGGGTTCAGTTTAACACTTTTTTCTATTGTATGTTCTTCAAAACAAGTTACAGGAACAAGTTATGTCCACACATTTTGTAAGCAAGGGATGCAGTTGAAGTGTTTGGGGGGGAAAAATAATTTAAATCAATTTTCTTAATCCAGCTTCTTGTGTAAAACTGGTTTTGAGACTTTGAGCTAGCTGAGGTACTCTGCTTCATTCGGTCACCCTTTCGAATTTCCAGCTGTTAAATAGGTGCTTCCAGGTGCAGAAAAGTATAGATGCATAAGTGAATAATATTTCTTTGGAATCTTTGTTGTCTAGACTGTAGACATGGGCTGTAAAAAGTATGGGAGTATATACAAAAAGGGAATATTATGTCTGTTGTCTTAAGTTTTCCAGTACTTCAATTTCATAGCCTTCATATGAATTAAAAAGTACAACGACTGGTACTTCAAGGCAGCTGTTCAAATTGAAAGTTGATTCACAATGAATTGTTAGTAATCTAAAATTTGGCTTGCTCCTCGTAGTAAACGAATTATTGTTTATAGGAACTAATACCCATTACTTAAAGTAATTAGAACTTTTGTTAAAATTTTGTGTGGCATTAAAACGTCCCTCACTGCATCTCAGGGTTACCCAAGCTCTAGATTTGAGGGATCGAATTCAGTGAACACTCTAAAAGGTATTTGTGTTTTGATACAATCATTAAAAGGCTCTAATATTTGCACTACCTGGAATGTTTTATATATTGGAAACTTATATATTGTGAAGGAAACCTATGAGATGATCCAAACGGTCTTGAAGACACAAAGGGTCATTCTTTTACGACAATATGCAAAAATAAAGAAATAAATAAAGATAGGCCTATTCTTAAAACCCCAATCAGGATCCACGATTGCACCAGCATTAGTGATTATATGATTACAATACACCGAAAAGGAATTTATGTGACTCAAATGTGGTTTCACGTAAATGAAATATTATTACCAAAAGGAGGTAAACTGATCCAGTTACATTGAGGTAATGTACACATATAATTCAGTGCACTGTTTTTCAAGTGTATAATGTGACATGATAACCATACTAGTGATAGATTGTAGTAAATACATTGTGATTTATTTATTTATTTATTTCAGTTCTCAAAACTGGACAGCCAAAACTGGGCTTAAATAGTGTGTTTTGCCCCCCTGCCCCGAATCATAAACGCCAAAAAGGAATTTTTACTTTGTGGAAAACAGTGTCATTGGATTTTATTCAGGATCCACTTAGTCTTTAGATTTTTTTGTATCTATGCATTTATAAGCTCTCGAGTGGATCTGCCACTTTTTTCAATTTGGTGACTGCAGTTTTTTTGTAAGTTGGTTCTTAAAGCTTGCATTTTTATGTCTGCCATCTGATGCTTTTCAAAAAAAAAAAACATTTTGAAATATTTTGTATAAATGCAGTTAATATTACATTATCTTGGAATTATAGGGTGTTAGTGGAGTAACGTTCACTTAATATTTGCCTTTGTACCAAATGCAATGCTGAATTTTAAATCTAATGAACATTTTTAAAACTGTATTGTGGCAATTTATATGACTGTTGTTTTTTGTTGTTATTTTTTTTCTCTCCCTGTTCAGGTACTCTGCACTGTTATAAAATGAAAGGTGTTATTGAATATATAGCCAGTACCACTATGCCATCAGTCGAGGTGAGAATTTTGGAATTTGGGACAGTAATAATTTTTTTTTTTTTTTTTTTTTTTGCTTTTTTAAAAATCTTGATTAGTGTTTATAAGCAAGAATCTGAATCTGTAGTAATTTACTGGATGATACTTTGCTATTTATTCTTGTGCCTGATGATTAAAACACAGTCACAGCACTAAAACTCACAGTCCAAATTGTGGCAACGTCTTTGCAATCCATTTTAGCCTTACTGTACCTCGATACCAAAGAGAAGCTGTGAATTTTTTTTTAAGAATTTTATACCCTTTTTTAGTATAATTCTAAATTTGAAAAAGAAGCATTGAAATGAAACTTTGGGGGAAAAAAAAGTTTTGTTTTGTTTTGTTTTTTTTAATTTTTGGGTGGACTGGGGGATTGGTGGACAGAAGCCTGTCCTGTAGCACTGGAACCTTCACTCAAAAAACACATTAAATCACATTTACACTATAGTAAAGAACTGGTATAGTTTGCAAAGTGTATGTAGCAAGTTTTGAGGAGACTGTAGGTGGTTTTGAAAGTCTGTAAATGTATATATGAAACTTTCATAGGAAAAAAAAGAAAAACAGTTGTTTACTATTATCATTCTTATGCGGCTGTTAGTCATCATAAAGTTGTGAAGACTCATAACACAGTCATCTACTCCTTAAACCTTTATTCATCAGAAGCCAGCAAGTCTGCAGCCTGACTCTTGTACAGATAGATAATCCCAAGTATTCTCTTTTTTTGGTTTTGTAGCTGAATGTGTTCTTTTGTTTGTTTGTTTGTTTGTTTGCTAGTGCTCTATGCTTTCAAAAGAGCCTGCTTGTGTGAAAACATGGCATGGATTATTAAAGATGTGTTGTGATAAATAGACTACTAAGTTGCATATCTTTCTGTGGCCGATAGCGATTTTCCACTGGATTTTGGATAGTTTAGTTTATTATTCCTGTTTCTTTTTTTTCCTTTTCAAAATTAATCAAAGCGTCAGGATCTCGGAATCCAAGAACAGGTTTGAAAAGGTGAACGTCAAAAATATGGAAACCTCATTAAACTTCTGTGCACATCCAAAACCGTGCGGTTGAAAAAATTTTGTGGGAATAACTTCTATCCGCCAGAAAGATATTGCGACTCACCACTTCTTTTAGCATTATTTGATGTTTACTAACTCAGCAGTTCACCTTTTCTGTATGGTCAGTTGTTCCGATGTCTTGTTTTTTTTTTTTTTTTTTTTTTTTTTTTTTTTTTTTGTTTTTTTCCTTTCTTTGGTTTTTTTTGGGGGGTTTTTTGGAAATGTCCACGAAGAAATTTTCCTTTTTACCTCTTTTTTCGTTCATGTTTTACTTGAAGAAAGCACTGATGGATTGATTAGAAACGAGAATGAGGACAGAATTACGGCTACTCCTCTGGTAGAACAGAATTTTTGACGTGTGACCTCCCCCTCCCCCCCATGGTGTTGTATCCTGTACAGCAGACTGTATGGTAGTTTGATAAAGTTGCTATGATATTTCAGAAGGGTTTCCTCTTCCTTTTTTGTATTGAAAATGCTCGCTGAGATTTTTTTTTTTAAATGACGTAAATTAAATAAAAACTTTTTTGTAAAGTTCCCAGATGGTGTATTTTGTGCTGATTTAGCATAAAATCATGTAATTCCAGTGTAAAGAAAAAAACACAAGTATAGAAGAAATATCCCATTGACGTGTAATACTCTTATAAAATGAACTCTTACGAGTCATCTTTCATACTGAGGCTTTTTCAGAAACAGTCAGAACATTTTATTGATCCCACAGGAAATTGTTTGTTTTGACAGCACAGAGACAAAGAACAATATAAAATATATAAGTCTAAGTCTAAATAAATCCAGTAAAAACTCCCAGTATGCAGAAAATACCAAATATGAAATACACTATGCTATAAACACAAATGCTTGTGTTTAAATACTACAGATAAATAACTTACAGTAAAGTGAATTACTGGTAACACAAATGGTGGTTAGGAGCTTTTTCATCTGAGTTTAGAGAAAACAATTTATCCTAATGGCCTAGGTTTCCCAAACCCAGAAAACAGTAACCTATCTACTAGCTTTCATTGTGTTTGTTGAAATGTTCCTTAAACGTAAATAGGACATACAATATATGGACAAAAGTATTGGGACACAGCTGTTTTCCAGGGTTTGGGCTAGGCCCGTAACTTCCACTGAAAGACGATCTTAATGTTTCAGCAGGCATTTTGGACAACGCCATGCTTCCAACTTTGTGGACACAGTTTAGGGAAGAACCTTTTCTATTCCAGCATGACTGTG
>JBBPCZ010000042.1:15960046-15973099 GCA_037974445.1 Brycinus macrolepidotus
AATGCACATACACACGCAGTAAAGCTGGAGTAGTTTTCTTACTCTAAAGTGGAGGCAGAGGTTCCTGAGGTCTAGGATCAGTCAGTGTAAAGAAATACTCCAGCCTATTCTGCAACTGTAGCGTATGGTCAGTTGCCACACATTTTGATTTGATGCATTTATAGAAGCTTTTAGGCAGGTGCTTTATCACCAGTCGACTGGCCTCTTTTATCAGCATGTTCAACAGGTTTTCTGTTCTTTTCTTAGTTGCCACAGATAGAGATTCAACTGAAAAAAACGAGTATTTCTTTAACAGACTGATCAGAGATCAGTGCCTGAAAAGCAGCTGTACACTTTCACTGAGAGAGCCCACAACCCTGCCACACTCTACAGCCTCCTGCTGTCTCAGGGTCAACACACACACACACACACACATACACAAATACACACACACACACACACACACACACACATATAGGCCTGGATAGGTAGATCATGCTATAGAGAAAGTTTGTTCACACACTGTTAAACTTTGGTTCTACCTTAAGTACTTCTTACTAGGGCTGTTAGAAGTTTTTAATAACTTATTGCATCAATCACATTAATTTGTTTAATTAATTGCAACTAATTTTTGTCTCATTAGCTCAATTTTTGTCTCATTTGCACTTTGTTATAGCTATATAACTCGAAACAGTAATCTTCATCATAATGTGTTTTTTACTTTCAATAACTCAGTAATAATATTTTTATCATGTGAGTGCATCATGTGAACCCAAACATGAAAATCATGTGATTTCCACAGAGTGAACGCAGTTTCCAGTTTTCATCACCAGTGTCCATTGAGAGCAACAGTGGCTGCATTTTATATATATCATATATAGCATATTTACACTCAATGAGTAAATATCGTATATGCACCAATCAGCCGTAACATTAAAACGCTTTCCTAATTTTGTGTAGGTCGCCCTCGAGTCACCAAAATAGCTCTGACCCACTGAGGCATGGAATCCACAAGATCTCAGAAGGTGTGCTTTGGGATCTGACATCAAGATGTTATAACAGATCCTTTAAGTCCTGTAAGTTCTGAGCTGGGGCCTTCACGATCAGATTGAGATCTGGTGAATCTGGAGGCAAAGTCAACACCTTGAACTCTTTGTCATGTTCCTCAAACCATTTCTGAACACTTTTTGCAGTGTGGCAGGATGTGTTTTCCTGAAAGAGGCCACTGCCACTAGGTAATACCATTGGAGTGTACTTGGTCTGCAACAGTGTTTAGGTAGGTGGTACATGTGAAAGTAACAGCCTTATAAATGCCAGGCCCCAAAGTTTCCCAGCAGATCATTGCCCAGAGCATCACACTGCCCCCACCAGCTTGCTTTCTTCCCATCCTGGTGCCTTCTCTTCTCCAGGTAAGTGGTAAATATGCACATGGTTGTCTGGAAAATGTAAAATTGATTCATCAGACCAAGCAACTTTCTTCCATTATTCCATGGTCCATTTCTCATGCTCAAGTGCCCATTATAGGCGCTTTCAGTGGTGGACAGGAGGTCAGCATGGGCACTCTGAACGGTCTGCGGCTACCCAGCCCCATATGCAGCTGCGATGCACTGTGTATTCTGAAATTTCTATCATAGCCAGCATGAAATATTTCAGCTATTTGTGCTACAGTAGCTCTTCTGTTGGATAGGACCACACTTCCCATGCCCATCAGTAAGCCTTGAGTGCCACTGATCTTGTTGCTTGTTTTCACATTGTCCATCCTAGGACCACGTTTGGTAGGTATTATCCACTGCATACTAGAAACACCCTGCAAGACCCCCCATTTTGGAGATATTCTGAACCAGGTGTCATTACAATTTGGCCCCAGTCAAAGTTGCTTAGATGCTAACTCTCACTCAGATCCTGCTTCCAGTTCATGAACATCAAAAACTGACTGTTCATTTGCTGCCTAATATATCCCACCCCTTGACAGGTGCCATTGTAATGAGACTGTTATGGTATGAGATGTTATTCACTTCACCCATCAGTGGTTTTAACATTGTGGCTGATCAGTGTATATAAATATAAAAATATATAGATATATAAGTAGCCACTGGTTCAAACTCACCTATAAATGTAGCCTCTCAGTCTCTGTGTTGTTCATACACCTCATAGATTCATGTTAAGATGGATCCTTTTGTTTCCTGACTAGAGCTACCCACTTTACTGTTGCTTTTGTTAGTTTGCTGCTCATTGATTTATCCGTAGGTGTCCAGTCGATATATCAGAGATCTTGCCAGCATCACTGGTGCGTTTTGCTCATGAATGATGCTTCAGATGATAAATAAGTAATAATTAAATTCACTGTTGAAATAGCTGGAAACTTTTACAAAGAGAACAATCAACAGAACTTGCCATTTAAAAGCTGTATGAGAGGATTATTGCTGCAGAGTCAATTAGACTTCAGCCTTGAGCAACTACAGATGGTCAGGTGGTGTTCAAAAAATGATTGGATTAATAATTTATTATCATGTCAACTTTAACAGCCCTATTTCTTACACATGTATTTCTTTAGTTCCTGTCTCTTACACACAATCACACACACACAAACACAGACACATCAGTACAAATAAAACACACATTCCCTGACAGGAGCTCTCAGGAGTTTTAAGTTGCAGGTGCATTTTTAACCTCTTTGTGTTTATATACATCGTTAAATAAAATACCAATAAAAACAAGACAAAATGAAGAAACGGAAGGACTGCTGAAAAAAATGAAGGAAAGGCATACTGTACGTGTACTTTTTAACTTTTCTAAGTATGATTTGATCTGTTGGAGGATGTTTCTCACCCAGCCACTACCTCATTTGTTTAACGGATCCTTTTTTTTTGCATAAATTAATTGTCATGAATCACTTAGCATTCAGAGGGCAACTTTTCCAACCTGGGTTTATAAAGCTGCCTGATTCATGGTTTTTAATACTAGCAGAAGCCCCACCCCTTTCTGTCTTCTGTGCATTTTTCTGAAGGTTAATGGGCACTGGAAATGACCGGGTGCATAAACGTGTCTCCGTACGCTCTGTTAAATGGAGCTTCGACCTGTGCGCTCGGCTTCACTCTGGAAAACGACAGCCGGTGTCTCTTCAGATTGTACACTTTTGCAATATCCTTATGTAAAGAAGAGATATGAGTACAACAAAAACCGACAGTCTTAACTCAGGCCTTTCCATGAGTGTCTGCAAATGTACCACTCGACTATTATTCCTCACCTCGTTGCTTTTCTAGATTCTTCCCTCAATTCACTCACGTTTTCTAAATCCTTCCCTCACTCGTCTTTTCTCAGGGAGCTCTGAGCAAGGAAGCTGTGCAGGGAATCTGAGAAGAAAGCAAACATGTCTGTCAAACTCTGGCCTTTTGTTTCTTCAGCCATACGTTTTCACAGTTGCCAAATTGTTTTTTTTTTTTTTGTTTGTTTGTTTTTTTTTCTCAGAACACAAACGAGCATCTCTTTTTGTACTGCCAATAAGAGCAGGATTTCTATCTCTTTCCTTTTTATGCATTTTCTACAATTATTTAAGCATCTTTATTTTCTTTTGATAAAGAAAATTCTTATATTTCTTACATAATTGTGTTTTATTAGGGCTAATTTTTTTTTTTTTTTTTTTTTTTTTTTACAGAAATGCTGAACCTCTTGCCATAAATCTGACTCAGAGGAATTTGCCCTTTTAAGCTGATATAAGACCAGTTTTGCTGTTTTTAACCTTGTTTATTGTTCAATCGTTAATAATTCTTGGGATTTTGGTAGTTTTGCTGGTCCCAATAGGTATCAGCTAAATGGGTAAGTTCAACCCAGAGCCCACTGCTCTCATTGGCTACTGTTGGACCGTGCTGTCCAATCACAGTCGCCGATCTGTGAGTTCTCATTGAGGAGAGCCAGATGGGTAGAGTCAGGTACCCACACACTCAACCAAATGATTGTCTCTCACATTGCTCCTGGTCCATAATGACACCTTCTCCGAAGGGTTAGCTCGGTGCTACAGCTCGACGAGGTGCTTTTCAGGATGGTCTCTAAAGCATTCCAGTTTTTTCTATTTTCATCAGGGGCCTCTCAGGTTCATCTTATACGAAATACTAAACAAACTGAATGTCTGCATTCACTGGTGTCATTACATGTTCACATCACAAGCCTCAGAATCACACAAGGTCAATAAACTGCCACACAGAGGAGGACCTGTCTTAATTGTTTTGTTTTCAAAAGTGGCCAATCAGAAACCTGCGCTTATGATGTTATTATGATGTCTTTGTAATCTCTGTAGATTCATTTTCACATGGGCAGTTTTTTTCCTTTTTGGATACAGTAAATGATGCTGTATGTAGAGATTATGCTGTATGTATTCCTAATATAAATAAACCTTAATTATACTACACAAAGGAAGCCTAGTTTTAGACTAAAAAGCATGCTCAGTGGCATATTTCCACTGACTCTTTAATTAGGCTAAGACTTGGCTCATTTATTTATTTTTTTAATCTTGAAAGCCTGCCCCTGGAACTATGCTCGTTTACGGTTATTGGAATATGCAGAATCTCATTGGCCATGTGGTCTTTTATTTTCACTTAAAGTGAATGATGTTTGAATGTATTACTACACCTACAGTATATTTGACATGTTAGAGCTGATCTCCCAGATGCAAATTAAGCCCAGTCTTGGACTGCAGAAGTTTCAGTGTGATTTAGTGCACAAGTGGGCTGACACTATGGCTTTGTTCAGAGAGGCATCTCAAATGCAACTCTTTCCAGTCAGATTCAAGCCACATTTGTAGCTGGATTCAAGCCACATCTGTTTCCAAATCGGGGGCGACATTTGTTGTCATCAAAATGCGGCGAGATAGTTGTGGCACATTACGTATCATGACTGGAGAGTGGAGCTTTTAACAGACATCTAGTTAATGTACTTTTACTGGTCATGTTGTAGTTGAAATATAGCAGGACTGTTCTGTTAATTATAGTTGTTAATAAATGGTACACATCAAGATCTTTCCTCAAACATGTGACCTGTTAGTTGAGTTTTACCTCTATTTGATTGATGTATTTGTGTACACTGTGCCAACCAATGTGAATATGCAACTTCAGTTGGACCATGCAAATCAGCTTTTGTCATTTGTTATTTTAAATCTGAACACTCAAGCTTAAAAATGTGCGATCTGCCCTGCAATGTGAATAAGTTCAGAAGAAATTCGGTTTTGTTAAGTGCACCTACCCATGTTCCACCCACAAATGCATCCTTTTGTAACAACTGTTGCGAGGTCGTTCAAGCTTTATAGCTAATTTTCATTCAGCTTAATGAGAAACTATAATTCACACCTTGATTTTTGCCAAACTACAGAACGTGTTAATAGTTTGAAATGATTTTGTATGCATGCGAAAGGTATCAACAGTTTGGGTGTAGAAATCAAGTTTGTTATTTCTGACCTCCCTAGTTTAGATTAACTGCAACATAGTGGTGTAGCATTTTCATCTATAATCTCAACTTTATGAAGCGATTGTAGCCAACTTTATAAAGCTGAAGCCTAAAAATGCTCGATTTGCCCTGCAATGTGAATAGGTTTCGAAGAAATTCGGTTTTGTTAAGTGCACCTGCCCATGTTCCACCCACTGATGCATTCTTTTGTAACAACTGTTGCAAGGTTGTTCAAGCTTTATAGTTACATTTCATTCAGTTTCATGAAAAACTTATTTACAGCTGGTTTTTGGCCAACTAGGGAATGTATTATGAGTTTCAAGTGATTTGTATGCATGTGAAAGGTATCAGCAGTTTGGGTGTAGAAATCGAGTTTATTTCCAACCAGCCTAGTTTAGATTAACTGCAACAAAGTGGTGTAGCAAATTGAACTATAATCTCAACATTATGTAGTGATTGTAGCCAACCTCTTAAAGCTGAATGGGATTTTTGTCTGTAATGCCTAACAGTAGCTATGAAAGAACAAAACGAAGGAACTGAAGGTGGAGTTTGGATAGGTCATTATTTTCTCACCGTTTTAACTTGGTGATGCCAAAGTTGTAAACTAAGGAAAGTGTCTTCCTAGTACTCCAAGCTGGGCTTTAATTACATCTGAGAAACGACCCTGCTGTATTATTCTAGCTGTTTCTCTCCAGTCTGCTACAACAGATCATACTGTTCATGACAACCGATTTTTTATTCTCTCTGGAAAAACAAATGTGTATTTCTTTCAGTCAAGAGTTGGAATCTGTTTTCAAAGTGCTTCTCTTGCCTTTCATACTTGGATATGCACAGTTTTTTCAATAATGGCATCTTCTCTTTTTATAGATGATTATTAGTAGAATACCTCATGTGTTACTTGTTAATTTAAGCGGAATCATGTTCTTAACTTTGCACAGAAATGTGAACTTTGTGAAGGGTGAGTCAGTTTTAGCATCGTGACTTGGAGCCATGCTTATAGATACAGAACTTTAAATAAACTTGGAAGTCTTGGAGCACTTGGTGCACAGTAGGGCAGCATGTAGAGAGATAAGAACAGCTTAGCTTAGAGGTAGAAGGTTTGGTATACAGTGACAAGACGTGGAACTTTAAGGGGTATGGACTGCCTTTAAATGGAATTCCACTTATGTTTCAAACCTTCTGCATAATTCAGTTGTTGAGATGTGAATAAAGTCATTCAGAGTGTGATTGGTGCATTGATGGTGTATTGTAGAGAAACTTTGGTACCACTTTACAATAAGACTAGCCTTATAAAGTTTTTTTTTTATAAATGATTTATAATCAGGTTGTTAATTAGGTTGTAGACAGTTTATAAATCATTAATAAGCAGTTATAAACAAGTTATAACAGTTGTCATACATTGATGCAGGCTGATTATTGGGCAGTATCTAGTGTTATAGTATGTAGTGTTTTAATCGTAGTAGCATGTTAACAAAGACCTGATTAAGTTGACAGTTTAACGTTCTGTCTGAGAAAGAGACAAGCTCAGCAGCTAGCATGATCCGAGATCTTCCAAATAGTGAGCCTGATTATAAATCATTTATAAACCTTTTATATGGGTAGTCTTATTGGAAAGTGGTACCAAAACTTTTTTAACAGTGGTAGTGAAACTGGGAAACCCACACATTTTTATTTGTAATGCTGATAACAGTAAAATAGTACTGTTATAGGCCTCAGACATGTATTTTTTTATAGCTTTCTGTGAGGTGGCTTTTAAAGGTCTTGGCTGACTAGAATGGCCCGTTTTATAACAATTTGAAGCTACTCTGAATGTGTTTGCATCTTAATTGTTTTATAGTGCGGAAATTTCCGAATATTGGTGGAATTCCTCATTAAATAAATACCTTGGTAAAAATCAAATGTACACAATTATCTGCGCTTTTGTTCAATTTTAGTAATAACAGTATGCCATACAGTGTTAGAAGGAAGTCTGTTTGAAATTTTGTAACAACTCTATGAGGATTGAGGCAAGTGTGTGATGCTTTAGGCATGATTCGACAAATGTTAATTCATGGCTTCCAAGCTTTCATTACAAATGACAGAAATTCTGGACAATAAGCATGCCTTGGCAAATCATGTTTGGTGTAAAGGAAAAACTGGAAATTTGATTTTTCAGCAAATTATTCTGTTAAAAGCATGGACATATTTCAAGGAATGAACCTGTTTTTACATGATGTATTAAGGTACATGTCCATGCTTTTCAGTGGAAGAGGCCTGTGATGGTGTTTTTCCAAAGGGCAGTGCAGTGTGGCCACAGTACAGTTACAAACATATAGTCAGGCATTTTGTTGTCATTTTCGTTGCCAAGTAAACCGTCCCGTAGCTGAGCTGTGCTGAATTTGATTACCTTTCCTGACAGGTTATCAAGCATACCAAGCAGGGTTGTGTGGATGGAGCTGGGTAAACTGCAGACCATTGATTGGATGGAAGCAATCAGAATACACATGACAAAAGTAATAATTTTAAATAGAACACTGGCTGGCTAGTATCACTGTCTTCACATTTGTCCAAAGGCTAAAGATGATGTAAATCAAAATCAGAACATTAAGCTAATCCATTGTATTAGGCTTGTGCCTGTAACTGAATCATTTTATTTGATTTATTATTAACCTCATTGCCTTTTTGGCTGATGACAAGCTGTACTGTCTGGTGCCTGAAACATCAGCCTGTGAACACGGCTACGTGCTCTTTCAGCCGTCCTTACCCATAAATGGCTTGGTAAGAACACTGGTTTTATAACAACCACGCAATCGCACTTTGCATCTTCTCGCATGAACGCGTCTAGTTTTATTTGGTTTATTATTAACCTCATGGCCATTTTGCCTGATGGCAAACAAGTTGTACTGTCTGATGCTTGAAACCTGACGTGGTCTTGAAATATACACCATTACACAGGTGACTTTTTGGGACAGATGATATCAGCCTACAGCACGGGTCTCGGCCAGGGTACAGATATTCTTGGATTTGGATCAGTAATTGTACCTCGCTATATCACACTGTCAGGTGGAAACACCTTCAGAGATAGCTGTGACAGGACAGCTTTGAATTTCACGTGTCCATACAAGATTTGAACAAGTTTTACAATAGCAGTTTGTATCGTTACAACTGTGGTGAAGTGTACTGTTCAGAAGGGGCCTCTTACCAAGTCCTAAAAATACAAAAATACATTTGAAGACTTTGAGAAGAAGTGTTTGATCTCGACGTGTGTCTGTTTCTCAGGTGCCCTGCTTTGGCATTAAAACTGTAGAGGAATTTTCTGTCCATATAAGACTCTGAGACATAGGAAAACCTCATTCTTCCTTGAAAACGAAATAATGAATACTGATGCACAGATCAGCTTTCTGGTTTTGTTTTTATTTTTTTTTTTAAAATAGTGGTCCTTAACCAATGTCTCCCTGGTGCTTTGTGATGAAATGCCAATGCCTGGAACCATCACAATTTGTGGTTTCTTTTTATTTTATTTTTTTGTAGACATCTTAACTGATGGACCTATGTGTGTTCTGTTCTGGTTCAATGTGTGGAAAATTTGCAAAGTTGGTGCTCCAGTGTGTTCAAGGCACACCACCTCAGTCATATTCATTTACAACCAACCCAGTGTGATTCAAGCCATGGTTCATCTGTAACCTTCTGCACTTCATTCTTTAAGATGTCATGTCGTGAGGAAAATAAGGAGTGAAAGACTTAGTCTGGTTTGAGGGAATGGTGTTCTGGTTCCCGTTCTGCAGGACCACTGTAGGCCACTTGGTGTTAAGTGTGTGGAGTTTGAAGACAGAAATGAGCCTTTTGTCATCTGATGTTACTCAGATGTAACCTGGTGTTACTCACTGGAATAATGTAGTGGGGAGTAGTGGACATAAAGATTGGAGGTTTGATGATCTTGGTAAAAAATATATATTTTGTGTTTGTTTTCATCTCTTCCTCTTCCTCTTCTTGTTACAGTTTGTCTGTTGTGAACTCATCATTAGCTCACGAGCACACAGTTTCCCCTCAAATGTGTAGGATGTAAATAAACACCTAAATAAAGACATGAAGGTGATTCAGCTAAATGGTGCCACACTCTGGTTTTTTTTTATTATTATTATATAGATTTAGGACTATAATTCAGCAGCGATGATCTGGGATTAGCTTTCTAGCTCCTTAGTTTAATGCAGTAATGTCATGTAATGCATGAATATGTGTCACAGGTGTAAAAAGCTATACCTGCGCTGTAGAGCTGCAGACAGTCTTGCGCAGAAACATCTGCTTACTGAATTTCCTGCATCCGGTCAGCTTACGGGATGTATGTAGAAAATACGTGACTTTTCCATCGTCACACAGGAATCATGCTGCACCTAAACTGTACTGTGATGGCACGGAAGTTGCAGCACACTTTGATTTTCCAGTGTATCTCAGTAACGGAGTTTCTGACGCATCAGCAGCGCAATTCTCTCCACACAGTTTATGGCCGGTGTTCTGACAATTTATGCTGCCTTGTCGAAAAATGCTACCGTAGCGCAAATCGACAGCAGAGTCTATCGATTCACACTACCCTATCAAAAAATGCTCCCTTTAAGTTTATACAGTTTATACAGATACCAGTTTATACCTTCAATTTATAACACTGATAATGAGAAATAGGCAAATAATTTGCATAATCAAAGAAAAATATACTTTATTTAAAAAATATATTTATATGCAGTCTATGAATTCATGCTACCCTATCGAAAAATGCTCCCTTTAAGTTTATACAGTTTATACAGCTACCAGTTTATACAGTCAGTTTATAACACTGATAATGAGAAATAGGCAAATAATTTGCATAATCAAAGAAAAATATCCTTTATTAAAAAAAAATATTTATATGTAGTCTATGAATTAATGCTACCCTATCGAAAAATGCTCCCTTTAAGTTTCTGCAAGGTAGCTCAGATAAACCAGTGTCCAACGCGAGGTAGCATAGATTCATATGCGTGGCATTGAATCCCAAGACTGCGGAACTGCACATGCGCAGAAAGGCACGGTAGCACATCTCGATGGGTAGCATGTTTCGACAAAACACCTGGTCATCATCCAAAAACCACGTCCACAAAGTCACACCAGCCAAATGTTTTTTCTTCTGTCAGAGCTGCTGTTGTTTTCGCGGTCTTTTATTTCTTATAGTCTTGTTTGACTTTTTTTTTCTCAGCATTATTTAGCCGTGCTATAAAAACCTGACCCAGATAACTTGGTACACATTTGCATTTCTCACTGCATTAGAAAACTGAAGATACTGAAATTTATCCTCAGCCAAAACAGACAGTAGTGCTTCTACGTCATCAAGTTCTCAGTTGTTAGTTTGTATCTCCATTGTTGTTGTTGTTGTTATTTTTTCATGCTGACAGTTAAAAAAAACAAACAAAAAAAAAAAACGGCCTGTTTCCAAGTCTGTCTGTTGTCATGACAACATTTAGACCAATCAAACAGTAGTAATACAGTTAGCTCAGCTGTGGCCCGTTTTTGGCCCTGCCACTGAGCAGCATGGGTACGACTCGGGTACAGGTGGCTTGTTAGTTTATATCTCTGTTGTTGCTTTATTGCCCAGACAGTATAAAATAATGGCCTCTTTCCATGTTGTGATGACATTTCAACCAATCAGAAAGCAGTGATGCAGTCAGCTCGGCTGCGATTGTCCCCGCAGAATGACACAAGCTTGCTGCAAGTTGCAGGCTACTTTTCATGACTCTGCATCCTTAGGAGATACCTGTGGCTCCAATGGGTCCAAAATTTATTTGGTCCTTTATTTTATTTGAAGTCTCTTGTGGAGGTGGGACCACCTGGGTGAATAACCTCTGTCATGAGGGTCTTCATGTGACCGTTTTTCTCTTGAACCTCCGCAGCATAGAATCTAGGATTTTTTTGAACCATTACAGTCATATGCTCTCATGATTTGCCCATATGTGAGACACGATGAGGTCTGAAAAGCTTTCCATGTATAGGCACTCACCAGAAACTGGCCTTTAAAAAAAAGCTTGATATGAACTGCTCTCTAACAACTGAACAGCACTGCCATGACATGGCAGCCCAGACACAACATATGTGAAGGATGGGCATGTGCGAAATCAGAGCCTTTGGCAGGTAACACATTCGTGCAGGATGGAGATGATGAACCTCTTATCTCCCATAACACAATAACCTGCCACTCTAACGGCCTAGTCATGGCAGTGTTGTACCAGTAGCAGAGAGACATAACCTAGTCACAAACTTATGGCACTTTTCCACCAGCATAAGGAACCATACCGTGAACTAATGTTTTTCCATTACAAATAAAGAGACCCGAACCCGAGCTGAACCCGAGCTCCTCGACGGCAGGGCTAAAAGCGGATCGCAGTGTCACTGCTTTCCAATTGGTCAAAATGTCATCACAACATGGAAAGAGGCCACTGTTTTTTACTGTCTGCACAAAAAACAACAATGGAGACACAAACTACCAACTGGGAAGTTGACAAAATATAAACACTACTGTCTGTTTGGGCTGAAGATAAATTTCAGTTTTCTATGATACTAACAAATTTATCTTTAACGCCGTGAGAAACGTGAAGGTGATCCAGCACATTACTAACCCTAAGTTCGCTGAGTTAGGTTTTCATCACACGGATAAAGAATGCTGAGAAAAAAATAAAAACTCAAACAAGACTATAAATAAGAAAAGACCACAATAACAAAAGCGGATCTGACAGAAAAAACTTTCCGCTGGTTCGACTCCATGGACGCGGTTTTGGGACGACCGGCTATGAACTGTGTGGAGAGAATTGAGTCAGAAACTCTGTTACACTGAGATTCACTGGAACATCAAAGAGTGATACAACTTCTGTACCATCACAGTACAGTTTAGGTACAGCACGGTTCCTGTAGACCTGTTGAAAAGTGCCTTTACAAACTTTACCCACCCTGTAGTTGATGAGATCTTTAGACATGTTGTCTCTATACAAAAGGAATCTCAGGTAATTCCTGTGGTATGCTCAGACACAAAAGCAATGGAACATCTGCTGTATAACAAGTACAGAAATATGTTCCTTTGGAAGCACATTAAGTCACCGAGGTGAAAACTGTTAAGGTTAGGGCCAGTGAGGGCAGATACCAGCATCCTTTCCTCAGAGGTGGTGCTGACTCAGCATGGTTGTTCTCAAACATATTCCCCATGAAAGTGACGAACGGCTTTCACATTTCAGGTTTTCTCTCAAGTGTGTGCTTTAGTGAGGTGAAATGATGTAGTGCTTGTTGGCAGTTGGGCAATTGCTCCCTAAGAGAAATAAGAGATAAGATGCCCCTTTATTAGTCCCACAGGTGGGAAATTTGCATTGTTACAGCAACAAAGTGGACAGAACAAGAGAAGAAAGTAGAAGCAGCAAAACCAATAGAGTAAAAACTACACAATATACAAAAAACTGTACACTATAAAAAAGGCTATAGAACTATACGGTTTGTGTGTATGTTTGTGAATATATGTATGTATATATATATATATACACACACACACACACATATATATATACATACATATATACTTACATATAAATATATATACACACACACACACACACACACACACACACACATATATATATATATATATATATATAC
>JBBPCZ010000042.1:15984269-15995082 GCA_037974445.1 Brycinus macrolepidotus
GTGTGTGTGTGTGTGTGTGTGTGTGTGTGTGTGTGTGTGTGTGTGTGTGTGTGTGTGTGTGTGTGTGCGTGTGTTTAAAATCAGCTGTAAGTACAGGGACTGATGGGGAGCGTCTGTACAGCTGTGCTCTTGCCATTTTCCCATTTTTCTCAGTTGCCAAAGTGCTTCACAAGTCACTATAAGCCCTGACACACTGCTATAATCTTCAGACCTTCCGAAGACGCAGCTGTAGGTCTGCAGATGGAAAATGGCCATAAGTACTAGGGGTTAATTGATTATTGTCACGAAGCATAATCTGATTTGATATATTGGAATTGCCTTTGGAACTCACTTTGTCACTTTATGAATATGCAAATCGTTAAACCGCGCCTCGAAGTGGTGAGAGTCGCAGGTTGAAATTGAAACAGGACTTGAGAAGAGATGCCTTAGTTTTAATGTTTTACTGACAGTTCACTTACACATTTCTATAGCTATTAAACTCCCCAAACAGTTAATATAATTTGTATTGCATTCTGTTATATTATATCGTTTGTATTACTTTTTATTGTTCAACTTCAACTTTCAACTTTTTCAACCATACCTGTTTTCTCTGTTCTCATCATTTATCTTAATGCTGCCACTGTTTATGTGTGTCTCAGTGAGGCATGTCTGCCATGGTGAAAGGTCAAACGCCACTAGCTAAGGATTCCTGTAGTTGATATTGTCTGTTACTGGCATGAACGCCTGGCACACTTGTAATTCTGTGACAGGATGTTTTATAGATTTATAGAGTTAACTCAACATCAGCATCACTGAGGGAGTACTGGATAGCGTTAGTATGGGGATGTTGTGTGTCTTATGCAAGCTGCACTGTTTTCCAATATATAGCCTTTACAAGGTTAATGCTAGCCACTTAATTTAGTTAGTATATTGTAAGTCAGAATGGGTTGTGGGTGTGGTGGAGTTTATCTTCTTTGAACTCCGGGAGGAAACAGGAGCCCCTGACGGATATCCATACAGACATGTGGAGAACGTACAAGTTCCACACAGCCCTGGCTGAGAATCAAACCCAGGACGTTCTTTGGGACATTACATTACTTTGGCAGACGCTTTAATCCAAAGCGACTTACAATTTGAGGAAATACTCGAATTTCAGGACAGTGTGAGAACCAGAGGAGAGTTCTAAGTGCTAAAATCTTTACATAGGGAGTAGTGCAAGAAGATGTAGCTTAATGAGAAGAGCAAGTGTGATTTACAGTAGATGTGCATCAGGAGAGGAGAGGCTCTCTGAACAGATGAGTCTTCAGGAGGTTTGTGAAGATGGAGAGGGATTCTGCTGCTCTGGTCACCTCAGGCAGCTTATGAACCAGAATGAGACCAGTCTGGACTGGGTATACCTTGTGTGTAGGGATGGCCGAGCCAGACGATGTTCCTTGGAGGAGCGGAGGGAGCGAGTAGGAGCATAACCCTGAAAGAGGGGATTAAGGTAGCTGGGTGCAGTACTGGCACGTTACTCCACTTTTTATGAAACTGAGATAAAGCACAATCGTTCTGCCCGTTGAAGCCATTAAGGATTGTACACATCAAGATCTTAGCTCATAAATATGACTGGTTGAGTCATTTTTGACTGCCGTCCCTAATCAGCATCCTCAAAAGTGCAGTGTTACTATGTGCATACGCACCAATAGTCTGACCATATGGTTCTTCACTTGTAACTTAAACCTTTATAAAGCTCTTTTTTCGGTACACTATTAAGTGACAAGTGTTAAGAGTATTCAATGTGATTATGGTTCTTTCGGACCCTGAAAGACAGACCCTAGCTCTGTTACTTTGCTCGTTTTCTGAACCACAACTTACTTTTGTGCATATAATTGCATTGCATTGGCTGTAGTTGAAAGAGAATGAATCATTCATTAACAATGTGGCGCTACCCTATGAAGCATATAAAAGGCCACTGATTTCTAGGCTGTGAACAAACACAAGCTATTAACACTTCAGCACGTAGCATCACACGGTTGTGCCGCAGATCTATTTACCATTAAAGCGCACCGTCCCACTGGTGTGATTTGGAACGTTCAACAACGAACATAACATGTTATAACTCCTGACGTAGCAGTGCAAGTTAATGCAGGACACTCAAAAGCACAACACTTGCAACAAAAACATGCAGACTTGCTGTTTGATATGCAAGACTGTAGAACAAATCTTTACATTTTGTGCATAATTGACATGTGTAATACCGGCAAATCACACGGCCAAGCTGTTGTTTTGTTTACACGCCTTTATAAAAAGTCTTTATTGAGTATTTGTTGTCCCCCCCCTTATTCATTCACAACTACTGTGGCACTGTAACCATAGCAACCACGGCTTGTGTTGTTGTACAACAAACATAATCATAATCATCCTGTCAAAGTCAAACGAGTGACACCTGCGTTGAAGTGAACATCGTCTCACCGAGGAGGAGATATTTAGCTGCTCTGAAGTCAGGCGGCGCAACCGAAGCAAATACAAGAACAATACACAACACAAAGTCACAGATAGTGCGAACTTTAGTGGGGAACGCTGGTGCACAAGCAAAAAAAACTTACGCTGCAACAGGTAGAACTTTTAAAAACTCCCCTGCTGAAGGGTTAACAGGCCATAGGTGTGCTGCAAGAGGGCACATCACATAAACACCCAGCCATGTGAAGAATCACCTTTTGATACCATTTCTGAAACCAGAGAGTCTTTCCATGGTTATGGTTTGCAGGGAAAGGTGGGAAGCCGGGGATGCCAAGTGAGGGATGTAAACAGATTGTTCAGAGAGCAGTGGAACAGGGAGTTTAACCGAGACCCCCTTGTACCTCAGGGCTGGGGGGATAAGGTTTCAGGCACTGATGTTGGAGCGCATTAGCGGCCCCTGCCCCTGAGGCTCAGGAATCCAGGATCCAGGAATCGGGACGGGCGGAGGTGGGTGGGTGGATGTGGGGGTGGGGATGTTGATGGGTAATAGAGGGGCACTACAGGAGGGGTCAGCTTCAGAGGACCTCCAACGTCATCACTCACATTCCAGCCCCAAAAATACAAGCCTTTAGGGGCAGGCACAGATACACTCGTCCTTGAAGATCGGATAACAGAGGGAGGAGGGAGGGAGCGAGAGAGAGAGAGGGGTGGTCAGGGTGATCGTGCGGACTAGTATTCATTTTGTTACCTTCTTTTATGTTGTCTGTAGCCTTTTGAGACTAGAGTACATACAGTTTTAGTCTATTTTTTGTCAGGAGCTGTAAAACAAAAGCAGAAAAAAGTGACTTCAGTTCCTTTCATCCCACTGGGAGAGGGTCGGAGAAAGAGAGCATGAAGAAAGAAAGAAGACGGGAAAATGAAAGAGAGAAAGAGAATAGATTCTTTTCACGTCTCTTACGTTTTCATGGCTCTGTTTCTGCCTCATTTTACTGCCTCTGTTTGCACGTTTTTCTCTCTCTGTCAGCAAAATTTAGACGCTGCTCACAGGAAGCTCCCTGTTTTTCACTCTCCTCTCTTTCTCTTTTTCATTCTCTCTCTGTCTCTCTCACTTTTGCTTTCGTTCTCCCCCTATCTTCTTGGGTGCCTCTCATTCAGTTCTCAGTAGTTCTGAAATCAAAGCAAACATCCACCAGTATGATTTCAGTATCATTGTGCATCCCTATAATTAACCCCTGTCTGCGTAATTAAAACCTTGAATAATAGTAAGTGCATAATTTGCTTGTTTACACACTATGCTATGTCTCAACCAAGTTAATACTGTAATGGGGGTAATGGCTAGAGTGTGTTATTAGTGTGGGATTCCACTGATGGATCAAAAGTCATTCAGAGTGGTCTGATGTGAAATGGTGATGGTGAAGTGAACCAGGGATCACCATGTTTACAGCACAAACATTGTGTCATCACTCACTGTATTGTCCCTCTGTTCTTTTTATAGCCAAAAAAAGCGCCACGTCTCGTCCGAGCTTGTGCAGAATTTGGGAATGCCTCCAACGGCAAAACGTCCATTAATATCCGGTGAATTTTTTTAGTTTAATAACCCTTATAGTCACGCGTAAACACACAGTGTGAACTTCTTTCTCTGCATTTAACCCATTCACCAAGTGAAGCAGGGGGGAGCAGTGTGTGGGGACGGTACCTTGCTCAAGGGTACCTCAGTGTTGTCACTAGCAGTTGGGATTCGAACCTCCAACCTTCTGATTGCACGGCCAACGCCCAAACCACTAGGCCACCAGCTGCCCGCATGTGTTTAGTTTTTTGATTGGTTGATCAGGATCCGAGTACCGATCATTTAAAATCGATAAATTTGCCCATAGATGTACGTTCATTGAGTGTTGGCCGTTGTGACGTCACCTCACTCGGCGAGCTATTGGCAGGAAGCCAGAGAAAATGCTGCAGTGGAGAGGAGAAATCAGCCGCTAAACACACAGCGTTAGGAGAAACAAGCCTGGTTAGCAACTGTGTAATCAGACTTTTATAAATAAAAAAGAATTACAATATCTGCCACAAAATCAAAAGTCCACGACAAATGAGAACAGTTGCCATTCTCCAATTCGCCAGTTTTAAAGGTATAATTGGCACTTTGACTGTGGCGTTTTGTCGTATCAATGCTTGTGGCCACAGATGGCCTTGTGTATCAAGTGGGATGTTTAAATGGTGCTGGAAAAGAGAAGGATGTCCTGTTTTCAAGTGGAATCACAGCTGGAGAGGAGCAGTTCTTGTTCCACATCCAAGGTCAAACACATCTGAACACATCCAAGGTCAAACCGTGGCCTTTTGAAAGCTATCGCTGGGTTGCCGTTTTCATCTGAAGCTTCTCCTTCAACATGAATTTCACAGCTGTTCTCTGAAGGCCCTTACCTCTTTATCAGCTGCACACACACACACACCACACACACACACATTCACATTCAGTATCTATTAGAACAAGAAGCTCTCAGAGACCGTCGTAGTAGCTGTAGGCATTTTCTCTGTTCTAACTCTCTGCATAGTGAGTCGGGCAGAGTCTGCGTAAAGTGTCTTGGCGTTCCATAAAGAGCAGTGGGCCCACGCGGCAATCCATCATGTCACATGATGCAGTTGCACGCTGGAAACTGGTGTAATCCAAGTCTTCCCTCCTGAGGACTGGAGTGCAGCTCAAGTCTAAGCCTTAAAAACAACAAACATAAAAGTAAATAAAGTTATTTTTAAGTAACAATGAATAATTTTACATAAGCTCCACATTAGGAAAGGGTTTCACAAACTGCAAAAAAGGATAAAATAACATGTAGCTTCCTAAACAGTGTGGGTTCATGAAGTAGTAAACGTGTCAGTTATTCAAATACATATTGCGTTTTTAAATAGTTTACCTATCAAATCGATTGAATTGATGAAACATATACTTAAAAATTTTCAAGTATTTCTGCAGAGTTTTTGTTTAACTTTTATTTTAACTTTATGTTTTATAATATTCTTGTCTCCGTGTGTCTGTGCAGTCGTAGCATAAGCAATTTCCTTCAGGATCAAAAAAGTTTTCTGATTCTGATTCTGACACACTGAATGGCCACAATGTGTGGTTTTTGTCCAAATGTTTAGTTTAGGAATGCCTTGACTTGTCCAAGTATTACAAATCCTTGTGACTGTTGTTTTTATTTTACGTATTTGTTTATTTTTGGCAAAAAAGCATCCTACAAGACTATTTTCTGGTGCACTGAAATATACCTTAAAATGACCTTTCCTTTCACGTTTTTTATGATCAACCCATAATGCTTTAATCTTGTACTTTAATAATTACTGGACTCTGCAGGAGCTGAAAGTTTGACTCTTTCTTCTCAGGAGCTTAAACTTACAAGCATGTCTGACCTTTTCGCTGAAGCTGAAAGAACAGAAACTCCCAGATACCGGATGTTGCCACCATCAGTGTTTTTGCCTGATTGCTTTTTAATCTAGGCCTCTCTGCAGCCTAGGATTTTCATTACCGAGCTTATAATCATTAGTGCTTTGATGATTAATGCTAATGAAGACTTCAGTGCCGTGTTACATTTGAGTCGCGTGAACCAGCAAGTGAAGTTAAAACATTTTGAACTGAGCTCAACAGCTGGAAATGTCCTTAATTATTGTTCAAATGATCTGAATTACACAGACTAGACCAGATACTGAAATAGACGCCATTAAGGTGTAGGGATATTAGAAAGCAACCCAATACTTGACTGATTGCGGCATTTCTTGGCTGCTCGTACCTTCCAAACACATCTTGCGCCGAAATGCGTTACGGCTGGCTGTGGGTTGAACTTGTGGTGCGTTCAGTAGACTTTTCTTACCAGCAGCCCATTTTAGAATAAGGTAAACCAGCTATACACAGTTTAATCATAACAGAATCAGAATCAGAATCAGAAACCTTTATTGATCTTGGAGGAAATTGCTTATATTCTGACTACACAGACACACAGAGAAACAGAGAAAACAACAATATAAAATATAGTATAGGTCAAAATCTAAGTCAGACTGAATGACTGTTGTAAATAAGACAAGTTTAAAAACTCGAAAATACAAAGACAGGACACGGAGCAGTCATAAGCATGCGACTACAGATACCATTAACAGATAGTATCCTAGATTTTCAAAGAATGGTGTGTGTGGGTGTGCACCCTGTGGTGGGCTGGCGCCCCACCCAGGATGAGTCCCTGCCTCGTGCCCGCAGACCCTGGGATAGGCTCCGGGTACCCGCGACCCTAGTGAGGATTAAGCGGGTACGGAACATGAGTGAGAGAGTGAGATTTTCAAAAACCGAGCTCTTACACTGTTAAATCTCACTGGGGTTCTGGTGCATTATGGCCCATTTCCACCACAATTGGAACACTTGCAGACCACAGACCAAACACTTTGCAATCTGTGTGGGAGCACCATTACCAAATGTTAACTGGTGGTTATTAATTTCCATTCACTGCTTGTTAGCGCCCGGTCTAGGTTGTGCCACGACGTACAAAGAAATAACAGTGCAAATCCCCAAATGTGCATGTGCTTCATATTTATTTGTTTTAGGCCTCAGAAGCTGACCAGTCCAAAATAATAAACAAAAACACCTCTAACTAAACCCCAATATTAATCTATTTAACCTAATCCCAAAAAAAAGAAATATGAATACAATTTCTTTTCTAGCTCCCTAACTAACCAAAACCAGGAGAAAAGCTAATTCAACAAAAATGGCGTCAACTTCCTACTAACCATAACTACTGAGTGGTATTTACAAAGAGTGACCTTTTAAGCTACACTATATGGGCAAAAGTGTTGGGACTCGCCTCTTAATTATTGAATTCAGGTGGCCCCTTACTTCCTGTCACCAAGCTATGGTCACCATGCCCAGTGCCAGGCATCAGCTACAGGCTTATAATGCCTTCTGGGCGGTGGAGCTGTAAAATTTCATTCTCTGGAGTAATGGAGCTCCTTTCGGTGTCTATGGGATGAGTTGGAGTGGTGTTTGTGATCCAGAACTAATCACCCAACATCAGTCCTCACTAAAGCCCTTGTGGCTGAATGCAATCAAATCCTCACGGCAAACTTCCCGCTAACACCCTTGGTTTTAGAAGAAATGCCAGAGGAGTAGGTGTCTACACACTTTTGGAAATAAATCGTATATGCAACCTAAAATTTGGCTAAGATTGAAGATGCAGATAAATATTGCTGCGTATGATTTTTATAGAGATTGGTGTGTATTAGTGTGCTGTGAGCTGGAAAAAGAGTTTCATCGTGAAAATGTGTGTTTTTCAGGTGTAACATCAGGAGCTGAACTGTCGTTCACATTGGAACCCAGTGACATCATCGCAGTCCAGCACCAGCCGCTGATGCTGCACTGTCAGGTGGAGGGAATCCCCCCAATCACCACGCAGTGGAGGCGCAACGGAGCGCTTCTGCAGGAGGACCAAAACTACGCCATGTTCATCAACGGCTCGCTGCTGATTGGCCACTTCCAGAGGAGCAGGTCGGACGGCTCGTCTGATGAAGGAGACTACGAGTGTGTGGCCCAGAATTCCTTCGGACTGGTTGTGAGCCGCAAGGCGAAAGTTCAGGCTGCCAGTAAGTAGCATACTTTGAAACACTCGCTGTTGCTGTGGGGAAGATAGACGGGGAGTCCACAGGACAAAACGTGCTTGAACGTGGACGCAAAATGCACTTGCAGTGCTGCTGAAACCCTTGAATTTACTGTGGCTTTAGCAAATCACACTGACTTCAACTAGGACTGCCTGCTAATTGCAAATTGAGCTTAGTTCAGGTAGTTTAAAAGTTTTAAAAGACACAGTGAAATAGTGGAGCCATCAACAAGTTGAACTTCAGTGATGAAGAGATAGTGGTGTTAAATCCTACCAAAAAACATACATTTTTGATTTTGAATTTGACAGTTGTTTGTAAGGAGGCTGAAGGCCAGTTCGTAGATGTGAGGTACCCTAATATGTCACTCTGCCGTTGTGTTTATGCCATTTTTCAGGTGTTTTTAGAGTAAATGTTAGAGTGTGACATAAGGCAATACCACTCTACACAATCCTGACACTAGTAGAGAGCAATACTTCAGTCTCAAGTAAAAGACGAAAAAATGAACACTACTACTTTCTGTGGTCCCCTCTTTTTAAAAAGTTTGGCCACAATGAGTTGTTTGAGTCATGCCATAGAAGAACAAGATGAGTTCCCATGTTTATATTTGTAAATGACATGAGTGTGAGGGTGAAGAACTTTTAAAAGGTATGATGAACCTTCACATACTGAAAAGATTCTTTACCAATTTAAGGATTAATAAAAATAATAATAATAATAATAATGTTTTTTACTTATATAGCACCTTTCTCAAACTGAATGTCTATTTATGAATAGTTGAGACAAAAAACAAGAAACAGTTTTTAACAGACAGCAGTAGACAAAAACATTAAAGAGTCTAAATTACAACCACACAGATTACAGTAGCGGGAAAGAACAGAATGAAGAGTGAGGAGAAGAGTCACAGGAGTGAGAGGAAAGATCCGTTTTTAATTGGATTTTGAAAAAATCAAGAGAGGAAGCATTGGGAATGTTCTGAGAGAGGGAATTCCATAATTAAGGAGTCACAACACTAGACGATCTACCACCTATTGAGGATAGTATTCTCCTAGAACGTTTACATTATGAGGTTCTACACACTGGATCTACACATTGTTCTTTAAAATGTAGGTTCCCAACTGTGGTCCCCTTTGTCCTGTACATTTTCCCGCTCTAACACGCCCATTTTGACCCCAGAGGGGCTTATTAATGAGCTGATTAGTTGGGACAGGTGTGTTGGGAGTAGGTAAAACACTACGATGTGCAAAGCAGGGAGTTCTGGGACCAAGGGTGGGACCGCTTGTTCTTCTATGGCTTCACACAAAGATCTCGTTCTGGCCCTTTTATTTTTAAGAGCGTAGGCTGTTTTTTAGACAGGCATGACATCACCTTAACGTAACGGCCAAGTGAGTCCCCTCCCCCAAGCCCGTCTTGCACCTGCACAGCCTTAACAGTCCAGCCATGTTTCTAGAATAGTCACATTTATGTGATGTTAATGTAAGACGTCACATCACCCAACAGAAAAGGTTGTCTTGCAATGGTTTACCTGAAAAAATCTGAGAATTATTTTTTTTTTAAAACTGGCAGTAAATTAGTTTTTCCGAACACTGGGGGCTGTTACCGTAGAACTTTGATTAACTGTCACTGGGCACAAGCCTAGAGTACACCTAACATTTCGGAAACAATGGAGAGGCAGAAAACGGAGGATTTCATGCTGCTTTCTGAATGTTGCCCCAGATAGTCTGCAAATACAGGATGGTGGCTGACGATCTGATACGTGAACAAAGTGGCCTTTCTTTCTGGGGAGATAAATTGGCTTGTAGAATCCAGCCTTGCTTTTGTGCGACTCTTTTCTGCTCCTGTGCTTGCCTGGGTCGTGATTAATATGGCTAAATCTTGCGCTCCGCCATTGACCGTCGCCATTAAATCCCCGCATGCTGGGCTCCTTTTGCTCCGCTTTTGTCACAGGCATGATAATCTCAACTGCTGCTGATGGCCATCTCTCCGGTGGCTGGCACCGAGGTGTTACGCTCCTTTCTGCTGCCTCCACCCCGCCGAGCGGCCGCATGAATTGCTGTTTGTTCCCGTCCGACGCTGGAACATTGTCGCCGTTCGGGCCGTGTGATTCGATTTTCACGTACACAGCTTGCGTCTCGACGACTCAGAAGCACGACTTTGAGTCATGGGATCTTCCTGCTCGCCTCCATCTGAAGCTTGCGCTTTCTTGACCCGGGCCTCAGCTGCAGATGTGAAACAGTAGAGAATGAAACAGAAGGCACCGTCTGGAGCTGTAGTGGGAGGTGGTGAGGGTGGTTTGGCACGGAGGCCGGCAGCAGAGCACACGGGGGTCGTTAGAGGTGTTTGCTAGGGGTGGGCTATTAATTAGGAAGCTCATGGCGGTGTTAATGTCATCGCACATACGTGGGGCACTGACAAACAAGACAGAAAGGTAAAACCCTTTACGTTAGTTATTATAATTACATCTATTATTCACACACACACACACACACACACACGCACACACATACACACACACACCGGCAAGTTCCTTTATTACATTACATCTGTTATTCACAAGCACACACACACCGCCAAGTTAACCCTTACAAGTCAGTAAATATAATCGGTGTAAATCAGTCTAACCAGTGTTTGTTCTCCTACACACTCGCCGTTTTGCCGCTCTTTCTCTCGGCGCGCCGCCGCTCGGCCGCTCGGCCGCTCTCCGGACCCCCTCCCTCTGCGGGTTTTTCCCACCCACTTGTGGGCGGAGACTATCCTGAAAGTTCTCCCG
>JBBPCZ010000042.1:16023113-16033608 GCA_037974445.1 Brycinus macrolepidotus
TGTGTGTGTGTGTGTGTGTGTGTGTGTGTGTGTGTGTGTGTGGGAGAGAGAGAGAGAGAGAGAGAGAGAGAGAGAGAGACAGTGGGCAGAGCACATTTTATATTAGCATGAATTCACATGGATTAGGCTGTGTGATAGAGGGAGGCGGGGCTACAGATCGACCCTAGAGATGATTTCCCTGGTGCCCTCAATCAGCTGGAGGCGTGGGAGCCTCAATTCAGAAAAGAAAAAAAAGAAAAGAAAAGCAGCCCAGCTGTCTGGGAGTGTGTGTGCTGACTGAAGAAAAGGGGGAGAGATAGAGGCAGAAAGAAAGGGAGGGGGCCACGGTGCTTGGCCCGCTGAATTGCCCTTACACAGCATTCACACACCTACAGTCAGGGCCCAATTTAACAACAGTGTCACAGTTCATAGATGGTGCAACTCCTGCACTGATCTGATGGCCAGCTCTGTATTTGTTGACTGAATCCGTTCTGGCACAGTGTTAAGATCTAACGGCATTAGGCTGGCACCGGCGCTGCCCGGCAATGCATGTGTGATATTTCTGAAGACCCCGAAGAACGGCCCGTCGCTTTGTGCCGGCTGGAGGGTGATTGATGCAGCTGGATTGCTGACTGAAGTATTTGGGACACAGCAGCGTTGTGTGTTGTGGCGCACACTCTCGCTGCTTCTCGTAGGGTTGCACGGTGTGTCATTTTTTTTTATTGTTATCGCAGTGTCAGCCTTTGTTAACCTATAACCATCTCATATTCTGTTTAGTGTTTTTTTTAAAGGGTGCATATCATTGATTTTTTTTCTCTTTTTTTAAATGAACTGTAATGATATATGTGTATATTTTCAATTTAAACACTCTCTAGGCCATGTAGTTCATATATTAAAACTAATCTGCAAGAACAACCCATTTTGAGCTGATTTTGTGATGTCACAAAAAGACACTTATAATATACAGTCTATGGCCAGAAGTATTGGGACGCATGACCGTTATTGGATGAGAAGGCCTGGATGGCAATCTCCGTTCCAGTTCATCCCAAAGGTGGAAGTAAAGCGTCTAGCCCAAACCTTGATAAACAGGTGTGTCCCAATACTTTTGTCCATATAGTGTATCTGCTTACTAAAGTTTACTCCAGCCCATTCATGGTAAAGCTATTAGGTGCATTTCAGCCCATAAGGCTTTTTTGAATAAGGCACAGGGCAGCCAATCAGAGTAACATCATTTACATAAATCAGTCTTAAAGGCACAGCAACAAAAATAGCCTGTTTGTTGCTAAGGGATAAACAGAGGTTGGAAAATGGTCTACATAAAACAATATTCATATCTTAAGTGGACAAAATAAGACTAAGTTTGGGTTCTTTCATTAAAAAAATGTGTAAAGTTGTCATTTTGGTCATACGTGAACACACCACGCCACAGCACACAGTGTGAACAGTGTGAAATTCTTTCTCTGCATTTAACCCATTCACCAAGTGAAGCAGCGGGCAGCCAGGAACCCAGCGCCCGGGGAGCAGCGTGTGAGGACGGTACCTTGCTCAAGGGTACCTCAGTGGTGCCACTAGCAGTCCTGGGATTTGAACCCACGGCCTTCTGATTGCAGGGACAGATCCTTAACCACCAGGCCGCCACCAAAATTCGATTTGAACCCGGGACCCTGACTCTCGGTCGATCACTATACAAAGCAATAAAATTGCAATATGCCAGCATCCCTAGTCTCTCTCTCTCTCTCTGTCAGAGTGGCGTCACCTGATGATTTCCTCTGTACTGGTGTCCAGTTGTGGAATTTCAAGCTCAGAGTCAGTCTGGAATTGGTCTGGTATAGATTTTCCACTCTCTTTCTCTCCATCCCCCTCGCTCTCTCTCTCTGTCCCTCAGCGTTCACGGCTCTGATGGCCACACGCTCGCCCGCACACACTCACACACAAATGAGATGGCACCGTGTTGCCCTAGATTGTGATTAATGGCCACAATTCAGCCCGAAAAATTCCCTCGAGTGGATGCCAGTTGGCTTAGGCTGAGAGGAGGGGAGAAGAAGCTCATTAATACTGTCAGTTCAGCTGACAGAGCAGGACAGTGTGTGAGTGTGTGTGTGTGAGAGAGAGAGTGGGGTGCAGGGGTGTGTGTGTATGATGGAGGGAGAGAAGGAAATGGGTGTTGTTTGTGTGTTGACTGAGCTGCGCATGGATTTGCTCGCTTGTTTGCGTATGTGTGTATGTATATGCATGAGCTTATGCACCATGAGGCTGGGATGTGTGTGTGTGTGTGTGTGTGTGTGTGTGTGTGATGAAATGAGAGAGGGAGCATGTTAATAATATTTGTGTGAGTGTGTGAGCAGGTGTGTGAGAGAGAGAGAGAGAGAGAGACATGAGGTGTGCCTGTTACTCGTCTCTGGGTTGTGTACATGTGCGAGCGTGTGCAGGAGCTGCGACAGGCGAGCGGTTCGATGCTCACTTAAGCTGTCGGTAGGAAATGTGGATCTGAAATGACGGAGAAAGCCGTGTGACATCAAGGGTGATGTCAAAATCAGTATAAAGGATTGATCATTGATCCCTGCGCTGACATATTCACTATACTGGGGTCTTCATTTGTCAAATATTTTCATTTTACTAATATTATCTTGAGTATTCGAATGCTCTGGGATGTTATTCTATTGTTATTTTTAGAATTGCTAATAGTTATGTACTTCTCTACTGTTTTTTTTTTTTTAATTAGTTTTGCTTTTCTTTTTGTAATCATGTAATGAATTATAATGAAAGGTAAAACATCACTGACAAACAGTCATTTGTCAGTGACACAGAAACGGAGGATTCTACCCAATCTGGCAACACTGATCAGGTTGTTGTGCTGTTTGAGCGTATTTTTAGCCAATGCCTTAAAAATGGACCAATTCTTGTGCGTGAAAGTGGGAGTATTCAAGGTTTTTACCCTAAAAATTGCTTTATATCAAAATAAAGGAAAACTGAAATAAGTGGAAATAGTGAGTACTGATGCTACAGGTGCACCACATGACACTACCTTTCTATAGTGTGTGTGTATTTGTGTGTGTATGTATGTACATACGTATGTACGTGTATATATATATATGCATGTAAATATATACGTTTGTGTGAAAATTGAAATCTTTAGATCAAAACCTTTAATCTTTGTTTTCTTAGCCTGAGTGTTTACGTCATCTCCTGCCAGCCGTTTTCCAATGTTTGAACTCAATCCTGTTGAATGAATTGCTTTTTATAGCCCAAATCTATAGCTGCTTTCCAACCGTTTCAGGGAGTGGAAGGACAGAGACAGAGACAGAGAGAGAGAGTGAGAGAAAGAGAGAGAGAGAGAGGATGACAGGGAGATGTAAGACAGAGTAAGAGAAATTGGTAGATATAGAGAATATAAAGCTGGAATGAGAGAAAGGGTTTATAGAAAAAGTCTTGATCGACTTCAATGCATGTATTCACACACACACACACACACACATGCTGAGACACTATACTGGGGTTACAGAACATTCATATTGTTTCCAGGGGTTACGGGCACACAGCACCTTCATCAAGCATACAGGTGATTCTAATCCATAATTACCGTACATTCTCTCTCTCTCTCTCTCTCTCTCTCTCTCTCTCTCTCTCTCTCTCTCTCTCTCTCCTGCTCTCTCTCTCTTTTGCTCTCTCTCTCTCTCTCTCGCTCTCTCTCTCTGTCACTGAGAAATATGAGAGTATGAATATGAATGAGGGGATTATTTGTAGGGCGAATAAACTGGCTGGAAGGCAGTGCACTGCATCTGTTTAGTATTGCAGCTGCGAGGTCAAGGACGACACAGAGACACGAGAGACAAAAACTTGGTAACGTCAGTGCTTCCGTTGGTGTTCGCACGCGAGACACGTCACTGCATGTATTGAAATAAAGTACTAACTTCGGTACTTTAATATGCACCTCTTATAGGACTACTCCAGCACTTTTCAACCAAAATCTCTACCTACTGGTCTACAGCATGTGGTCAGTTACTGCGGAGCATCATTTTCATAAATTACCATGTACCTAGTAGAAGAATGGGCAACCTGTTGACTTGAAAGACACTTCTAGTTGCGGGAACTTGATTCAACACCTGTCTGCTGACTTGTACTACTAAGTGAAATTTGAATTAAAGAGCCCATATCCTACATTTCTCATTTATTTCATTTTTTACCAAGGTACATTTGTGACATTTATGTGGTTTTATGTACCAAAGATTTGTGGTGTTTTCAGTATTTACATCCTCCATCTCCTTGATGTCCTTTATGTGGTTTTATGTACCAAAGCAGTCATCATTTATTTTAACACCAACATCTTCCAACCTCTCTTCATCTCTCTTTAGGCCTGTGCAAATGTAATGCCACATTTTATCTTTTTTTTTTTCCCCCCAAGTATTTTAAACTCAACAAAAACAATTAAAACAATCATCTTGGCTTTGCTGCTCTAATACTTACTGGTGGCACCTCATATTGTTCCACTTTGTCTGAACGAGCATTAAAAACCTCCTGAGCTGAAGCAGCCGTAATCCACGGAGCCGCTTTGAACGTAAACACCCGATTTTTACCTCCGAGTCCACTGGTTTTCTCCTGTGTGGGTCGTTCCCATCCCACATGGATCGCTCCACCAGCAGATGGTGAGGGGTGTGACTGCATGAGCGAACGCCGCAACATCCTCATGGGTAAATTCACTCTGACCCCCCAGTAATAACCCACCCCAGCCTACCATGTCTGGACTTGTCCTACATGTGGGTGCAGATTTGTGTTGAATGTGTATGTGTGTCTATTATAGAACAAGAACCTACTTCTTGTTGTTTGCGCACGACCAGCAACAAATGAAATGTACTGTAAATGAGTCGCAGCCCTGTTTGAACTTATAGATGCAATTACTAATGCAATTAAAAATGCAGTTACTGTTTTTATATTCAGTAATTGCAGGGCTGTGTCGGTGTCACAGCTGAGATTGCATCTGTGATTCAGATATATTCCCGGCATTAACATTAATTCACGTTTGCGTTATAAAGGATAAAAGAATATATAGAAAATCAATAAAAGAAGATTAAAAGTGTCTGTGCAGTTATAACATAAGCGTTTTTTCTCTAGGATCAGTAAAGGTTTCTGATTCTGATTCTGATTCTGATAATATTGCACACACAGTGTCACAGCTGAGATTGCATTTGTGATTCATGTATATTCTGTGCATTAATATTCATTCACGCTTGCATTGTTAACCTCGAATTTTGCCAAATCAGTGAGAAAACTGAACGTCACCTGTGTACTAATCAGCACTGCAGAGAGACTCAGTAATATCTAACCTACTGTATATTGTTACTGTAGTACTAGAAGCATGAGATCTTTAACAACAGCTCGTTGCCAGGAGCAGGTTAATAGGAGTGCACAGTCACTGACACTTTTTGAAGGAAGTGCCGGAGGCAGCCCGGTTGTTTCTCCAGCTAAGCTAACAGTGATGGGGAAGTTAACTCAAATACGAAATAATGAAGTGTGTTTTAAATGTTACCTCAAGCCAACATCATCCACCGAGGAGAAAATACTCCGTTTAGAGGACGATAAGTCACTCTCAGTATCTGATTCAGTACTAAGCGTTTTCTGAGTATTTCCGGAGACTTTTATTTTGGCTTTTATTTTGATTTATACTGTATTTTATATTGTTCTTGTCTTTGTGTCTCTGTGTGTCAGGTTTATTTAGATCGCCCATTGTCATTCGCAAAGGTCATTCAGTGTGCTTTAAAGGAATAAAATCAAAATATTAAGCATAAAAACAGTAGGAAGGTTAAAAAAAGAGATAAAAGAAATAAAAGAATATATATAGAAAATCAATAAAAGAAATCATACACGAAATGTATTTCAAAGTGCTTTACAGGAATAGAATACAAAATAAAATAGAATAAAATAATGGAAGAAATAAAAGAATACTTTAAGGAAAATTGAAAGTGCAATAGAAGGACAGATTTTTAAAAGAAGGCGGAGGAAAATAGTGCAGTTTTAGCAGCTTTTTTTTAAGCTCCAGTTGGTGCAGATCTGATACTGATGGGCAGTTGGTTGGACAGCATAGTGGATAAACACCATTTTACCAGGTTTATTTTCAGATCTTTTCTCCACTAGCTGAGCAGCTCCTGCAGATCTAAGATACCCACCAGGATTATAAACATTAGACATATCAGAGATGGATTTAGGGCCCAAACCATTGAATAACTTGTACACGATGAGAAATGCTTTGAAGTCAATTCTGTACTGAACTGGGATCAGTGTAAGGACCTGAGAACGGGAGTGATGTGATCTCTTTTCTTGGTTTTGGTTGGAACTCTAGCAGCAGCATTTTGAATAAGATGGAGCTGTTTAATGGAATTTAAGATTGTGCAGTCACAACATAAGCAATTTCCTCCGGGATCAATACAGATTTCTGATTCGGATTCTGATAATATTTCACTGGTTATGGCTAGTGTTAGCTGAAGTGCTAATGTGAGGCTGTTTGCTTCTCAACACAAAAATGTACAGGTTTAACCCACAACGAGGAAAAGATTTATCTTTTTTATGACCAAACTAACAAGGTTGTGTTGTGTTGGTGCTGTGAAGCAGTTTTCTTTGTTCTACTGAACTTTTTTGCCGTATAGCCCTTGCGTTAGCACGCAGCACTGCAATGGGCAGCCACTTCACAGATGAAGTCAACCAACATCAAGTGGCAATTTAAAACTCATTTACAATGAATGTTTGCGTATGGTTGCATTTGTCTCTCTCCGCGTAATTTCATCATTATAGCTAGCAGTTCCTCAAGCTAATGTTGTACTTGCAATTAGCATCACGGCTGTTAGCATTTCATATGTTGCGGCGTTTTTGCCCATTTGTGCTCACACTTCAAAACGTAAAATTATGAGCCCGGAGCTGTAATTATGCAGCGAAAAAAATGAAAATGATGTGCAATAGTACTTTTATGTTACACTGGCTCGATGCCAGTAACACTGAGTAATGTCAGAGCAGTGTTTGTGTGCATGTGTGTGTGTGTGTGTGTGTGTGTGTGTGTGTGTGTGTGTGCGTGTATAATTTACGCAGCCATGTCTGCATATTGCATGCAATATGTTCAGGCCATTGTCAAGTGCAATAGAGACCACCGAAGCTATCCCGCCCCATCTCTCTAACACCACCGGATGTGACAACCATCCATCACCCTACTAATCACCTACATGCACTCATCACGTGGAAAACACGCCTGGTCTGTTGAGCACCAATGTCAAGTTCACTTTCAGTGCTGCTTGTTAAGTCATACTTGTGTCTATTTGTGTACATTTTGTCATAGTTAGGATCAGTTCTGGCATCTTAGCGTCTGTGTTGTTTCATATTGAGGTTTAACATAGAAATGCATACCAAATCGACATTTGCATTGTGTGTGTGTAAGTATGTGTGTCTGTGTGTGTGTGTGTGTGTGTGTGTGTGTGTATGTATGTATGTGTGTGTGAATAGGTCTCGACAGCGCAGCTCTAATGAGGGGGAAGTAATTTTACTGAGAAGGACTAGGACGCCAAATGTCTATTCACTTTGTTATTCAATAGCGGAGCCTCTTGTTTGGCCATGGCGAGATTTTTGCGCCTTTCGTGTTTGGGGAGCCAACAAACCGGAGTGGGAGAAGGGAGAAAGTAATGACTCTTCCATTTGAATTTAAATGGCGGTTCACCTCCAGCTGTCCTCACATTTTCAATATTCGAGAGTCTGTAAAAGGGTGCGGAGCAGGGGGCCATTCGTTAACCTTTCTCTTTGTTTGCGAGCAGGCGGCTCTTACAGTACCATTGATTGATTCATGAAACTTTCTTTCTGGAGGCCTGGGAGGCTGCACCAGAGAAACCACAGCTCGAAATGACACATAAAGCATGGGGACATATGCATATTATTCCCAGCATCAAGGCTTTACAGGCTGATTTAGGGCTCCATTTTTCATGGTGAAAATGTGTTTTAGTGCTATAATGCTGTCATGTTGCTAATTTGGTCCATTTTCTTCCAGTTTTTTTTTTTTTACCCAGTTGCTATTTTGGTGGCCAGAAATGATTGCCACCAGAGTGGGTGGAGCGAATCCAGGTTTTATATGCACTAGCTCTAGTTGCTCTATGTGTATTTACAGTATAGAGTTACGTAAATGTGAAATCTGGCAAATGACATGGATGGAGGGATTAAACCTTCCTTGAAACGAATTCCTGTTCCAGTTCCAAGATATATCATGATGCAGCGAACATTAAGAGTAGGGAAGATTTGTGCAGCATCACATTGGGCAGTTTACGACCCCTACAGTTAATTACAATTAGCTTGTCTTACTTGAAAAGCCTTACTTGATTGGATCGAGATGTTTCTGCTGGAAAATACAGGACAACAGAAGAGCGAGTGGTTCTAGTTGTGCTGGTGCTCTGTGTGTTTGTGACAAAGAGAGAGTGGAAGAGGGAGGCAGGCCGAGAGGGAGGGGTACTGGGTGTTTGTGGGTGTAGAGGCGGTGATTGGGAGATGAAGGAAGGGGGTGGTGTGTGTGTGTGTGTGTGTGTGTGTGTGTGTGTGTGGGTGGCAGGCTGGCAGTGAGTCGTGCCATGTTAGGTCCCGGTTTATGGCCCATGTAAGTGTTAGCATAGCCAAGCACGGCCAATCCGTCTGTCGTGGTCACCCAGTGCAGCAGAGCGGGATGTTTACCAACAGAGCGTCTGAGACCATGGCAGACACAAGCACATGGCAAGACCCCCGCCCCGCTCCAGTCCTGCAGCAGCTCAGCTCCTCTCACTCCTGTTTATTTCTCTCCCTGCTCTGACACTTTAGGGGCGGATGATATGAACAACATCTCACTATTTTTCACTGGATGCTTTTCTGGACTTGTCATTCATATGCCAAAAAACTATTATTATTATTATTATTATTATTATTATTACTGTTATTATTACTATTATTAGGGTGGTAGTAACCTAGTGCATAAACCGCTTGCCTGTGAACCCAAGACCACAAAGTTGCAGGTTCTAACCTGCTCCCACTTTCTACCATTGTGTCCTTGAGCAAGACACTTAACCCTCAGTTGCTCCCAGGGGACTGTCCCTGTAACTAATGATTGTGCTAATGAATGATTGAACTAATGAAGTCGCTCAGAGCGTCTGCTAAATGCCCCCTTTACCCTTTATTATTATTATTATTATTATTATTATTATTATTATTATTATTATTAAGAATCAGAAAATCCTGGAGGAAATTGCTTATGTTACGACGAGACACTCAGAGACACAGAGACAAGAACAATATAAAATATCAAGTCTAAATAAATCAAATAAAAATACTCTATATGAAATACACTATGATATATACACAAATACTGGGTATAAATACTATAGATAAATAACTTACTGTGAAGTGAATTACTAGTAACACAGATAGTGGTTTGGAGTCTGTTATTGCTGTAATAGAGATCAGTAGTAGATGAGTAATATTGACAAGTAGTGATATTATAATAAGATATTGCACATAATGTAATGATTTAGCACCCAATAGGAAAAACTGCACATGATATTGCACATGGTAAGACTACTGTGCTTAATAAGATATTGCACACAATGACAACGTTTTAGCACCCGATAAGACAACATAAGACTGTTGCACACATTATTATTACTGTTATTATTGTTATTATAATTGTTATTATTATTATAGGTGGTTATAATTATTATTATTACTTCAAATCTGATAAGTTACATTCAGATTCGTCTTGAGGCGTCTTGTTTCATCGTTTTTGGGCTTATCTCTATCCACAAGATGGGAAAATCCGGATCACCGGACAAAAAAAATGACCATTATTTACTTCAACCCCCCTCAACAACACAGTTTTTAGGATTTAGATAACACTAAGAGATGGATGTATGTAGTGAACAGTGCGCACAAAGGCCACCTTTCTTTGCCTTTTCATGGTGTTTAGAGGCGGAGGAGTGGTGGGAGAGGCTGGGAAAAGGGGCGGGGTTAGGTGATGCAAGGCTAATGAGATATTAATGAAGTGTCAGCGACGGCCTACTTTCAGCCTGATCCTTTCAAACGCAGACCAACGGGGAGCAAGAGTGAGAGGTGGTGGGTGGGGGGGGTTCGGGAGGGTTTGGGGGGGGAGGTGGCATGGCCTGGGAACAGGGGAGAGAAGGAGAAAGAGAGAGAGAGACAAAGAGAGAGAAAAAGAGCGATGTAGCTATGGAGAGCAGCAGGACCGTTCAGATGCTTGTTACTGGGATTTTTCTCCAAAAAAAAACAAAAAAAAAACAAAAAGCAAAACAAAACAGCGGCCTCCGTTTGAAGTGCGGTAATGAGCATGCTGATCTATGGTCAGTCAATCATTAAAACAAACAAAAGCACCGCTCTGAGCTCTTTTATTCACACATGCACGCACACACACACACACACACACACACACACACACACACACACACACACACACACACACCCAATCTATGTAATGATGTAAAAATGCAATTCTTTCAAAAAAATAATAATTGTAGGT
>JBBPCZ010000042.1:16048431-16060613 GCA_037974445.1 Brycinus macrolepidotus
TGTGTGTGTGTGTGTGGGTGTGTGTGTGTGTGTGTGTGTGTGTGTGTGTGTGTGTGTGTGTGTGTGTGTGTGTGTATATAGATAGATAGATAGATAGAGAGATAGATAGATAGAGAGATAGAAATTTGTGTATGTGTTGCTTAAGAATATACTTACCCTACTTTATGTTACCTATAATGCGGCTCTGTCTCTCTCTCTGTCTCTGTTTCTGTCTCTCTCTCTGTGTCTCCCTCCCTCTCTCTCTCCCTCTCCCTCTCTCTCTTCCTCTCTCTCTCCCCCCCCCTTCCTCTCTCTCTCTCTCTCTCTCTCTCTTTCTCTCGTTCTGCAGGTTAATGTTGTGTAAGACAGTGCAGGCCACTCCTCAGGTGGGACGGAACCCGGCTACAGCAGCAGCGGTGCTGGAGTCCTCCTCCTCTCCACAGGGAGCGCTGGCCCTCAACGGCCTGCACTGCTCCAGCTCCGAGCCCAACGGGGCCCATCACGGAGCCAAGAGCCTGACTGGCTCCAGCCAGAGGGAGAGGCTCGTCTCAGGTTCAGATGATGCTGCACACATGGTGAGCTCTGAATCCGCTGTTGGTTTACATTACAAGCTCAGCTCTGACTCTTTACTCAGTTTCTTTCCGCCTTGACTATGATGCATCTGTTTTTGCAAGTGACCTCCATTAAGAAGAACTGACCTCTGCCTCATTACAACTTATACATTTTCAAAATCAATAACATCACGTCCATGTGGTTCAAAACAAATTCATGAAAAACAAAATGTATTAAATTTATACTACGGTGTGTACAGATCAGAGCTCTGCTGCTATTTTTGTTTTCGTTGTTACACATTTTCTCTCTTGGCAGAGGATTAAATAAACCATCCAGCAGGTTCTGTCAAAGAAGAGATTTCATTTTTGAGACCCTCCCACACTGCTGTGGTACCAGAATTAGGAATGTTTTCTTTGAGATTGCTGCTGAACAATTATTTTCATTGTTTTTCTCAGTTAAAAAGTGTAAAAATAATTTAATGTTTGAGATATTTTTTTTTTTTATCCATTTGCACATTATTTTTGCCTTAAATGTTTAGAATGTGTGTTAATTACTGGTACTACTGAGAAGTTTGTTCTGAATCAGAAAACATAGATAATAGTGTATTGTAGCACCACCTTACGATAAAAAAGGTTAGGATGTACATAGCCAGCTACTATTAGTCTGAGGTTTTAGATGTTTAAATAATCAGAATAAGTATAGCTGTTGTATTTATATTTTAAGGATGATCCATTTTGCCACAACTGTGGACAACTCTTTATTACTATTGAGTGCTGAGGCGTAAAACCAGAGTTTTAGGATTTAAACTCCAAAATTATATCATGATAATCAGTGACACTCGGTTCTTACTTCTTGTTACCAGGGTTAGCCATGTAGCTCTGGTCCTAGTTTACCAACCTTATCAATATTAAATATGATTTACACACCGTACTGTGAACAAATGTTTTTCCATTACTAATAAAGCGACCCGTACCCAAGCCGAACCCGAGCTGCTCGATGGCAGGGCCGAAAGCTGGTCGCAGCAGTGTCGGCGTCAAGGGGGGGCATTCGAAGGCAATTGCGCCCCCTAGCGAGTCGCCACGCCCCCCTTACACACGCTCCAGCACCCATATGAATATAGTTCACGATCGATAGTGCCCCCCCATAGTCAGTTAGATGCCAGCCCGGTAGATGCGCTCTGACGCCAGCCCTGGTTCGCAGCCAAGCTGACTGCATCACTGCTTTCTGATTGGTCGAAATGTCATCACAACATGGAAAGAGGCCACTGTTTTTTACTGTCTGAGCAATAAAACAATAATGGAAACACAAACTACTAACTGGGAAGTGGATGAAGTACAGGAATGACTGTCTGTCTGGGCTAAAGACAAATTTCAGTGGGAGTTTTCTACGACACTTACAAACTTATCTTTAACTCTGTGAGAAACGTGAAGGTGATCCAGGACATCACTAACAAGTTCGCTGGGTTAGGTTTTCATCTCACGGATAAAGAATGCAGGGAAAAAATAAAAACTCAAACAAGACTATAAATAATAAAAGACCACAATAACAAAAGCAGCTCGGAGAAAAACTCTGCTGGTTCGACTCCATGGACGCGGTTTTGGGATGACCGGCCATAAACTGTGGGAGAGAACTGAGTCAGAAACTCCTTTACACTGAGATACTCTGGAACGTCAAAAAGTTTCTCACAGAACAGTTTAGGTACAGCATGGTTCCTGTATGTCTGTGGAAAAGTGCCTTTAGTGCATCCTATAAGTGCCTGTATATGAGTGTTTCTGAATCTGTGCACAGTATCCATTAACGTATTTGTATGCATGCATGTCTGCAGATGCAAAGCTTGCTGGTCTCCTGTTCCCTCAGCGAGACTCAGATGTCGACTCTTCCCCTGGACGACTTCAGCCTGGTAGAGGAGTGCGAGTCGCAGTACCGCGGGCGACCCACAGGCGTGCAGCCAGACGAAGGCTGATGACGTGACGAAGGCTGTGGCCCTTCAGTTCTTCTCAGACTACTCTCCCCCTCAGGTCAACTGAAGTATTTCCTATTTTTTGTCCTCTTTTTATTGTGCAGAGTTTATATATGTTACATTCCCCACACGCGGGAATAGCTGGACACCATAACTGGGAGGGCCCATATGGCTTAATAGTGGGTGTGGTCATCTATGAGTTCTTCATTGGAAGGTGAACAGAGCAAGAAATTGCCATCCATCAGAAAAGCAGCAGCGAAAAGACACAACACTACAGTGTCTCCTCGGGTTATATTACACAAAAAAAAAAAATCTTTTTTTCTTGATCCAAATGTATTTTTCTTACACTTCTTCAAAAGAGAAATGTCCTGCTGCCTACTCTCAGCCTACCAATGACTCCACAAACTCCATCCAGCGAAGACTACGGCCTTCTTCCAGGGATTTGAAACAATTACTCTGTCTCAGGATGTTTTTTCCATGATATCGATATATATTTTTCTTTAATCAGTCATCAGCCTTTTGGGCTTTAGGCTCGGCTACGTGAACCCTGGGATTCGCAACAGAAACCTACCTCAGCCGGAATGAATGTGTAACGGGAAGCCTTTTTTTATTTTCGGATTGGTGTCTTCTTGTCTGTTCTGTTTCGTTACGTGTCAAGCGTTCGGTCAGAAAGTTAATAAAAAAAAAAGAGAGAGACAGGTGCTGCGCTACCTCAGATGTCAAGAACCACCACTTTCATGCTCGTTGAGGTGAAACGAGAGAAAAATCCAACATATAGCACTTCCAAACGTTGAAGTCAATGTTCTACCTCAAGATAACAATGCTGTTGTTGTTGTTGTCGTTGTTGTCCTTTTTTTTTCATAATGAAACATGTATGCTCCTTGGGGGTTTTTTTGTTTTTTTGTTTTTTTTGAGATCCTTTCTTCCCAATGTTGATGAATTGCTGTGTTTGAATATGTCAGTACCTCACGCAAGCTCGTCAGATAACATCGTGTGAATTCTGCTTGTAAAGGCGTTTTTTTTTCTCCCCATAGTGTCCATAGTATTTGTAGATTATGTTTTTTTATGCATTTAAGTATTTTTTTCAGTTGCTTTAGTTTAATGTAAAGACTGTTAGAGATGCATTGCACTGCTACTAATGAGTTCAGGATATTTTTTCTGCCATTCACCATCCTTGTGCTGTCAACGTGGAGGAGAAGGGAGGACGAGACACATCAGCGTTGAGTTATACTGTATGTACAAACATCTGTGTGGTGGACTTCTGTAATTGTATTGTGTGACAGGGAGGTCAGGAGGGAATTACTTCAGTATATGTGTAAATACGATCTACTTAAGAGAACTAAGCACAGATTTATCACGGTGCCCGCCTGGGTGTCGATATTAGTGTGTGGTAAATGTAGACCCGGTGGAAGATAACTGGGTTCTGAAATGCCAGGACATCACTGTAATATGATTTTGATGTAATGAAAAATCCAATCAATCCGGCCTGTTGGGACACTTCAGACAGGAAGCACAGGGCCTGTCCATCAATTACCAAGCTGGCTCCTCCTCCAGCAACATTAGAACGATATGTCCAAGGCTGCAGTGGCTGCTGCTACACGTACAGACTCACACACACACACACACACATACAACACACGTTCTGTACTCAGTCATTCAATAGTGTTGCCAGTGGAGACCTGTAGGAGTGGACATTCCAAGAGTAATGCATTGCAATGCAATATATCTGATTCAAATGTGCACATCATTTCCACATGAATGAAATGTTTTCACAAGGAAGTCACAAGTGGTGTTGATTTAATATCTCACTGATGTAGAAACGATGCACACATTTGAATCGTGTAAATTCAGGCTGCGCTCTTGTTTTTGGCCTCAACACCTGAATTATTTACATCATGTGACGGTTACAGTCCCACCTGATTCACTTTTGTGCCTGGACGCGCTGGCATAGAATGTATACCCCTAAAACACTGCAGATGGGTCAGGTGTGGTAGGTGAACACTGTTTCAAACAGAGCTGCCAGAATGATGAAATCTATCGCTATTATGATGAATTGCACCACAATATGCCATAGAATGCCTTTCTGAGCTTATTGTAATGCAATCAGCACTTAAAAAACACTGACCGACTGCATGCGTCATTACAAACAGAGCATAAATAGCCCTGTATGACTATTTAATACAGTGCACCGTTAAACACTGATTGAATATAATGTGTACTAATAGTTTTGAGTAGCATTGTTTAAAATGTAGCACTACTGGCTTTTGTTTGTCTGTTCCACCTTATCAGATATCAGAAAAAGTAAATATTGTAATGTAAATTTGTGAAAATTTCTTGAAGTATTCACATATTATATTTTCGCCATTCTGGCCACCACTGCATTTAAGCACAAAAACTATAATAAACGGCCCCAACATAAATATCGCTGTTTTTGCTAGACATATTACTAATCTAGTAGTATTTGAATGAATTCCAATATAAGAATGTAAACAGATCCAATGTGTACAAATATCCAAACTAACAATTGGTCATAAAATACAACTAATATTTTTCTTATTCTTATTAAAATGGACATTTCTGCAAGAATATATTCAGTGTGTTGATATATATTTCATAGCTTTTATGATGGTCTAAAATTGGTCAGCAATTTTAGCATGTCAAATGGTGCAACCAAACATTAATAAAATTATTATGATTATTATTATTATTAATAATAAAACATTATATAGTAAATAAAGGTTATTTACCACTACTGGAAATGTATATTAACTAGCATTTGTACTTAGGCACCCATATAAACAAATTTGTCAATTAAATATGTTTTTATGGTATTCCTGGGATCACACCATCTGACTTGATAAACCAGATGACCACTACACCACATCAACACTTGTTTACAGGATTTTAGTATATGATATATGCAGTTCTTCTGTCTAGTAGAAGTTCTAATATGCCATTGGTATCATTAGTACTTCTGCTAGACTGAAGAACTGCATATATCATATATCATAATAATATCCTCTAAACAACAACAACCAGATGACCACTACACCACACCAACACTACTATACAGATTATACAGTTACTATACACTGGTTGTTGTTGTTTATATGAAATATACAGTTGTTCATTATGGTGGAAGTATTGATGATACCAATGGCATATTGTGGTGTTATTTGTGATAGTAGCCAAAATATATCTGTTGCATAAAGTGTCTATACCAGGGGTGTCAAACTCATTTTCACCGTGGGCCAATTGGGTCTAAATTTAAGGTCTCGCTGGCCGGACCATAGTTTTTTTTTTTGGTCCGGTGAAGTAAAATAAAACGTTTTTTTAGTTTCAATTTGTTTTTAATTTAGTTTCAATTTAGTTTCAAGACTTCGGAAAAAAAAAACGTACCGGTACGCCAGTTTTTAGCGAGCTGAAGCCTACCGGCGCTTCAAACAACCCGAAAAGATTTTTTTCAACCTCTGATTGAAAGAATATTTCCGATGCCAAAGAACGAAATGGATTTAAATTTTTTCGAAATTTGAACTCTCAAAAATGTGTTTTTGAGGGAAAAATACAGTCTTTTTTTTTTTCGGAGGCACTATTTCGAAAATAAAATAGAAAGTTACCATGTTAGACAAGATAGTAAAAAGCTAATACATTTTTTCTATTTTGAAAATAGTCCGCCGTATGTTTGACACCCCTGGTCTATACTATGGCATGTCAAATGTGTGCTAATTTGGCTAAATTACACAGGAACTGGCCATTCAAATCCTTCACAAAGGAACTAACAGAACCTCACCTGGTAGAACTAACCCAGCTCGAATGCCACATGCATACCAAGCAACCCAGTCTGTTCCCAGAGCGTTCAATTTAGCGTCAACAAAAGACAGTCCATGAAAGACTCTTCTGTGCCACTCTGACACTCATACAGCCTCTGAATCTCTCCTGCTGGCCTAAGAGATACAAGTTCTTTCTCAGTGCTGAGTTAGCTCTTCTCCTAGGGCCTTGAGGGTGTGTTTTCTTTTAAGCAGGACAACCTTTATCCTCCAGTATCCCACAATGCCCTGGTGCTTATTATATCCGTTTCTTTCTTTTTAATAACCTACCTCAACATCACTGTCATGCTCTCAGGTCATTCTCCTGTTGGGGAAGATTTTATGTTTTTGTACAATGCGTGCGCACACCGTTTTTCTTTTCTTTTCTTTTTTTTTTTTTTTGTCAGAGGAGCATCTCTATTATGTCCTTTCAGTAAAACTGTAACATCAGACATACAGTCTTTTCATATTTTTGTAATTTTGTGTAGATGTGAATGTATGACAGATGTCGTTTTGTATCAGACTTTCTTTTTTTATATATAGTTTAATGCACTGTATCTTCATTCTATCTCAGAAGTCTGGGAACGTCTCTGTAAAGACGTAAGGGAATATCAAACACTCAGCCAAACACCGCAACTGTCACCATTGCTTGCTTACAACGTCGGCAGTATGTGTGTAAATACCACCGTACATTCAGACCACACTGTGCATCTCTAGTTGGCATACACTATATGGACAAAAGTATTGGGACACACCTGTTTTTCAGGGTTTGAGCTAGGCCCCTTACTTCCAGTGAAGCACAATCTTAATGCTTCAGCAGGCCGAGACATTTTGGACAACGCCATGCTTCCAACTTTGTGGACACAGTTTGGGGAAGAACCTTTTCTGTTCCAGCATGACTGTGCCACAATGCACAAAGCAAGCTCCATAAAGACATGGTCGGATGAGTTCGGTGTGGAAGAACTTGACTGGCCCGCACAGAGCCCTGACCTCAACCCCATCCAGCACCTTTGGGATCAACTGGAACCCATTTGAATGCAATGTCATTAAAGTCCCTGTTGGTGTAATGGCCAGGCGTCCCAATACTTTTGTCATATAGTGTATGATGATAATGAATGTGTTCCATTGGCATCACACAAATGAATCCCAAAACTGTGCAAAAACAAAAATGTTGACAAGAAGAGGCCAACTGTACAGAAAGAAACTGGACTATGTGTTTGAATTTGGTGCGATGAATATCAGAAGCGTCGTGTTGTCTTCAGGCAACTGTGGTAGAGTGTTCAGTATTCTCTTTCTTTGTATATTAGATAGCTGAACTGATCTGTCCATATGTAAGAGAGCTAAATGAAATGGTACTGAACAAATTGGGGGATTCGTGATTTACTGTGCTGTAAAGCCTTGTCCTTATTAATCAGAAATCTGTGTGAAATTGTCTATTGCACAATTCTAGTGCACAATGACACTTCGGGGATTTTCTGTGTCTGCTACACAAGATTCAGTGGGTTGGGGTTTTTTTTGTATTTTTTTTTATGGTAAAATGCAGTACAGACCATTACCGACGCCTGCGGTGCTATGACTCCTGCTGCATTTACGAACTTGGACACCTCACCTGCAGTAAGCTTGCGGTTCCTAATGGCATTTCCTTATACGTTCTGCTTTGTTTGTTTGTTTGTTTATTTGTTTCTGTTGGTCTCAAGATGTATTCGTTTCTCCCGTGTCCGTTGTAAAAGCCCGTATATTTCCTTACGTGTGATAGACTTCAGTGAAGATAGTTCTTAAGCTAGCAGAAAGGGAGCCATGGCGTAATGTCGTATTTATTAATATTGCGTACGTTGTGTATTTATTGGTGGCTGCCAGTTTGATGCTGTGTGTTACGTCTCTAGTGCTTCTTTAAAAAAAAACAAAAAAAAACAAAAATAAATAAATAAATAAAAACAACATTCTAGATGGTTGCTCCTGTTGTGCTGGACGGGGTGTTTCCAGAGAAAGCTGCGGGACGGAGTTTGGGGAGTAATTTAGGAGTCGTTTCCAGTGAAATGATCTCCGCTGACCCTCAAAAGTTCTGACAGCTTTCGCTGCCAAAATAGTGCGCCTTATTTCCGATCATTACGTGGGGATTTCCTATTTTTACTACCATTTGTGCATGCCAGTGTAAGGGCTGCTGGATTGGCTATTCCGTTCCGAACTGTGCTTAAAGAATGACTGCCTCCGGCAGTCGCCTCAGGAGATTACATCTTTCTTTACCTTTCTCTTCCCTGACCAGTGGGCCTTGAGTGGTCAGAGCTCTGGTGGTGTAGATCATTCTCATTTTTCGGTTTTGTTTTCGGTTTGTGCTTGTATGTGATCGACTGCTCTCAGGGAAATGTCAGTTCCTCGGTTATTCACCACTGGAGAGGATGGACTGGTGTGACCCCATCCTTTGGGATGTAAAATGAGTCCACCCCCACTCTCCAACCTCTCCCTTTCTCAGTTTTGGAGGAGGCAGGCAGTGCTACTGCTGGTCCTCTATGCGGGTGCTCAGCTAATCAGTGTTTCACACGTACTGAGCTGCTGATGGCAATCCCCACTTGCTGAGAAATCAGATAGAGGCATCTGAAGTAGAGCCACCGCCGCACCAACGGCCCCCTGCTCCTTATCCTCTTTTGTTTTGATTCAGCATGCTTCTTTGTCTATGGCTATATAATCCATAAGAGAACAAAAAGGGTATTACCTTCTATCCTGATGGCCCTTCATCATCCCAGACACCCCACCCCCCCCCTCCTTCCACCCCTCCCACATCTTCGTAAAGAAAGGCCCATTTGTCAGAGGAAGACCCCTGCCCCGGAATTCCCAATAGAGACTCAGGGATGACCCGTTACCATGTAGCAGCCTCGGCCAGCGCCTGTGCTATGGCAACACCGGCCCATTCCGCTCCACGGAGACAAAATCAAACTCCGAATCTGTAAAACAAACATTGTTTTTGTGGGGGACCACATGTCGCCATCTCGGCTCCCTAAGCCCCTTTCAGGGTCGGGATTTAACGGAGGGTTGTGCCTGAGGGGTGTCCCATACAAGCATGGTGCTAAACAGTTTATTGCCCTGTCTCACACAGGTTTCTCCCCATGGGAATAGCCTTTTAGCATTTATCACAGTCCAGCGCTCCCCCACCAGTACCAACAAATAGTATTTGTAGATGCTAATGTCCAGCCTCCCCAGCGAACAGGCTCTGCAACACCCAGGCGAACTGTTAACTACTAGTGAAATTAATTCAACCAGCGATTATTAGATGAAGGCTGTGCTCCAATATGTGTACTTGAGTTCTGACTACAGTGCTTAGCGTGTAGAATTCCAGCCGATATTTTAATGTGGTCCAAACTGTTATGACACTTTTCCGCTGGCACAGGAACCGTGCCGTAATGCAAACAAACTTTTTTTCTAGTATGAACAAAGTGACCCGTACTCAAGCCGTACCCGAGCTGTTCGATGGCAGGGCTAAAAATGGGCCACAGCCGAGGTGACTGCATCACTGCTTTCTGACTGGTCGAAATGTCATCACAACATGCGAAGAGGCCACTGTTTTTTACTGTCTGTTCAAAAAACAACAATGGAGACACAAACTAACAACTGGGAAGTGGATGAAGTACAAGCTCTACTGTCTGTTTGGGCTGAAGATAAATTTGTTTGTGTCATAGAAAACTCCCACTGAAATTTATCTTTAACTCTGTGAGAAACATGAAGGTGATCCAAGACATCACTAACAAGTGCACTGGGTTAGGTTTTCATCACATGGATAAAGAATTCAGAGGAAAAAATAAAAACTCAAACAAGACTGTAAATAATAAAAGAGCACAATAACAAAAGCAGCTCTGACAGAAAAACTTTCCGCTGGTTCGACTCCATGGACGCGTTTTTGGGACGACCAGCCATAAACTGTGGGAGAGAACTGAGTCAGAAACTCCGTTACCGGACTGAGATACACTGGAACATCAAAGTGTGCTGCAAGTTCAGGACCATCACAGTGCAGTTTAGGTACAGCACGGTTCCTGTAGACCTGTGGAAAAGTGCCTTTAGTATGCCAGAATTTGATTCATGCATTTAGAGAACAGCAGAGTTCTAGTAGGAAGCAGGGCACCAGAATTGCATTTCCATAATTCCAAAAAGCATTACTCTGAACACTGTGGTTTACATCTGTAAACTGAACCATTATACGATATTCTTTTCCAGAACCCCCAGTTTCAATTGAATTCTTTAGTAAAGTTGTCTGAGTTTAAAGTCATGAAGCAACAGAATTAAATTTAGCCTAGCCTTATTCTAAAACTAAAACCAGGATTAAAATATGGATTAAATTTTACATTGATCCTTTTTCAGTTAGGTTTGGTGCGACTGGAATAATAGGAAAAACATGATTTATCAAAGTTAAATCCTAATCCCTGTTGATGCGACCAACCTTATATTTAGTATAGAAATAACCATTATGTTCACATTTCTGGAATGTGGAATTTGGTGAAAAATTGTACTAGCTCACAATATTAGCCAGCAAACAACTAGCTTGCTAGCCACAAATGTACAGAATGGTTTTTCTGGTAATGCTGGTAATCTGGTATGTCAGTGATATCAGGTTCTCAGTACAATGTACTAGCAAGTATACCAGTATAAAAATAAGTTAAACTATACTGAGTACTGGTGGACTGATAGATGTATACTTGTTAGTTTACTTACTAAAATGTACTAAGTAATTCTCTGCAATATAGAACACAAGTACGCTTATTGGAACACAGCCTTCTCTCAGTATTGCAGTTACTATATGTTTAAATTCATTTTTTCGAGCTTTTCTCTATGTTTGTTGGTCAATAACTCCCGAAACAGGAGTCACTGCCACAAATCTTGCACCTGAGACCAAGTAATGCGCAGCACACAAGTACGTTAGCACTGTAGATCTAGATCATAGACTTTTTAGCCCAACTACAAAGCACTGTGCATTTCTAAATCTGGAGTGGGCTTCTGTTGATGGTGTCTTTTGTCCTCTTCAGGTTCTCGGACCCTCTAGGCGTGAAATATGCAGTTTAATAATTGTACAGTATTCAGATGAGCACATCAGGCTACGGTAGCTTGTAGTAAAGTATTTCTTATGACCGAATGAAGCATGTGCCAATGAAGAATCATACTAATCCTCTCTGTATTACTATAGTGCTGTAGTGTCCACCTCTATATCAGCCTTCAAAGGGTATCCAAGCAGCTCAGCTCTATATTTTCGTAATTATCTGAGAATATTAAACTCCACTGATCCAGCTGTTGATCATTTAATCTGCATCACATGTAAAGATAAAAAGAATAATCCCCGTTTCCCAATGACAGATGCAGAGAGCATTCTTCCAGACTTAAGACGCTGATTCTCCAGTTAACAGAGGGATTTGATGTTAAAACAGGTGGCTGTTCATTAAGCAGAATAAGGAAAAATAATGCATTCGTCTCTTAATGAAGAGGCAGAATCCCGCATTTTACCTTTAGTGCCCTCAGTGAAGCGGCGCTTTACGGAAATACACCATCACCCACATACTTCAATCAGAGAACGAGTCGGTAAATGTTCTCCAGACGTATCTTAGCCCACTCTTCCGCAATATTTGAGAAGGATTAGTTCTTTCCCTGAGTAGGTACTGTAATTTAAGTGATTGAGACTCTTGAAAATAAAGGTTCCTAAATTGTTCTCGACTTGGGTCTTTAATTGGTATAGAATCTATTTTATACGAAAGTTCTGAAAAAAATTATCTTTACTCACACAACTCGTTTACAAAGATGGTTATTTAAAGATAAATCCATTGCAAGGTACATTATATGGACAAAAGTATTGGGACACACCTGTTTTTCAGGGTTTGGGCTAGACCCCTTACTTCCAGTGAAGGGCAATC
>JBBPCZ010000042.1:16065171-16079710 GCA_037974445.1 Brycinus macrolepidotus
CCACAAAGTTGGAAGCATGGCGTTGTCCAAAATGTCTTGGTCTGCTGAAGCATTAAGATTGTCCTTCACTGGAAGTATGGGGCCACCTAAATTCAATAATTAAGAGGTGTGTCCCAAGGAAAGCCTCCCAAGAAGAGTGGAAGCTGTTATAGCTGCAAAGGGGGACCAACTCCATATTAAAGTGTATGTATTTGAATGCAAAGTCCCTGTTGGTGTGATGGTCAGGCGTCCCAATACTTTTGTCCATATAATGTAGCTAACATTTGTCTTACACTTGATGTAGGCCGAAAAAGCTTATATAAGCTTTCTTTGGCTCTCTGAGAACATAAGCAGTGTCAAGAGGCTTTAGAAAATCTGCAAAACATCTTTTTTTTTTTTTTACTTAACATCAGATCACACAGGACAGATATAACCTGTGTTATATCTGGTTATTTCTCTGGTTTATTTTATGGTTAAAAAAAACTTTACTGATGTTGGGATACATAATCTGTAATTAGCCCACCTGTCCATGTGAAATGAATCCCATCCAAATATACTTTTATATTTAGTCCTGTTCAGCTTCCTTTGGCTGAAAGTATAATTGGAGTCCATCCGTACCTATGGGAAAAACCTTTGGAAACATCTTCTTTTCATCTGTGAAGATAACGGACAGTGGATATTGATTTTATTCATTTCGATTCTCTTTCGGCGTATTTTTCTAAGGGAAGGAGATCAGAGAGGATGGATGAGGAAAGAGAGACGGAGGCAGATAGAGAAAGCCGGAGCATGAAAGACGGCGAGAGGGGAGCAAGCTGCTGGGAGGGCTGAGGTAAGCTGAAAGTAGGTTGGGGTCAGCCTCAAATCCCTGGATCAGCTGAAGATGTATTGCCCAGTGTTGCATCATCTACATGCAAGCTCTTTGTCTGATGCTGGATCTAGCAGTTCTGTTTTTCCTATTCATTTTGCAGTATGCAAGTCCATCCATGCAGCTTAAAAGATATGTTTTGTCATGTTTGAGTTTCTTAAGCTACATACCCAGTCATCACATTGTTTATGTGCTGTCAATCATCCAAGACACTCTTTCATGTTCTTGGATATCAAATTCATTTCTTTTCTTCCACCATTTGAAAGCACCAGCAGCACTTTACATTGTGTATACAGAGAAAAAATGAAATGAAGGACTGAATGACTGGACAAAACCATCCTAAATGACTTTTAATGAATTCTACATTAATGTTTTTTTTGCTGTGTCCATTTTAGAGATACTAGGTTTTGATTTGACAGTGGTGATGTGTACTACGATCTGCTAGAAACCGTGTGACCTGAAGCAATTTTGGTTCAGAAACACTTGCCCTTTGAAACCCATTCAGCACTTTTGATCCAAAAACACTGTTGGTTTTGAAGTTCAAGGTCATCCAGTTCAGGGACCCTATGGATCTTCATTCTGTGGCCCAGACTTCTAAGCGGCAGCTCGCTCAATACTCATCAAATCTCTCAGGAGATCTCAGCACATGGTGGAGGATTGAGTTTGGCCGTTAACCATGGGATCGATAGGGAACCTTTAAATACTTAGCCTCACTTCCCACGGACGCACGTAAGCTCATTGGCTCTTTGCTCTGATCAATGTATTGAGGATGGACTGTATTTCAGATCAGAGAAGCAGGTGAAGTGCTTGCATGGTGTGTGTTATTTGCATGGGCTGTGTCCCAGCGGCTAGCGCTGGCCTTTATCTAAATGCAAGCGCCCATCCCTCTAGGTCCTTTGGCCTTGGGGCTTCTCTGAGTTTAACCTTTCAACCATGTGGAAGAGATGATTAGTAGGACGTAGAGCCGCTTCAACAGAAAGTCACGCTCGACTCAGGCAGAGGGACCTGAGATACCAAAACAAGCAGCTTTCAGAACAAAGAGCAGCTAAGAAGAGTGTACTGCCATCTGCTGGACAGTTATCGCATGTGGCGGTGCATGAGACTTTGGCTACTTAACACATTTTTGAATGTAATTATGGCTCTTTTTCACAAATATTCATCTAGAAAATGTGTCCTGATACAAATGGCCCTGATATTTGCCCTTAAATGTGTGAATCTTGAGGAAAGTAGCAGCGCATGTTGTTTCTTCTATTGATTACCTTGTGATGTTCTTCTGGTTTTATTTAACAGTCTCCAAAGTTCTAGGTAAAGACCAAGTTAAGGCACTTTTCCACAGGTACACAGGCCGGCGGAAAGTTTTTCTGTCAGAGCCGCTTTTGTTATTGTGGTCTTTTATCATTTATAGTTTTGTTTGAGTTTTTAATTTTTTCTATGCACTCTTTATCCGTGTGATAAAAACCTAACCCAGCTAACTTGTTAGTGATGTCCTGGATCACCTTCACATTTCTCACAGAGTTAAAGATTTGTTTTGTCGTAAAATTTGTTAGTGTCATAGAAAACTCCCACTGAAATTTATCTTCAGCCCAAACAGACAGTCGTGCTTGTACTTCATCCACTTCCCAGGTGTTAGTTTGTGTCTATATTGTTTTTTGTGTGGACAGTAAAAAAACAGTGGCCTCTTTCCATGTTGTGATGACATTTCGACCAATCAGAAAGCAGTGACACAGTCAGGTCGGCTGCAGCCCACCTTTAGCCCTGCCGTCGAGCAGCTCGGGTTCGGCTCAGGTACGGGTCTCTTTATTTGTAATGGAAAAACATTTGTGTGCGGAAGTTCCTTGTGCCAGCACCATTAGAGTGAGAAACAAAATCTGATGTTCTAGATCATTATTTTGGGTAACATAATAGTACATTCTAAGAGAGTCAAACTTAATTACACTGAAAAGACAAACAGGTTGCAGGTATTAGCTGTGTAAGTATGAGGTACTACAGAGTATCATATACCACTCTCCTCCATACAGCTGGCTGGATTTCAGCTCCCATGTTACATCATAGTCCCTGGGCTAAACTCCAAACATCTATACATCTATAGCATCATTAACCTTAAGTTAATGTGTTTATAAGGAACAACAAATCTAAATCACATGCCTAATATGTTATATGTTATAGTTATTATGCAGATGAGGGACATAGTAAAATGATTTTGGTTGGGAAAATTACTTGGAGTATCAAGGTGCTAAATGCTGACATAACAGTCTTAAATATGTTTGTTACTGTTGATAATATAGGCAATTATTTTGGGATTTTAGCCATTATTTTTGATGATTGAGTACCTATACACACACAATTTATGACAGCAAACGTTTCCTTTTTACTTCATACACAACCCATTTGTAACTAAAGACATCCATTACTGAGATCCTGCTGATGTGGGTTCCCTCACTTTCAGTAATGCACACAAAAGTGATTGGAACATTAATAGCTCCCCCTTGTGGACAATGTTCACAGCTTCATTGAAGACGTAAATATTAAATGTGTTTTTTATCTATCATGTATCATTTTATGCAAGCAATTTTGACAATAGCAACAGTCCCAGTCTAAAATATAATTTGTATCTGTGTATTGACTAGGAGCAAAACTGATTCTGGGCTCTAATGATTACTACTTACACCAACAATAAATGTGCGAGATTGTTTTTTTGGCATGAGACCTCTGAGCCTTTAACATTCCCCAGAGAATGTTTCACTGGATGGTCCTTCAAAGAGACATTTTTGTAGATGAGATGTGTAAGTGTGAAAGGTCTTCACACTAACACACTGAATCACATGATGCCATTGTAAAACCATTTCACCTCCCCAAAGAACCATGTTTTTAGATTAAATTTGTTAGCCGTTCTCTCCGGCCTCTGTGTTTGTGGAGTTGCTTCACCATTTGAGAGGTGTCAAGCTGTGGTTTTGGTCCCATCTATCACATGATGAACTGGTGTGAGAGGTGCACTAACATAGTTGAACCTCAGACAGAGGTAGAGAGAGTGGGGGGAGGGAGAGAGAGAGAAAAGGGAGAGAGATGGATTGAAAGCTAAAGCTAAGAGCTAGTGAAAAGGAGAGAGAAGACAATGGAGAGACAGAGAGAGAGAGAGAGAGAAAGGGAGAGGGATGGATAGAAAGCTAAAGCTAAGTGCTAGTGAAAAGAAGAAAAGGAGAGAGAAGAAAATGGAGAAAGAGAGAAAAGGAGAGAGATGATAGAAAGTTAAGAGCTAGAGAAAAGGAGAAAAGGACAGAAGAAAATGGGGGAGAGAGAAAGAAAGGGAGAGAGAGAGAGAGAGAGAGAACGGGAGAGAGATGGATATAAAGCTAAGAGCTAGAGAAAAAGAGAGAAGAAAATGGGGAGAGAGAGAAAGAGGAGAGAGAGAGAGAGAAACAGGGAGAGAGATGGATAGAAAGCTAAAGCTAAGAGCTAGTGGAAAGGAGAGAGAAGAAAATGGGGAGAGAGAGAGCAGGCAAACAGCGAAGGCCCAGATGCTAAACTTTATCTGCATGCACTTTATGGTTTCTGGTCAAAATAAGACACACACACACACACATACACACAGCTTCTTCTCTTGCCTGCAGGTTAATTAAATATTTGAAAATTGTACCTTTCAGCATTCCTTTTCGATAAATGTATGTCTATGTCTAATGCATCTATTTGCGAATGTAATGGGATCTCGCTTTGCGCGCTGGAGGTGAAGAATGTTCCTTCCTCAGGCGTTTTCATCTCGGAGACAGTAAACGATGTAAAGATTGGTATGGTGAGATTGTGTATATAAATGATTTCATCTTCCACTTTCTATACCATCTGTGCAATCGCTGCTCCTTCTTCAATTATCATTCCAATCATGATGTAACCTCCATTCCCACACAGTCCTGTATGTGTCTCCTGTGTGTATCTCCATCACACCAAGCCTGAATTCCAGATGACACCATCTCAAACTTTTCTTAAAGGAGGTCAGGGTCCCCGCGGATCCTTGAAATGTATTAAAAACGTCTTAAACATTTTTTACATTTTTTAAGGCCTTGAAAGTATTGAAAAGTCTGGAATTTTAAAAGGGGTGGCATTAAATCAATTCTAGGGCGAAATGAAGCAACAATATCTGTTCCCGGTTAGCCTATTTTATTTATTTATTTATTTATTTATTTATTTAACTAGCGCACTTCACTGCCTATAGCACAGGGGGTAGTGTGTACCCCATATCCCTATATGCATGCCATAGAAATAGAAGAAATAGTGTTGCATGTGCGTAGCTGGTGCGTTGCAGGGAGACTGGTTTCCCTTAAAACCGCGAGTATAGAATAGGTAAATGCCAATTCAATGACAGATGGTTGGAGGATGAGAAGTAGCGTGGCTGGTTGAAAAAGATGACTAATGTCTACGAAGCGCGATGCGACCTTTGTAAAAAAGTCATCAAACTGGCAACAATGGGCTTTGCAAATGGTTAGCCGACATCACTCCTATACGTCCAGTGATGACAGTCTTTAGGGCGACATTCTCTGACTCGCAGTGTGCCAAAACATTTAATTGTGGTAGGGACAAAACCACTTATCTTGCACGATTTGGACTCACTCCATACATTAAAAGGGAGGTTATCTCAAGCGTGAACAAAGGCAGCTTTGTTGTCATGTTTGACCGAAGTATGAACAGGGCCACCAAAAGCAAACAACTGGATGTGCACGTCAGGTATTGGGTAAATGATGAGAATGGCTCTCGAGTGCAGTCCCGGTATCTGGGATCTCAGTACATGGGCCACTCCACCGCTGAAGACTTACTGGAGAGTTCTAAGGTAAGCCAATCAATAACATTTGAACTAATTAACGAACCCATGATTTTTAAATACCCGTGTTATATCCTTCCATGTGTTTGAATGGGAGAGCCATATTTATTGCCAAGCATATTTTAAAGATTTTATTGCCGCTTCATGGCTTCCGCTGCAAAAAATAGTTCATTGAGGAAATAGAATGTTTAAGTGTTGCGTAGCAATGTGTACAGCTGGTCCTGCATCACTCTATTCTACGAGAATGACCGTTATCCCGGTCATCTCGCTGAACATTATCCCTTACAGAAGATTGTTTCATTAGCAAGTCTTCTGTACTAGTGTATGCTTATGTCCTTGCACTCCTTATCTTAACATATGGAAACTATTTGACTGGCATATCTCAATATAGTGCTATAAATATCTGAGTGTTTTTATAACGTTTTTTTTCTCTCCAATAATTTCAGGAGTGTACAAAGGAGCTCAGTGTATAAAATATGCTCTCCTTGTCGATGGATGGACCTGCGGTCAGTTGGAAGTTTTGTAGAACTCTCGCAAAAAGAGCATGGTGAGCAATTTGCTGGGACACAGTTGGTAATTGTAGGAAGGTGTGGCCTACATACCCTTCACAACTCATTCAAGACTGGTTTTGAAGTGTGGATGGTGGAGAAAGTGCTCAAAGCACTACTTTTTCTTTTCCACTCTGCACCACTCTGGAAGAAAAACAAGTTCATGAATCAAAAAGAATTAAAAAGCAAGGTGGAGATCAGAACATGTGCTTATTATAATGGCTCCCCAGCACACAACTCGTGTAGCAGTTGGTCCTTACAAGTCAAATAAATTCAAATCTGAGGAAAGACTAGATATTAAACCTGCATTAAACCTGTAGTATTCCAATGATTCCAAAGAAGGCACTGTTTAGGCACCAATTTCTATTGAAAAATGGGTCAGGTTCCTAATCCCTGGCAACCCTACATTATGCACCTATTTGTCTCATTTAGTGCACCTGACACTCATTAACTAATTAACAAGCTCCTTGTGTGCTGAGTCAGATGTGTAGAGAAAGGAAAAATTGCGCATACGGTCACCAAGACTGGAATTGAGAATTCCTGACTTAATATAACTAGCTAATTATAATGCTGTCATTTCTTGGTTGTCAAGTTTGATGAAATTCAAACCTCTGTGAGTGATTTGCCATGAGCTCACTAGCAATTTTCATCGCAATCAACCTACATACGGAGTGGACAGAAGAGTCGTCCTGGGAATAAGACGTTTCTTCAGTTCTTGGATGGTTAAGGCTCTGGACTGGCATCTCCTGCTTGTTATCACATACAGCTGTGTCTTATTAGTTTGGTAATCACTGTGTGTACATGTAGCCCTTTGTGGTTCTTTGCGAAGTCCTGCAGGTGTGTTAATGGCAGTACTAAGCCACGTCTCCTTGTTGCTAGTTTTCTGATTTTCCTTTGTGGAAGCGTTAGGGGTTATTGCCTTCATTATGGACTTTGATTACAGATTTCTGTGTGATTACTCCATCAACCTGGTTCTTGCCCCTGCTGTGAGTTCCAATAAAAGTACTTTGTACTCGCATCCTACCACCCCTGGCTCCTCATTATTACAGGATAAATGCCAACCAGGACGACTGGGTTACAATCTGGGGTCCTAGCAACAACAGTGCTGGTTGGGAAAGCAACAATGTGAATGTACACAGCAAAGTACTTCCATAAACTACACATTTCCGGCGAGAAAATGCGAAGTATGATTGCGTGGCTGCTATAAAACCAGTGTGTTTGGAGACGCCCAAACATTGGTTTCATAGGTAAAAAAGAAGTTTGTGTTAAAAATGCGCACACCGTGGATCCACACCCCGATCTTCTGATTCAGAGGCTGGCGCTTTAGGAATTCGACAGCTCTTACCAAGCCATTTATGGTTAAGGACAGCTGAACTCGTAGCACCAGTCACGGGCTGATTATTGTTAATGAAACTACAACAGACTGACACGCATTTTTTTTATATAACTGACCTGAGCTTTAGTGTCTTTCTTCGTGTTTGTGTTTTTTCGCCTTTTGTCCATTTCTGGCCTCTCTCCAACAAACATTTTAAAGGCAACTCGACCGTCCTCTCCCCCCCCATACATTGCAGAGGGGACTCAACCACAAAAATCGATTTTTTTTAAAACATTCAATACTCTGCCCCTGATCATCTGATAGATTAGCTGTGTACAAGCGCACTGTAGGGGATATTAACGGACGCTTTGATGTTGAAACCATGCCAATTTTTGGAGAAACGTTCTCAAAATTCACCTGTAATAAGAATATTAATAAAACTTAAGAAGAACGATTGTGTGATTGCTTATGCAAACACACTAATGAGGCTTCGGTTATAAGGACTCACAACCTGCCAGTCATCACAATCCCCTGCTGACTATAAGTAAGTCTCCCTGTCCTTTCATTTATATGGCTCTGGATTCTGAGGTTTTATTTTTTCGTCTGAATATTTCATGGAGACTTTGGTCATTTTGTATTTTTATTTCAGAAACATAAAAATATTAAAAAAAAACTAATGCTGGGCAACGATTACAATTTTTAATTCAATTCAGTAATGAATTCAAAAGTAGTGTATTGTGCATTTTTATTATAAAAGTACTGCTATAAGAACAAAAGTGCAATAATATTTGGTTTGCAAACACTTTAAACAAATAAGGTGCTTTTTAACAGCAGCGTTCCCTTTAAACAGTTACACAGTTACAGTTAAAATATTTCTTGTAAATCTCAACTTAAACATTAATGTAATCAAAACAAATATAAAACCAAAGCTATTTGCCACTGCAGGGTGTTCACGTTTTATCTAGTTTGTTATAGAAAAATGAGTTACCCTCAGAGTCCAGAGCCACGATCAGAACATTATAACAGGCACCTTCAGAGCAACAGCAAGTTAACATTTCTAAATCTGTTTTCTTTTTTTTTTTGAACAGGGACCAGCAGAAACATTTTTCTTTTATCAGGGAGCATCAGAAACAGTTCAGTAGCGAGTGTCCCTGTTAGAGTGAGGTGAAGTGGTCGAGCACAAAAAAAGCAACGAACTTTCAAAATAATAGAAATAAAAAAAAACGGTGTTAATGTGCGATAAAATACTTGTCAGTGTTAAGTAAATAATGCGTTAACGCGATAATAGTGCGTTAACGTGCCCAGCCCTAAAAAAAACCATAATAAAAGTATGTTGTACTTGTATCCTTCCACCTCATTATTACAGGGGCCTTTAACTTGGATTACAAACTGAAGTCCTAGCAACAACAGTGCTGGTTGTTAAAGCAACAGTGGGAATGTGCACAGCAAAGTGCTTCCATAATTGAGGCTTCAGTTATATAAACTCACAACCTGCAGATGCTCACAGTCCCCTGCTGACTATAAGTAAGGCTCCCGGTCCTTTAATATCTGTGGAGGTTGAGAGCCTGGCAGTATCTCTGCCTCTGTTTCCTCTCTCCCCTAATCACACTGTTTTAGTCACAGTTCAGAGCTCTTTTCTTGTTGTGGATGCACCAGCGTTCCTGGCTGTCTCTCCAGCCCTGGTCATTGCCAACTCTTTCAGGCACAGCAGCTCTAGCCCTCCCTTATTGCAATGACTTCAAACCTTCCAGCTCGGGCTTGTAACTGTGGTCCAGTCCAGGTCCCAGTACAGGAGAAGCTATAATTGGAAAATGAACATCCCTCAACCTCTTTCTGTCACTCAGTGTAACAAAAATGATCGTCAATACATATCGGTGGGCACAAGTTGTTTGAGACATAACATAGGTCAGATCTTTGTTTTTTAGATACTTTTTGGTCATTTGTATTTGTATTTCAGAAATTGAAATTTTAAAAAACTGAATAAAAAAAAAATCTGGGAAAAAAATCTCAGATTCTCATTTTATAATCTAAACATAAGAAATACAAAAAAAAACCAGATGGAAAATGACAAAATCCTTTTGGCTGAAATAATCTTTGAAAAAAGTCTCAAGAAACTGCGATAGGGTAGATGGGTAGGGAAACTCATATCCAAGCTTATACAAAAAGACCCTTAATTGCTTGACTTTTCTTGAGATTTCATTCTCTGTGTTACAAATAGAAAAAAGAAATTGAGAAATTTTTTCACCTCTTGTTTTCATTCCATCCATCCATTATCTGAGCCACTTACCCTTAACCAGGATTGCTGGAGCTCATCCCAGGAGTCGTAGGGCGAAAGACAGAGAAACACCATTGGCCCTCAACCTCCAGGCTGTGAATTGAAAGTGGAAAATGGCTTTTTTTCTTTTATTGTGTTCGGAATTTAAAGTAAGAATCAAACAACTTTTTAAATTTCTTTGACTGTTCTCTAATTTCTGTTTCTGAAACAAAAATGGAATGACCAAAAGGTGCACAAACCATTTGAGTAAGCAAATCATCGCACTATGCTGGGCTCCGGCTCTCCAGGACCAGAACTGAAGACCCCCGCCATAGTCCCCTGGAAAACAGAAAAGTACATCCTTTTGTGGAAATCAGTAATGTCAGGCATAGAGAAAGGGCTGAATCTTGTTACAGAGTCAGTCAAATGAACATAGCACACAGACTTCTTCACTTCACCGCTAAAGCTAACACAGATAGCTACAGGGAGTTATCTGAGGGACCACAGGAACCTCACAGAGCTTTAGATGGGTAACATCAGTGCGCTCCCAGCGGCATGCCTAGCATGAAATTGAACATATCATGTCTCCCCACTGAGGTGCTCTGATGTTTTTTCTGCCACAAACTGTGCAAACCTTTAAGTCAGAACGAACTCGTTGTTCAGCTGTTCATAGAAGCTCCTGACTCTTCATTTCATTTGTTTGAAAAAACCCTCTAAAACTTACTTTGTTTAGTTATTCTTCGTTATGTTCTTCGTGAAAATAAATACTAGAATTCATACATCTACATGACATTAATTTAATGACAACAAACATTTATAAAGGCTTATTATTTATCATAATTATAATTATTATTATTATATTATTTATATTTATAAAGGCTGCCTAGTCTTGTTGTGTAGTAAATGTTGAGTTTTATTATTTGTATTCTTGTTTTGTTGTCACTCTGTAAAGCAGAATCCTTGGGATTGAGAAAGACGCTATAGAAATTACACTTCTTGTTGTTTGTGTGTGTGTGTGTGTGTGTGTGTGTGTGTGTGTGTGTGTGTATCTGTATTTATAAGTTTCAGAATCTCTGCCATTCCCTAGAATTCTGAAAATTACAGCAGGTAGAGTTTTTTTTACTCATACATACTTTTAATTATGTATGTATGTGTGTATGTATGTATGTATATATGTATGTATGTGTATATGTAGGAATAAATGTTTATGTAGGGTTTTGTCCGTTGTCACTGAATGTTTACATATATGTCAGCAAGCCTTATGAATACTGACCTTGAGTGATTCAGTTCAACCACAAAAGTGCCACAGAGGCTGATTCAGGTCCTGGAGGGCCAGAGCTTGGCGGTTTAGTGATTTTCCTGCTCAAAGACACTCTGAACCTTGTAATAGAGCAGGAGCTGCTTTATAGCTGCCGAATCAAATAAGTAAAGTAAAGTAAGAAAGTAAAGTGTCCGTTTGTCATATGTGAACACACCACAGCACACAGTGTGAAATTCTTCCTCTGTATTTAACCCATTCACCCAAGTAAAGCAGCAGGCAGCCAGGAACACGGCGCCCAGGGAGCCGTGTGTGGGGACGGTACCTTGTTCAAGGGTACCTCAGTGGTGCCACTAGCATTCCTGGGATTCAAACCCACAACCTTCTGATCGCAGGGTCAACTCCCTAACCAGCAGCTGCCCCAAGTGTGTTTTAGCAAGGAAATCCTGAAAAATAAAACCAAAAAACTGAAGCTGGGATGGACAGGTTGACACTTTCATCACAACATCACGGTGAAGTTATAGCGGCTTCTTGGGTCAACTCCATTATTCACTATAATTCCATTAACTGCTAGAACCTTGTAGTTCAGTGATCCGTAGTTTAAACTTCAGCCTACTGAGCACTGAGATCATGTTCATGTTTTATGTCGTCCAAACAATGGCCTTCATATTTCTCCATATTTGCCAGTGTGTGTTTTCAGACCCATATCATCAGGTGACTTCACTTCCAGGCTTTGTTTTTCTCAGCTCCTGGGATGGACCACCTTGGAGGCTGTAAAAGTGAGGTGGAAGGGACATCCAAACAAGATAGAAGCAAGGAGACCACTGGATTCAATTCCATAGTAACGTTTTCCTTGGGGAACTCAAGATGAAAACAATAAGTCTACAATTTACCACGAATTCGCACTCACGGATCCTGAATTATTCATCACGCACGTCTTAAACATCACCGCTGGAGACGGCAAATAGTGTGGAATTGGATTTCACGGAATCTGTTTGCCGGCCTCCTTCGCCAAATATTACTTTTCAGTATTCCCGTCACTTTACGGAAGCTATTCATGAACGAGACATGTAAACTATACATCCATCAGAAAGGCTCCAGTCAGGCCTATTGGTGCTTTTAATATGAGTCTGAGATTGTAGCATGTTTTGTTTGCCCCCGGTGCCGAGCGGCACCTTTGTAGTTTCGCAGTTTGATTGATGATCATCTCGAAACATGACTGTCTTTGCTCCAGGACTCGATCAGATTTCCTACTGCTGGCTTGGTACTCTATCCACTTCTCTCTCTCTCTCTCTCTCTCTCTCTCTCTGTAAACAGTATAGTTTGTGTTGCATGCTTCAGGAGCACATGAGACTCAGAGCAGCCCCTTGGGACAGACCACACAGGCAACCTGAGCATCTCTCTCAACATGCCTTCAGCTAAGCATAAATTGATAAGACCATACACACACACACACACACACACACACACACACACACACACACACACACACACACAAATACGCTCTTTCTGGGGCAATGAGCTACTCTTCATTGATTTAAATTGCTGCTTTATATCTTTCATCTTCAGTACTAAGAGGTAGCTTGGAGTGTATCATGCAATCATTATGTGATGCAACCACATGCATGCTAATACACACACACACACACACACACTCACACACCTAGCGCCTGCTTTTGACAAACCACTGATGCAACCTTTATTATTCTCATTTACATTCCAGTGCATCCTTTTTCTCATGTGGCTGGGGGAGAGATAATGCCTGTCAAATACAGTGCAATAACAGACAAGAAAGAAAGTCATTCCCTAAACTTCATCTCTTCTGGAGTGTGTGTGTGTGTAGGTGTATATATATATATATATATATATATACACATCTTGATTAAAGGCACCTGAACTGGGATTATCAGGAATGCTGCATTGTGTGTGTGACTAAAATAAGTGTATGTGGCTGAATGGGGTGTGCGTGTGTGTGTGTAAGAGAGTGTGTCAAAATCTTTTACAGCAGGTACAGTTTTTTCTCTAATAACCCCCCCCCCCCATCAGTGTTCATACCTCAAACACAGTCTTAAAAGGTCCCATATACTACAAATACTTATTTTTTCACCTGAGGCCTTCTTGGCAAGATAGCTATGCAGGTTTATATGCCTAAAATCAGTCATAATTCATTTTTAAACCATTTTCCAAACTCTCCATCCCAGTATGGGACTGTGAGTGATGTAAATGACCTCTGTTTGGATTGGCTGCCCTGTATTGTGCCTCATTCAAAAAAGTGCATCAGTGGGGCTAAACTGCTATAGGCTGAATAAGCAGATTTATCATCCAAAGTATTACGAGAGAATGCACGTCCTGTACTCCTGTGTGAATGGGATGACATCATGAGGACAGGGAATTCAAAACAGGCTATTTTTCTAGTTCAGTTTCCATATAGAGACTGAATGGACTGGACAGTGAGTGGGACTTTGCACAAAACATTAAGTTCTTTAACTGAAAAAAGTAAGGGCAATTTATTTTTCCATAATATGGGCTTTTTAAGGTTGTAAACCTACTGGCTTGAGCATTTGACTGTTTTTTTGCCTCTTCGTATGGAAGTGAAGAGTAGAAAGCAAGTACATAAGGTAAGATAAGATAAACCTTTATTAGTCCCACAAGTGGGAAATTTGCATTGTTGCGGCAGAAAGTGGACAGAACAAAGGTGAAAGCAGCGTGAACAATAGAATAAAAGCCATACAACAGTATAATATAAAAAGAACACTATTCGAATAATACAAAAATATAAATATAGACGTGTGTGTATGTAAATATGTGTGTATATATAAACCTATGTAAGTATAAGTATGTGTATATGTACATAGTGGATATATATACAGTATACATGTATGAACCCTGGATATATATACACAGGAACGCATTGGAGTGTTCTCAGTTGTCTGGTAGCAGAAGGCGAAACAATAATAATGCACCAAGACAGATTGCACATTGCTCACAGTAATCTTTTGTCCCAAAAATTGCACGTGTTGCACCAGAAAACCACAAACAAATTGCACGTTGTACCAAAAATATTGCACACAAGGGAATCTGGTGATTCAAGAAAAGACAGGGTCAAACTGAGACGCAGGGGCTGTTGTCCTGCCACGCTTGCAGGCACACTTAGGATATAAGTGGTATAAGTAGTCTCTTAGGGCCCCAAGCCACCAGGGTGGTCCCAAGGATCTGCTCTATGTACCTGCCTTTAAATGAGCCATCAAAGTTCATGCTATGATAGAAAGCCTCACCTGGACATTATGTTGTCCACCCCACCTCCCTCTTAAACTTTTACCTTTTTACCTTCTTTTACCTTTTCATGTACAATATTTCTGGTGCAATATTACTGTGTGCAACGTGTACAATATTTCTGGTGCAGTATTGCTGTATCATCCAATGTCTGCTGCTACCAGGCACCTGAAGATACCCACTGTGTACATACATACATATATATATATATATATATATATATATATATATATATATATA
>JBBPCZ010000042.1:16079810-16092310 GCA_037974445.1 Brycinus macrolepidotus
CTTTGTGCACTGGGGCTCAGTCATGCTGGAACAGAAAAGGTTCTTCCCCAAACTGGGTCCACAAAGATGGAAGCATGGCGTTGTCCAAAATGTCTTGGTCTGCTGAAGCATTAAGATTGCCCTTCACTGGAAGTAAGGGGTCTAGACCAAACCCTGAACTCTGTCCCAAAACTTTTGTCCATATAGTGTATGTGTTTATTGTATAATTCAAAATGAAAGAATTAGCATTACTAAGTCAGCATAGAAATAAATGCAAAAATACACTATAAATTGGTGCCCTTGCTCTTCTGTAAGTCACTCTTTAATGGTGAGTGTAGTCAAGTCAGGTCACTTTTTTTTTTTTGTCGCCCATTATCAGACATAAAGGTCATTCAATGTGCTTTACAGGAATAGAATAAGATTATTAAGCATACAAATAGCAGGAATTAATCAAATAAAAGAATAAAAGGAATAAAAGAATACACAGAAAATCAAGAAAAGAAGACTAAAAGTGCAATGGAAGTGCAGATATTTAAGAGAAGTCAGAGGAGAATAGTAAGGTTCAGCTTGGGTTTTTAGAGTATACACTGTGGCTGTCCCGGAGGAAAGATGACCAATGTGAAAGAAACGGTCTTGCAACCAAAGATATCCTTGGGACAAAAACGTTATGACTTTGTCAAGTTAGTCCTGAGGTCCATGGACAAAGCTACCTTCCTGAAGCAACCTTCTACCACCTACCTATTATACTGGTGGTTGAATATGGATGATACTTTAAAAGAGTTGTCCCAGTCACCCAGAACAATCCGCGTGGGCAAAAAAGCATAACTGTTGTTGCAGAAATGTTCTTCTTGCAGTCGTGTATTTCTATCAGTGATGTCCTCAGGAAAAAAATCTAATGGTCTTCAAGTTCTATATATGTAAATGTGTTCTGCAAAACCTCAATAAATCATATATAGTTAGAACTGCCCAGCGGTGGAGACCTACGCTCCTAGACAGCCAGAATTCTACACAGTTTGGTGTGGCCAGAATTCTACACAGTTTGGTGTGGCCAGAATTCTACACAGTGTGGTGTGGGTAGAATTCTACACAGTTTGGTGTGGCCAGAATTCTACACAGTTTGGTGTGGCCAGAATTCTACACAGTTTGGTGTGGCCAGAATTCTGCACAGTTTGGTGTGGCCAGAATTCTACAGTTTGGTGTGGCCAGAATTCTACACAGTTCGGTGTGGCCACAATTCTACACAGTTCGGTGTGGCCAGAATTCTACAGTTCGGTGTGGCCACAATTCTACACAGTTTGGTGTGGTCAAAATTCTACACAGTTTGGTGTGGGCAGAATTCTACATAGTTTGGTGCGGCCAGAATTCTACAGTTTGGTGCGGCCAGAATTCTACAGTTTGGTGCGGCCAGAATTCTAGACAGTTTGGTGTGGCCAGAATTCTACACACTGAGGACTAATAAGTGCAATGGTTCTTTCATGTGCAATATTTCTCATGCAACACGTGCCATATTCCTCATGCAGTATTACTGTGTGCAACATGTGCAATTTTCTGGTGCAATATTATTTTGTATCATTCAATGTCTGCTGCTACTAGTCATCTGAAGATCCCGAGTGTATATATATGAATTTGATTTGATTTCCTCTGCCTGGCCGAGACTTGGCAGCGTCCAGCTGACTAACTTTCTCACAGTTCATACCACTACCATCTATATGTATTTAAAAACATCCTTTTATATGTGTATGTATTTAAATGTCTTTTTTGTGTAAATTTGTATATATATTTTTTCTGTAAAGTGACCTCGAGAGTCGTGAAAGGCGCTGACAAATAAAATGTATTATTATATATATATATATATATATATATATGTATATATATGTGTGTGTGTGTATATTTATATAACATTTATATAATATACAGTGTACAGCTTTTTTATTTTATACTATCGTTTAGTTTTTATTCTATAGGTTATGCTGCTTTCTTCTTTCGTTCTGTCCACTTTGCTGCTGTAACAATGCAAATTTCCTACCCGTAGGAAACCCCATTGCTGAGCTTTTTCTCTCTTTCTCACCCATCCTGTCTCCAGACACACAGATGTACTAATTCCCCATGAGTTTGTGTTCACCTGCTTAGGCTGTGTTCTCACTATCTCTAACACACAGCCTGCAGAGGAGTGTTTAAAAAGCCCAGCACAGTAATGGAGTCCCACACTTCATAGTGAGAAGTCCCTAAATCTCCCTCGTCAACCCCAAATGCAGCCACAACATCAAACAGGCTACCTTAAAGTCCAGAATCAGCCACACCGTTCCTGTCATTTAACACACTAGGGCTTCACCATATACAGACATTAAAGGTAATAGCAGCATAAAGTGCCTTGATAGTGTGCCAGAACAGCTTAAATGCACCTTGGCTAGAATCTACAAGTCTCTGAACTGTATTAGAGGGATGGAACACTTTTCTTCCAAATGTCATTCCCCCCAGTTGGTGTTTCGACAGTGGTGGTAGAGAGACCACCTAAGGGGAGCCAAACTATACCCCGAAGTATAATAGAGCCACTGGACACATTCAGAGCAGGGTCAAAGATTCAGGCCTGTACCTTTCTCTTGATATGTGCTGCATTCATTCACTCACTTGTAGAGAATATGCTGAAGGATGGATGATTCATCTGACCATATAACATTCCATTCAAATACACAGACCTTAATATGGAGTTAGACCCCCTTTGCAGCTATAACAGCTTCCACTCTTCTTGGAAGGCTTTCCACAAGATTTTGGAGTTTCTGAGGGAATTTGTGCCCATTCATTCTGTAGAGCATTTATGAGCTCAGGCACTGATGTTGGACGAGAAGGCCTGGCTCGCAATCTCCGTTCCAGTTCATATTTTGTATAGTGTACAGTTTTTTATATTGTTATATTATGTCGTATTTATTCTATTGGTTATGCTACTTTTACTTTCTTCTCTTGTTCTGTCCACTTTGCTGTTGTGAGAGTGCAGATTTTCCACCCGCGGGACTAATAAAGGGTTATCTTATCTCTGTAGGTTAGTGTCTGGAGTTTTCACACCACTGAACTCTCATATGTGCGTTTTGTAATTGATGGGTATGTGCACTGCAGGCTTACTCTTCTGACATTCTCAGTCACCAGAGGAACCTTTTTTTTTTTGTTTTACATATCACATTAGCACACAAGCTTCTCAGACCACAATTCCCAGCCCTGTTTACTGATGACTTTCCCACAGGTCTAAATGCATCTGTCACTTTAGTCACTGTTCCTGTTGAAACACCAGCCAGTGGAGCAGTCTTTGTAACTGAAGCTTCTACCATTTGTGCCCCAGTAATCTTTTAAAGTAGATCTTTTCCTCTTGACATAATAACTAGGGGCAACTGGCCCCACTCAGCCTCTTTACACATGCCACAGATTATGGTCGGATGGCAGTTAATTGCTTAATCGTATCATGGAGTACACTTGAAAGCATCTGCACTCGTTTCTCCATTCACTTATTCTGGTTGTTCATTTAATTTGTCACCTGTCTGCATCTTTTTTTTTGAGTCATTATCGCACAATTGGCCTTTGCAGTACTGATTTGGCAGAAGGCTGCAATATGCAAATGATCGCTCCAATCAGTGTGTGCCGTGGGCATCTCAGTTAATCACGTTTGAGGAATCAGCAACAACAGTAAATTATTTTGGTACAATTAATGCAAGCCAGTAACTTTAACCAGGCCAAAATGTCTATTCACCAATGCATTTTCATAAAATAACAAGGCATATCACAACTGGTATATGTAACAATATGAGCTCAGTGTTCTGTGCAGCCCCACGACACACTGTTGGCATTATTCAAGAGGTAGTAAACACTAGAGCCTTTATTTTTTCACTAAACACAAGAAAATAATTAAAGTATCAGTATTTAGTCCCATATATATATACTGTGCTTAACAGCTGTATACTGCTTGTGTTCAATATGTTTGGGAAAAATATGTTGGAAAGGCATTCATAACCGCTCATGTAGGGGTGAATTAAAAAGGTCTAGAGTGTTCATTTCCTCATAATTCCACTCAGCATGGTCTCCCAACTACACACACACACACACACACTTTTCTATTATCTGTTCACCACCTCCACACACCTTTCCATTACAGTCCTATTCTGCAATTATAATAATACAGTGGAAATTTCATGCTGTTCTAAAACATGTGGTACAGTCACATGGAGCGGACTTCAATGTGGACATGCTCATAAATCACAGCCTCTTATATCACGTCTTAAAATCAAAGTGGAATGACTCACTCTTGAATTACAGCCCACACGTCATGCTCCTAAATGTATTATCTGAGGCATTTTTCCATGTGATGCTGTAGCACTACATATAGAGGACAGTAAACAGCGAGGGTCCGATGTACAGAGCCTTTTGTGTCAGTTTCAGACACAAATCTGAAGCATTCTGTCTGCGTGTTATATATGAAACCTTAATGCACAGTTTATGGACTGTGTGCATGGTAAAACGCAAAATGCACTTCTCTCCCTCATGCATATGCATATGAGGGAGGGCCAGGACAAAAAGTGGGCGGAGATATCACACATGTGGCTGATTATACCATTAATTACATTCAGTTTGAGTGACTGGTGGCCAGTTGTGCATTGATTTTCCTCTTCATCTTTTGAAGCCAGGTATAAATTTGCATTAGGTTCCCAAAAGAGATTTCCTTAAACAGCAGTGGCAGCCATGGCAATGTTTAACTATCAGAATGACACTGACGACCAAATGTTCATATTATAGTTTCACGAAGTTGGAATGGAATCGCACCTTAAGGGGAAATAACGTAATTTATCAACACCTATCTCTCTTCATCACTGAGCTTTAATATTGTGATCACACTAGTAGATCCCTGAAAAAGTGGACTTCACCCGGAATTCAGACATCTTAAGGGAGATCCATACCATACAGAATGGCAGTGTTCAGCTGAAAGAGAGCTCTGTAGGGAGCAGTGTAGTGAACACCCTCGTTGTAGACCTTTTGATGCTCACATGGCTACAGCTGCTGAACTGTACTGTTTTGATGCTGCATTATACAGGGGGTAATATTCCTAGAAACATCTAGCAAGTGGCAAAAAATAGACTCAAAGTGTGAAAAGCAAAGTGATGTTGCTGTACTGCACATCTGGAGTTATATTGTTTTGTGAGCTGTGTGGTGCAGTGCTGCCCTGGGGTTTTTATTAATTTGACTAAATTTTTATGCTGACAACCAATATAGCTGACATTTTTTAGCAGTGTTTTCAGACAGAAAAGGATGAACAGCAGGGACGTTTAGCTAACCAGTACCTGCTCAATCCAACTCCAAAGAGTGCATTCCAGAGCAATTATTTGAAGTCTCGATCCAGAGCATAAGAAAAGAAAAAAGGCGACCTATGAGTAGCAACATTTTTTCTATTTTATAACGATTTAAAAAGTTTGTGTTTTTTACAGTATGTTTTAATAGTTAAAGATATTCATACCATATTAAGGTCAAAACATCCTACTAGCATTATTACCTTAGATAACTTAACTTGGCTATATAACGATGCACTTATGGGTCACTTTCTACTAGCTAACATCATACATTATTAAACCTGACTCAAAACTATCGAGATCGGAAGCAAGACTGTGGTTAGGTCTATATTTAGGTTAGAATGGTGTTCTTATGGTAGAAGATTTCCATAACTTTTAAAAGAATGTGATATTTAGACACAGTAAAAACTAAAAACTAGCCCAAAACTACAGCTTGTCAGTATCAACCATTAGAAAAAAAAAATGACCACAGCTGAACTTACCTAAAGCATACCAGTATACCTCTATACTAGAGAGATAGATAGATAGATAGATAGATAGATAGACAGATAGATAGATAGACAGATAGATAGATAGATAGATAGACAGATAGATAGATAGACAGATAGATAGATAGATAGACAGATAGATAGATAGATAGATAGATAGATAGATAGATAGATAGATAGATAGACAGAAACCATGTTCAAATACGTCATTTGAACCCCCAAGAAAATAAAACCTGACATTTTCTTCCTTTCATCTTCAGAAAAATGCAGCATATTCAAATCTTTACAGGCATCTGCAAATTCTATTCTATTGAAATCAGACGTATTAATAGAGATTTCATCCCCCTTTGCTGCAGTAACAGCCTTTACTCTTCTCGGATTGCTTTACACTGGATTCAGAACATTTCTGTAAGGATTTGATTGCACTCATCCACAAGAACTTTAGTGAGGTCAGGATAACAAAAGCCACTCCAGCACTCCAGAGATCTCGGCCCCACTGGAGGGCTCTAGCCAATACTTGTCACTGGGCCTGGTTCCATCTGGCCTCTAAAAGCAACTTGGAAAGCAACTCCTCACATGGTCCACATGGTATCCACCCAGAAGCCATCTTTTTGAGATACACCATGATGTACACTGTGCTGTTAATGAACATCTGGTTTCAGAATGATGCTGATTCAGCTCTAGATTGTGCTGAAATCAATGTGTAGTGTCACCCAGGTAACATAGAATAGCACAGAGACACGACAGGGGTACACGACAGTTATCCCTTTGAGGTGCGCCATTCAGTTGCCAGCTGTGATGAAGTGAGTTTTTATACTAATTAAATGTGAATCTAAAAACAACCTGGTGCTCATGTGGGCTTATGTTTTTTTTTCTTTTTCTTTTCAATGACAGAACTGAGAGAATATCTGTCAGTTTCAGCTGGGGGCAGGGGGGGCGAGAGACAAAGGAAATGAGAGAAAGAGAGTGACAGAGACAAATCTGCAGAATAAGCTTTAATTGGGTAATTACACAAAGTGGGAATGAGGCTTTTACGGCCCCAAATGGGAAGTGAATTAGCCATTATTCCGTGCCTGCATTCAGCGAGGCTATTACTTATGCAGTGCTCTGGGACTCCCGCGTCTCCTCAGAGCCATCATAAAGCAGGACTCAGGCCAGCAAATTAGCCTCAACGTGCCAAGGGAGCAAGAGAGGAGCAAACAAGCACGCAATGGAGCGAATCCCTGGAATAACACTCGGAATCAATGGCCATCCTTTAGACGTCCATGTCGTGAATGAGCTAGCATCGCTAGAGGCCATTTTACTTATGACCTGGCCCTGAGAGCGAGGGCTGATGTTGGAGCTGTGATGATCTCATGTGTTTAAAGAGGCCACTACTTTTTCTTCTCTGCTGGCAAAAGCCATTGCCTTCCTGACCTTTAAATCCCAACCAGCTCAACCTTTAAAACCTATTAGGCCTGGACGCGGTGCTGTTCCCAATGATGGCCCCATTCATTTTAAATGGACGCCGTGTGCAATAGAGTGTTCTTTCCTCTGTTTTTGTGCCTTGTTTCTCTGAAAGCTTTGTATCGTAGCAGAGCTGTGGGGGGAAATGGCTTTTTGTGTGACTGATGGATATCATCTGACAATTCATTTGTCACATGTCACTGCTGGTGCAGAGAACGTACTTCTGGATGGAACCTTCTAGAAGCTCAACACTGACATCTAGTGGTGAACATCATGATCTGGTGATTCACCACAGATAAACAAAGACATGTTAGTGGCCTTGACAACCTTAGGGGCCATTTTAAAGGTTACCCCAAGATCCGAAATGCATATTTTGCTCTGAAATGGATCATTAATTGTAGCTGAAATGTAATAAAGGGATTTTTTCCAAACCCTTTCACAACTTTTACGGGGCAGCTGGTGGCCTGGCGGTTAAGGAGTTGCCCCGGAAGGTTGTGGGTTCGAATCCCAGGACCGCCAGCGGCACCACTGAGGTACCCTTGAGCAACCTACCGTCCCCACACACTGCTCCCTGGGTGCTGTGTTCCTGGCTGCCCGCTGCTTCACTTGGTGAATGGGTTAAATCCAGAGAAAGAATTTCACACTGTTTACACTGTGTGCTGTGGTGTGGTGTGTTCATAGACTATAAGAGGCCTCTTTACTTTACTTTATATAGTAAGAGTTCTTTACATTCAGAATCAGAAAATTGTACTGATCCCGGACGAAATTGTTTATGTTACGAATGAACAGACACACAGAGACACAGAGACAAGAACAGTGTAAAATATAAAGTCTGAATAAATCCAATAAAAACTCTGCAGAAAAAACTCAATATGAAATACTCTATGCTATATAAACAAATCCTGGGGTATTAATACTATAGTTAACTAACTTAAGTGAATTACTAGTAACACAAATAGTCGTCAGGAGTCTGTGACTGTATGTAATAGAGATCAGAAGTAGATCAGTAATACTGATATAAATAGTGATATTTCACATGATCAGACTATATAAGTGCATAATAATAATAAGATACTGCGCATAATGATAATGCTTTAGCACACGATTAGAAAACTGCACAATATTGCATGTAGTTCCACATATAATAATAATAATAATAATAATAATAATAATAATAATGATAATGATAACTAGTTTATATTTATTTACAATTCATTGACCCCCAAACACACACACACACACACACATTATTCAATGCAATGCAAGCTAGTGTGAATGTCTGTTAGCATGCTAGGTTTCTCATCTTCCCAGTGTTGGTAGCATTATGTGAAAAGGGGGAACCCTTGCTAGTGGGTGGGAAATGTCAATGACTAAATTTGAAAGAAAACTGGAATAGAGTTTTTCCTCACCTCTGTCACCTTTGGCTCACTGGGGGCTCTGCCCTGGATTCTGTTAAGCTGTTTTTTGTGACAGCATCGGTTGTAAAAAGCGCCATATAAATAATATTGAATTGAGTTTGTTTCAGGGTCATGGGCACCCAAGGCTCATTGACTCGCATGGGGAGTAAAGCTGGCCTGTCTGATCTGCTCACACAGAAGAGTTCCTGTAGCACAAATTGCTGAGAAACTTAATGCTGGCTGTGATAGAAAGGTGCCAGAACACAGTGCTTCACAGCTTGCTGTGTGTGGGGTTGGTGGCTGCAGACTGGTCAGAGTGCCCATGCTGCCCCCTTTCTATCATCAGAAGTGTCTCCAATGGGCATTTGAACATCAAACCTGCACTACAGAACGATGTACAGAACGATGTTGTTCAGGAATGGTTTAAGGAACATGAAAGAGTTAAAGATGCTGACTGGGCTTCCAAATTCCCCAGAACTCAAGCATCTGTGCTGGACTTGACCAAATCCATAGGGGTTCCACCTCACAACTTAAAGGGCTCAGGACTTAAAGGATCTGCTGCTAACGTCTGTGTGCCAGATACCACAGCACCTTCAGAGATCTTCTGGGGTACATGCCTTGACAGGTCAGAGCTGTTTTGGGGGCACGAGGGGGATCTGCACAATATTAGGCAGGTGGTTTTAATAATATTGCTGATCAATGTATACATATATATACAAATATTATATATATAAATGTTCGGTTTCTCAGGTTTTATCTTCTATAGGTGCAAGTGTTGAACTGAACAGATTTGCCTTAGTTTTTAAGAACTGCTGACAATATTTCTCCTAATTTTCAAATAAAAATATTATTCTTTAAAGCATCATTTTAAAGGAAATGACAAAACATCAAGATAAGAGAAATGATGCAGTGTTTACAGAACTTGAATAATTCAAAGAAAACAAATCTCTTGTTCACTCTTAAACAAAATGGCAATAATTACCTTTGACGGACTTCTAGTAGTGTTTTGCCATCCAACTGGTCTCATAGAGATGCTGATTTAAAAATAAATTGCAGTGGTCTCTTATATTTTTCCAGAGCTGTCTATATATATATATATATATATATATATATATAGATGTAGATAGATACATGTTATATATATATAGTGTGTGTGTGTGTGTTTGTGTGTGTAAAAGGTTTTGTACCAATAAGATAACTGGAAGATTGGTTTTACTACTTAAACAAGTAAGAGTGTTGATATAGGGTCATATTTGTCCCCTCTTTATGGAGATTTATTGTGACAGAAAATAAGGATAAAACCCAGCAACCCTATGCAACTCAATTCTGTGCCGGGTCATTGATGCATTCTGTGACATTTCATATTTACCTTTTGCACATACATCTCCATGGCAGCAAAAACCAGTTGGACCTCACGTGTAATAGGTTCAGATGTGACATTTTATAGACGAGGCGTACTTTATGTTCATTTCGTGTCAGTGTAAGCATGTCAAACATTCACTGAAGAGGTGAGTAAAGGTCAGTGGACGATGAGGTGTAATGACATTTTCCCAGACGGCCACAGACGGCATCAGTTAATTATACCGTTTGCCACAAGGGGGCTAACGGAACTGGTGATGATTTGTGAGAGGGGTTGGAGGAATGAACCTGAAACCTTCGCTTTGTATATGTGTTTTATGCTCAGCTGCTTGAGTTCCAGACCAGGAATAATCATCAGTTGGCCAGTTGGGAGTCTAGTGCCTCTGAGAACATGAAAACATTGTTTCTTTTGCAATAGGCCTGCTGCAGGCCAAAGGCAGAGTCATGAAAGAGGCTTTATTTATTAAAAAAAAAAAAAAAAGTTTAAAAAAGGCACTGTAACCTTGGCGAGGCAGGCTGTGCTCTTGTGTGTGCGTGTGTGTGTGTGTGTGTTATATTAATGGATCATATTTTATGTGTAATTTTGAAATTGGAATAACTTTCCCTTTTTTATCATTTCAAATAATCCCTTTCCTCGTGGTTTATTGATTTCATGACTTGCTGGTGATACAAGAGCGCGACCGGAATCCTTATTATTGGGCCTGAGTGTAAAATATACTTCACAATCTTGTTTTTCAATTTCCTTCATCTCGCATTCTGCAGTTTGGTACAAAAGCGAGCCCCCTATTTCCCAGGACCTCAATATAACTGCACATTGAAAACAAAAGCCCAGTGAAAAGGATCGTGAGCAGACCTTGTCATGAAGGGGCCGTGTACAAGCGCTTGGGCCGCCCAAGACAGGCTGCTGGCGAGGTGTCTGTGCTCTTGTGGTTTTCTTTGTTCTCGAACATGTTGTGCTGTTGCGCGGTGGATGTAATGCATACGTTTGTGTGTGTGTGTCGTGTCCAGGATCAGTGCTCTCACACTGGGAGCAGCAGGAGAGGAAGAGAAGATTTCAAAGCTCTAATGCCTTTACCAGACCCTCTGTATATGAGCTGATGTAGGGAAAGTTATAAGGACCCACTTCCTGCTCACTTTGACTGACAAGATGCTTTCATGGCTCACACAGATTCTTCTCCTATTCAACGAGTCAGTCTAGACCTCTGAGGCCTGTGCTGTTCTGATCTAAGATTTGCATTTATGGCATTTGGCAGACGCCCTTATCCAGAGTTACAGGGACAGTCCCCCTGGAGACACTGAGGGTTAAGTGTCTTGCTCAAGGACACAATGGTAGAAAGTGTGTGGGTGGGGGGGGGGGGGGTTTGAACCTGCAACTCTTTGGTCATCGGGTTCACAGGCACACAAACCTGAATGTTAACACAGATTGCCACATTTGAACCCTGCCTTAAACAACCATGTTCCAAAACTGATATGTTTTGTCTTATGCACATAATCCCACCAAGTGCCACCGGGGCAATTAGCTGTCAGTATCACCTTTTGATTTAGTAACTGCCTCTTGGGATACTCCTACTCCATCTAGACTGTGCAATATTTGCTCTCTGTTCTTTACAGAACTGTCAAAATAAATGGTGATCATTGGTGGACTGCAATCTTCAAGTCATTCCACAGATTTTCAATAGGGTTTAGGTCTGAGATCTGACTAGGCCACGCAAGGACATTCACCTTTTTCTCCTTCAGCCACTGTGTGGTCAGTTTTGCTGTGTGCTTCAGATCATTGCCATGTTGGAAGGTGAACCTTCTTCCCATTGACAACTTTTTAGCAGAGGGTAGCAAGTTTTCCTCAAGAATTTGAGAGTACTTGCACCATCTGTTTTTCCTTCTATCCTGACAAGCTGCTCCAGTCCCCGCTGCAGAGAAACATGCCCACAACAGGATGCTGCCACCACCGTGCTTTACTGTAGGTCTGGTGTTCTTTGGACGGTGAGCTTTATTGGCTTTCCGCCAGACGTACCATTTGGTGTTGAGGCCAAATAGTTTGATTTTGGTCTCATCTGATCATAACACCTTTTTCTGCTTGGCCTCAGAATCTTCAAGCTCAATCGAGACTTACTGTGGCCTTTCTTGAGGAGTGGCTTTTTTTCTCACAGCCATCCATACAAGCCACATTTGTGGAGCACTTGTGAAATTGTCACATGCACACAATGACCACTCTTTGCCGTAAATTCCTGTAGCTGCTTCAGAGTTGCCACAGGCCTTTTGGGAGCCTCTATGACCAGTTTCCCCCTCACTCTTCCATCCAGTTTGGAGACGGCCTGATCCAGGGAGGTTTCCTAGTAGTACCAAACATTTTCCACTTCTTAATTACATTCTTTACTGTGTTCCTAAGAATTGATAAAACCTTTGATTTTTTTGTGTCCATTTCCCAACTTGTGCTTGTCCACCACTTTATTCCTGAGATCTTTTGACAGTGCCTTGCCACCTTTAGTTGATTGTTTGCTTTCAGTTGC
>JBBPCZ010000042.1:16116431-16127779 GCA_037974445.1 Brycinus macrolepidotus
GTGCCTGACCTCATAAATGCTCTACAGAATGAATGGGCACAAATTCCCACAGAAACTCCAAAATCTTGTAGAAAGCCATCCAAGAAGAGTGGAAGCTGTTACAGCCGCAAAGGGGGACCAACTCCATATTAAAGTCTATGGATTTGGATGCAATGTTATTAATGTCCCTGTTGGTGGAATGGTCAGGCGTCCCAATACTTTTGTCCATATAGTGTACCTCACAGAGGATGGAGGCTAATAGAAAACAGATGAGCAGAACTTTCGCAGCATTGTTGCTTCCTAATTACATTTACGTCATTTGTTAGGTTTTCAGCAACAAGCCTGAAACATGCTGTTGGTACATACCATTTCCCAAATCACAGCATAATCACAGCTCCTTTTTACGTAACACAAATGTGATTACTTTTTATTCAACCGCCTAAGGGAGCTTAATGGTTATTGTTTGCCGAAAATGTCTTCTGAGAGCTGAATTACTTAAAAATTGACCCGACGTGCTTTAAAAAACGAGGCACATTTTCCACTCTAAAATCTGCTGAGAATCGAAAAATTGTAGATGAATTTCCCTTCTCAGTCCTACACATTCTAACAAAATTATGAACTGAAAATGTACAAAAAAATGTTTAATTTCTCATCAGGACCACCAGGAGAAGACAGTGGAAGATCTGAGCCGCGAAGTCCAGCTGTGCTCTTTGATGAAGGTGACCTCCCGTTCATATAAAACAGCCCATAATCAAAACAACATTCAGTCGTTATCATTAAGGCCTACTCCCATAGACAGCTGGCCATAATGTACATGAGAATTCCTCATTCGCTCCTACACTTAGACAAGCATGAGCTGTGTATATCCAATATGCTGCAATGCAAATGGTCTAAAATTAAAATGTGCATAAAAAATTACATGCATTCCTAAAACATTATCAATATGTGCAATGTCTTATTTTGTGCAAGACTCTTACCCTGTGCAATTTCATGTGATGTTTTCTAAAGGGATTTTAAACCATTTCATTATGTGTAATATCTTATTGTGTGCAATAGTCTTATCATGTAAAATATCTCTACTTATATCAGTATTTCTGATCTACTACCGATCTCTATTACAGCAATAACAGACTCCTAACCACCATTTGTGTTACTAGTAATTCATTTAACTGTAAGTTACTTATCTATAGTATTTATACCCCAGTATTTGTGGATATATCATAGAGTATTTCATATTGAGTATTTTTGGAGTTTTGATTGGATTTGTTTAGACTTTCTACTTATATTGTTCTTGTCTCTGTGTCTCTGTGTGTCTTTGCAGTCGTAACATAAGTGGTTTCCTCCAGGATCAATAAAGTTTTGTGATTCTGATTCTGATTCAGCTGCCTGTCTAAGCGTATGACTTTTTTTGTCTTTCAGATAACTATGCGTGGACGACTTGGTTTAATGTAGACCACCCTGGAGGAAAGGGGGACTACGAGCAGCTGGATGCCATTCGTTTCTATTACCGAGCCCGAGTCTGCGAGTCTCCACAGGCCTTGGACGCTCGCACCACAGACTGGATCCCAGCACGCGGGACTGGGGAGGTTGTGCACGCCGACCCTGCCTTGGGCTTCTGGTGTATTAATGCAGAGCAGTCTGCAGGAAAGAACTGCTCCAATTACGCCGTACGGTTCCTGTGCCCTAGAGGTTCGTTTATGAGACGCTGCCTGGTGTACAACAATGTTTTAGCATCTCACAGATAGATAACACCATATGGTATAAGATAAGACAAAAAAAGATAATTTTGCATTGTTACAGCAGAAAATTGGACAGAACAAAAGAATGTTTTGTGTGTATGTCTAAATCATTTAATGTATGTATATATATATGTGCATGTGCATACAGTCTATATATGTATGTATGTACACATCAACTCAGATATACTTTTTGGTTCCCAAAAGCATCAATCAGCACTATATCTAAATGATCTATTGTCTACACCCCCAAACTGAGCTCCTTCCAGACCAAAGCTTTGCCAGGATTTCAGAGTTGGCATCGTTAATTAGCTGATGATTTAGGCAGAATGCTAAACTCTGGGGAGCTGTGGCCTGGAAGGAATCCAGTTTGACACCCCTGATCTAAAGGAATAACTATGGTTGTTGTTTAATCAAATGTTGCTTAGTCAAATGTATCCACTGAAAACCTGTAGCACCTTCTGAATATGAGCACCAGTCTATTCAGAAACCTCTTGGTCTTGATCTTCAGATAAGCAGCCAGAAACTCATGGAGTGTGGAGTCTATGGTCGGAATGGAGCCCGTGCCAGGCCCCGTGTGGCCAGGAAGCAGTTCAGTTACGCTCCAGGAAATGCAAGACTCAGTCCAGGCTGTGCAGTGGTGCAACCGTAGAGCGCAGGCGGTGCAAAGGACCCCCATGTCCAGGTACTGCACCTGTTCACACCTTTCCAATGCAGGTGGTAATTGTTCAAGATATTCAAACAGCAAGGTCCGCTAGGTAAGCATCTATTGCTTCTTGGACTGCTGGAAAAGGTCCAGAAACCAAACTGTAAAAAATCAGCCTTGACATTTTTAAAGCCTAATAAAACACAGCATGATGTTAAAGGTGTAACGTGAGAAATTTTGTAACCGCTCTCTCTCTCTCCATGTGCAATATCGTGCAGTTTTCTTATTGGGTGCTAAATCATTTAACAATATTATTATTATTAGCAGTAGTAGTAGTAGTAGTATTAGTAGTAGTATGTGCAATTGTACCATTGCAATAGTGCAATGTGCAGTTTCATGTGCAGTTTGTAATAATGTAATATCATGTAGTAATATCATTATTATTCATTATGTGTATTCTTCTTCTTATTATTATTATTATTAAGAAGAAGAAGGTATTGCACATATTGAAATGAATCAGAATCAGAAAACTGATTCTGATTCATTTCATTATGTGCAATATCTTATTACTATCCTTCTTATTATTATCGTTATTATGTGCAATAGTCTTACCATGTGACGTATTACTACTTACGTCAATATTACTGATCTACTACTGATCTCTATTACAAGTAGTAACATAATCCTAAACACTTATTAGTAATATTAGTAATTCACTCAACTTTAAGTTATTTATCTATAGTATTAATACCCAGTATATGTGTATTTCATATAGAGTATTTTTCTGCAGAGTTTTTATTGGATTTATTTAGACTTTATATTGTTCTTGTCTCTTCACTCGGTGTTCACTCTGTTCAGTCGTAACAAGCAATTTCCACCGGGATCACTAAACTTTCCTGATTCTGGTTCTCCTGGCTGTCGCTGCAGGTTGTGATCTGCAGTGCGTGATGGGCAGGGTGAATGCAGAGTGCAGCGGCTGCACGTGTCAGGACCACACTGTTCTGGGATCAGTCCGCAGTGCCGGGAGTCTCCCAGCTCCTGGGGCAGCCATCCTCCTCTCCGACTCAAGCCCCAAACTTCTCACACTAACTGACCACAACGGGCACTTCCGTGTGCCAGGACTTTGCCCAGACGGCAATACCACACTGATCATCAAGATGAAGGACCACGCTCCTCATAGAGTCATCATCCCGCAGAGCTCTGAACACACCACTGTACTTCATGCGAAGCTGGAGAGAGCAAGTAATAACCAGAATAATTTTGTAAATAATTCACGTAAAAGTCATTGTGTTATTAACCTTTAAAGGCTGAAGAAACTGTAAACAGTCAAGTAGGTGTTGAATCACTACATATAGGGTCAAAGAAATGTTTTTTAAATAACCATGTTGAACTGGCAATTAAAATTTCACCGTTTATCTCCTCTAGAAAAACTATACGTACAAAAGAACCCAGAATCCAAAGCCAGGAGAGAGGGTCAAACAGCTGCCTTTTGCTGCAAGATTTCTGGCTCTCCTGAACCTGAGCAGTATCAGTGGTAAGCCCACAAGCATCTAATCCTCAATCAGACTCCACCTTCAAACAACCCTACCCTGGAAAATCTGATACGTGTAACCTAATCTCTGTCTTTTGGTGCCACATTTTGCCTGAATAATTTTATAACGGAAGCAGAATATACAGTAGCTGATATACAGCTATGCAGAGAACAAAATGCTTTTGGCAACATAAATCTATTATCTACAACATCTTATTCCATGTTAGGACATCAGTAAAGAACACTATACATCTCTTTTATGCCAGTATGTATAGCTATGAACTAACAAATGTATGTGCATGTTGGGTAATTACATATTTTCCCAGGTTCCACAATGGAAGTCTGCTTGAGAAGAGCAGATATCAATACGATGAGACTCTTGTTTTGAGGAACCTACGAATGGACCAGGCTGGAGAGTACTACTGCCGAGCCAGTAATGAGAACGGAGCTATTAAATCAAAGCCAGCCACTCTTGCAGTCCTGAGTAAGCCTTGAATCTAACACTTATTTTACTTTATTTTCAGTATTTACCACTACATCTATGAGATTTTGTCAGCCATCCCACTTTTGCAGCTATAACAGTTTCCACTCTTCTAAAGAAGGGTTTACATAAGATTTTGGAGTATGTCTGTGGGAAATTGTCAATTCAGTTAAAGGAGTATTTGTGAGCTGAAGCTCTGATGTCTTTTCAAGAAACTCCTGACTCCCAGAGGCAATTTGTAACTCTGTAGTCAGTGATTTTTTCAGCACTTTAAGGCCCCGCTTTATGAGTTTTATGATTCATGGCAGAGCTGTTGTTACTACTTTAGCAAAAGTAGCACTTACAATTGACTGGGGCAGATCTAGCAGGGCACACTTGTGGCAAAACTGGCACCCTGTAACGATTAAAGTCATTAATCCCCTTAGCATGAGCCTTTCTACTGCCAATATTTACCCATTAAAATTACACCAGAACTCAATAATAACCAGAGGTGTCCACATACTTCTGGCCATATAGTGTACATACTGAAATACACTGCATGTACAATTTCTTAACATTTGCCTTTTTTACTCTAAAGGTCAAGATGAACCATCATGCAACCCGAAACCTGAATCTCACTTGATCCGCCTGCCTCATGACTGCTTCCAAAATCAGACCAACTCATTCTATTTTGATGTAGGACGATGCCCTGTAGGAACCTGCACTGGCCAGCTAGACAACGGCATTCGATGCAAAGATTCCATATCCTTCTGCTGTGGAGTGTCCAAGATGGAAGAGAGACAGATAACATGTCAAGGCTACCAGTTACCCACAATGGTGGTCACCCAGTGTGGCTGTAAAAAATGCGTTGATACAAAAGCCATAGTTCGTGGACGTGCAATTGCAGCAGATACTGGAGAGCCTTTAAGATTTGGACATATTTACATGCATGGTGCAAGAGTTAGTCGAACAGGATATAAGGGCACGTTCTCCATCCAAGTACCCACAGACACCGAAAGGCTTGTTCTTACTTTTGTAGACAATATGCAAAAGTTTGTGAACACAACCAAAGTACTTTTGTTCAATTCCAAAGGTGGGGCTGTGTACCATGAGATCAAACTGCTAAGGAAGAAGCCTCCTGTTACCATTCACTCAACAGACACTAACAAATTAGAGCTCGGAGAGGTAGCAGGAGAAGAGCCCATGGCAGAGATTGAAATCCCACCTAACTCTTTCTACAGGGAGAATGGAGAGGTGTTTGTAGGTAACGTGCAGGCAAGTGTTACCTTCCTGGACCCGAGAGATGTATCCACAGCAGCAGCTGCTCAGAGTGATCTCAACTTTGTTGGTGCTGAAGGTGACACTTTGCCCTTGAGAACCTATGGTATGTTCTCGGTTGACTTCAGGGATAAGGAGAGCAGCGACTCTCTAAATGCTGGAGAAGTTAAAGTTCGTCTGGATGCATCCCAAGTGAAGATGTCTCAACACCTGGAGGCAATGAAGCTGTGGTCCCTCAACCCTGAGACTGGTCTTTGGGAGGAAGAAGGACAGTTCCAGCTGGAGACAAGGCAACGAGGAAAACGTGAGGAGAGAACCTTCCTCATTGGCAACATGGAAATCAGGGAAAGAAGGCTGTTTAACTTAGATGTGCCAGAAAACAGGAGATGTTATGTTAAAGTTCGGGCCTTCCGCAGTGAGCGCTTTATGCCAAGTGAGCAAGTCGAGGGTGTTGTAATGACCCTGATCAATATGGAGCCTACACCTGGCTACTCAACCAATCCTCGTGCATGGGGACGGTTTGACAGTGTAATCACTGGCCCCAACGGTGCATGTTTACCTGCCTTCTGTGATGAACAGCGAGCAGATGCATATACTGCCTATATCATGGCTAACCTTGGAGGTGAAGAGCTGGAGGCAGTTGCTTCCACTCCAAAATTAAACCCCAACAGCATAGGTGTTCCGCAACCGTATCTGAACAAACTGAATTACAGAAGGACGGACCATGATGATGCCAGAATCAAGAAGACGGCATTCAGCATCAATGTGGCAAAGCCCAGTCCAAACACAGCTGAGGAGGCAAATGGCCCAATTTATCCATTCGAGAAGCTGAAGGAGTGCGAGGAAGCTCCGTTCAGTGCACCTCACTTCCGCTTTTCAAGAGTAGAGGGAGATCGCTACGACTACAACACGGTTCCTTTCAATGAAGATGATCCCATGAGTTGGACAGAGGACTACCTCAGCTGGTGGCCAAAGCCAATGGAATACAGGGCTTGCTATATCAAAGTCAAAATCAACAGCCCTCATGAAATCAACGTTCGTTCCCGCAACATGGGAGGCACCCATCCGAGGACCGTTGGCCAGCTGTATGGCATTCGTGACATCCGCAGCACCCGTGACATGGACCAGTCGGCTGTCTCGGCTGTCTGTTTAGAATTCAAATGCAGTGGCATGCTCTATGACCAGGAAAGAGTGGATCGTACCCTTGTGAAGGTGATCCCTCAGGGGAGCTGTAAGCGAGACAGTGTAAATAGCATGCTTCAAGAGTACTTGGTCAACCATCTTCCACTAGCTGTCAACAACGACACCAATGAGTTCACCATGTTGGCTCCATTGGACCCTCTTGGTCATAACTATGGCATATACACAGTCACTGACCAAGATCCTCGAACAGCGAAGGAGATAGCACTCGGACGCTGCTTCGATGGGACATCAGATGGCACCTCACGAGTCATGAAGAGCAATGAAGGTGTGGCACTAACCTTCACCTGTGGTGATAAAGAAGTGACCAGACAGAGTGTGTTCCAGCAGCTCCAGAATGCACCTGGCCGAGTCATAGCAGGAGGTGCTCGGCCAGGACGAGGCAACAGAAGGCAAAGAGGAGATTCTTCAGCAGCGCTACGCAACAGCCGGAGAAGAAGCACTCGCAATCCGAACAAACGCTCCCAAACCACAGGTTGAAGATGATGGCAATTGATGAACGTAGCAAATGAAGATGAGTCAGTCCTGCCCATTTTGGAAGCACTATGCCACAACAACTGATGGTTTATCATCTTTGCACCATCTAAAATACAGATAAAGTAGGTTTTAAAAGCTGCTGCAAAATTCTTAAAAACTAGGTGGTGTACTGTAAAACTGGAGTGATGGGTGAAAGTGGATCATAAAAGATATTTAATGTTAAACCTAAACTAATGTTTAACTTCTCAGCACTCCACAATGGTTGATCTCTCCAGCCACACAAACATCACTCCTGATTTAAGAAAACAGTGCAATTTTTTCAGTAATAACAGCAATATGACAAGGAAAGTTACTAATTTTGTAAATATTTTGCTTTTTTTTTCCAGAAAAAGCCATTACCCATTTCCCAGAAACACCTGTTTAAATTACATTAACTATTTTTAACCATATACTTTTACTCACCATGTACTGTGATACATATTTACTACTTGAAACTGTAAATAATTGAATATTTATTTCATAGATAACATAGGAGCCCAATCACCCAGAACCCACTAATTAAAGCAGTCAAGTTTAATTTACTCACGTACTTGAAATGTAACAACACTTGTCAAGAACATTGCAAAAAATACTGTCAAGAAACTCTTTTCGACCAATGATTTTATTAAATTAGATCCTTAAAAAACACTGATGGAGTCTTGTCATTGATCTATCATTGACCATTTTTATATCTTTTGTAAAGCAAATCTTTTCAAATGGTTAGAAAACACACAAGAAAATCTCTGATGTCAAACAATGTTGATAGTGAACAATCATCTAGTCTGTTCAGCCAGAGAGCTTGCTCCTTCTCTTACTTGATACAAGCTCGCAGAAGCTATACAAAAGACTGAGCCCCACATTCCTGCATTAGTAGTAATTTACCTCTACCAGCATGAGAGCAAAGTAAACTTTTAAATGAGCAATGGCATACTTTAAAACCTTCTGTAGATGAAGGTTATTGCAAAAAAATCATTACCAACAATAGCATGTCCAAAAAAAATGCTGGATGTTCAAATGTATTTGTACTTTCTTCTTGCTTTTCCATCCCTTTGAAGTCAGTGTCCCACCACTGCTCCTCATGTAGTGTCTACAAGTTCTGACTTTTTATAGAAAAAGCTGAATTATGTGCATCTGATGTTGCTGACGACTGGCAATCAGATATATACTGTTCTGCAGATACATCCACAAGAGGAGTAAAATATCCAAACTTTCAGCAGACATTCTGTATACAACTATTTTTGCATAGAATATCACATTTGTATCTATGTAAATAAAATTGCTCAGAAGCGAACACCATCAGCCATTTCAGTTCACCCAAAATAAAGGTTTCTACAACATGTTCTATAAGGCATTGTAATTCTTATTTCAGCCAATCAGAGAAGACACTTGTGCAAAAGATCTCACGTCTTAAAGTGTTCGTTGGAGGCAGAGTTGTTAATACAAGGCAATTTGATATATTTTCCTTTTGTCATAAAAGGACAATGTCGGTAATAGCAGCTTCACTAAGAGTTGTTTTGACCACTGAAGCAAAAGTATAGGGTTGACAGTGTTCAGTTTTTTTTTTTCTTTAATCCAGGATGGCACTGATAAATATGAGTGGGGTGCTGCATGTCTGAGGGGTGGTTTGGGTACAGAGGCAAACAAGAAGGTTAGGAAAGGCTGGGAGGGGTTGGGTTTAGCCTTTGTCACATGAAGTCATCGTAATCATTGTAGCCTCCAACAAAGCCTCCATAATCATCAAGGTCATCTTTCTGTTTCGCTTTCAATCCGCCTCCAGCAAGAACGGTCTTCTTTTTCTTCTTAGTGCTTTTGGCTTTTTCCTGTGGAAAAGATGAAGTGACGACATATAAAAAAGAAGTACTTGTCTTTTATGGCAATAAATACAGGCGGATCATATAAAAATGCCTCTTTTAGCTAAAGGTTTTACATGGAAGGATTTTAACAGAACGACTAGTTCAGGGTAAGCAAAAAGACAAAGTGCTCCCTCTACTGCAGGGATGAGGGAAATACACTTTTGCCTTAGAGCGTTTGTAATGAGTAATGGGGAAGCTGGTGGTTCGGGAGTTGCCCCTGCGATCAGAAGGTCATGGGTTTGGATCCCAGGACTGCTAGTGGCACCTCTGAGGTACCCTTGAGCAAGGTACCGTCCCCACACTCTGTTCCCTGGGCGCTGTGTTCGTGGCTGCCCCCTGCTTCACTTGGTGAATGGGTTAAATACACAGAAAGAATTTCACACTGTGTGCTGTGGTGTGTTCACGCATGACTATAAGGGGCCACTTTACTTTAAAGTGAGTAGTTCAGAACAGACCCTCAAGCCGAACAGCTTTACAGGCTGCACCCGTTGAGATGCCTCAGGTGTCGATCGATCTGTGTAGCATCATGATGGGTCTACTACTATGTCTACTGACCGCAATTTAGTCTTTAAAACAATCTACTTCATATTGACTACTGTGTTTAGTGGGAGGAGGTGGGGGAGAGTAATAAAAATTACAAATAGTCACTCACCTTTTCTTGCTTTTGCTTTTCACTCAGAAGCACTGACATAGAATTGCTGATTTTCTTCAAGTCCTCTACTTCCACTGTAAAAAACAACAACAAATGCATTGTACTGAAAAGGCATACACCACTGAATCTATACAGCACAAGTGTTTTTAAAGAAAGCAACTTTTTTTTCCTAGCAAGGGGAGAGCTCTGTGTTTGAGACTGTTATAACTATTCAAACATTTAAACATTTTAAGAGCAACGTTAGAAGATTTATATAATGTTTGAAGATATGTTAAATATATTTGAAGATATATATTAAAAACCATTCAATTTTATTTAAAAAAGTGCAAATGGACACCTTTGTACAAAGGAGTGCCTTATAAAACGGAGCCTAGTCTGCAAAAATTGTGCATTAAGGCTACAACTGGTCTAAACTTGCTTTAAATGTTTTAAGTTTGATAGTGCCAAGTGAAAGTCCAGACATCTGTAGCAGAATTAAGTGAACTACAGTTGCTCAGGACAGTATGACCTACTAGACAAAAATGGTGCATCTTCAGCCACAAACACAGTGATAAACGCACGCTTGCAATTCTTGTGCAATAACAGGATGAAGAACTGTACTCACATGAAATACAAAGTTCCCGAAACAGTGACTCCAAAAAGCTGGAATAATGCACCGATTTTTCAAACTGTGATATCTTGTCTCTCAGCAGCTTCTCAAAAACTACGAAGTCGTCTTTAGTTGAGGGACACATGGCTTCAATTCCGGAGGCACTATTTGTAGTAACAGTTGAGTCAACACCTGCAATTCAAGGTTAAATGAGTTACACTGTAACTGAAAGAGTGAACGTTTTCAGAAAACAGCATTAAAACCACTGAAGAATTTACAAATGTATTTTGCAGTTCATTTCTAGGTTTGTTCTACAATTTGGAGAAATTTGCAAGTACATTTAAAGTTCATGTCAGATAATCACATGATGTCATATGCTTCATGCAAAAAAAATATGGATTCGTTTAGGACAGACATTCATTTGACAAAACAGCCTGTTGATTAGGTACATGAACCCTTAAACAATATTCCAGCGAATGTGTGTCAATGTTCTATAAACAGTCATTGCTGAAAATACTGAGGGTTTCTAACATGCACAAGTTGAGGGAACCTTTACAAAAATGTAAAGGCTCTATACAAATCAAAGATCTTTCTGAAAATGTTATGCCTAAGGAAAAAAAAACATTTATGTGTTAGGATTTACATGCTCATGCACAGGCAGGCCCTTACCAAAAGCTTCACGCGCTAGCGCCATGTCTGACTCCTCCTGCAGCTTCTGCAAACGTAGCTTCTCTGCTGCCTCCTCCTCAGGGGTGAGCTCCGTGGTTGTCTCAGACTGTTGTAACTATTCAAACATTTAAACATTTTAAGAGCAACATGTTAAAATATGTTAGAAGATATACATACATACATACATACATACATACATACAGAGAGAGAGAGAGAGAGTGTATGTATGTATATATATA
>JBBPCZ010000042.1:16141549-16155714 GCA_037974445.1 Brycinus macrolepidotus
GGCACAAATTCCCACAGAAACTCCAAAATCTTGTGGAAAGCCTTCCAAGAAGAGTGGAAGCTGTTATAGCTGCAAAAAGGGACCAACTCCATATTAAAGTCTATGTATTTGAATGCAATGTCATTGAAGTCCCAGTTGGTGGAATGGTCACATGTCCCAATACTTTTGTCCACATAGTGTATGAGAATATGATGTTCTGGAGCAGCGCCATACAAGCCTAAGGTCACTAAGCCCAATGCCAAGCATTAGCTGCACTGCACTGGGGTATAACTGTGGAGCAATGGAGCTGTGTTCTCTACAGTAATGGAGCTACATTCAGTGCCTCTGAGATGAGTTGGGATTGTTGTTTATAATCCAAATCTAATCATCCAACATAAGTTCCTGTCCTCACTTATGCTCTTGTGAGTGAATGCAAACAAATACTATTGTCTCCCATAAGAGCAGAAGCTGATACTGCAGATAAGGGGAAACAAATTCCCTGTTAATACTGTGATTTTAGAAGAAATGTTTGATGAGGCATCTACAGTTTTTGTGAGCATATAGAGATGGTTTCCCAGACAAGTATGAAGCTTCTTTCAGTACAGTAGTAAAACCTCCATTCAAAATTCAGTATATTCAAAGATTACGCTTAGTTACTGTCTGGTAAAATGGCCAATAAGGTATTTAGCCCATAGAACGTGAGCAGCACGGATCTGTAGCAGAAGCGCAATAAATTATAAATCGTTGTCATACAGCAAAACAACTCCTGATATGGAAGTTCCCCCAGTTTGTGTTGATGCTCGAGGTGTCACGACGTCATGCTGAGCTTTGTTTGGTGTTCCTGTGTCACGCAGAACCAAAGTTGCTGTAATTTGAAAACATGTAATATAATAACCGCTACTGGGGTTTTAAAAATGGCGTCACACCACAAAGAACAAAAATGAACAAATTTCTTTTATTTTAGATCTCAGAAACAAACTAAAAAAACCACAAGATCTTTGAACCCGGGAGAACTTTCAGGAAAGTCTCCGCCCACAAGTGGGTGGGGAAAACCTGCAGAGGGAGGGGGTCCGGAGAGCGGCCGAGTGGCGGCGCGCCAAGAGAAAGAGCAGCAAACGGCGAGTGTGTAGGAGAACAAACACCGGTTTTAGACTGATTTACACCAATTATATTTACTGAAATCAGATTTTACTGATACAGTTCCGAGGGTTAATAAGCCTCAGTTAAAAAAATGAGCTAACATGCACATTGCAGTGTTTACTGCCAGTTAGCAACCATCCAATACTACATTTTAGACCATGCCACACACCCTGATCATTTTAACACTTTACGGTTCAGTTTTCCGGATACGGATGAAGCCAAGTCCCAGACTAGATTACAGAGCTCAGTCTGTGTGTTACTTACACATTGACATTGTCCTGTAACGGAGGCAGAGAGTTGATGTCATCTGGTGTTGTAAAGCTCAGGAGAGGGCTCAGGTCCAGGAACAGGGTCTCATCTTGCCTCAGCTGAACTTGGATCAGTACACTCACCATCGTACGCAAATACTCATCAGTCAGCTACAAGAGAGAAACATTTCAGAGCTGACATTTTGAAATGTTCGGAAATAAAGGCATTTTGTTGTTAGGAGTAAGACCACAATGTATGATATTAAAACATGCATACACATTAGGGAAATTGTCTGACACACAGAATGCTAACATGAAGGATTTACATTAAAGGTATTTGCTAATATGGCTAATATTATACAGCTAAAATAGCTCATATTAAATAGCTAATATAGGTAATATGGCACAGCAAAAACACAAGCTTGGTTACTCACTTCTAAAATGTCTGTAAATATTAGCTATATGAGCTACACAATATTAGCTATATTAGCTATATAACATAGCTAATATTATATAGCTAATATAGCTAATGTTTACACACATTTTAGAAGGGAGTGACCAAGCTTCTGTTTTTGCTGTGCTATGGCATTTAATAAATGGAAAATTTACACACATTTGGACATGGTTTCAAAAAACTGCACATATTTGGACAGAGTATCAAAGGTATGACAATGGTGATGACAATGATGATTTTGATTTTATTTTAGTACTGACAAATTATCAGCATTATCATCATCACAATCATCATACTTTTGAAACTCTTTTCAAACATGTGCAGTACAAAAATAAATAATAATAATTTTGAATTTATTTTAGGACTGCCAAATTATTATCATTACTATCATCACCATCATCATACTTCTGAAACTCTGTTCAGATGTGTGCTGTACAAAAATAAAATCAAAATGCTTATTTCCCCTCCTTAAATGTTGCTTAAAGAAGTTCACCTGTAGGTTGGCCTGGTTCCGGCTTAAGTACTGTAAAATCTGTCTCATGGTGCTGATGTCCACTGAACTAAACACTGCTCTCAGCCTGGCCAGAGGAATACGGAAGTACTCCTGAATACAATAATACAAACTTTCAGAATACAACAGAACTCATCATTTAGAGGAGTTATTCATAAAGCTTTGTTAGAACTTGTGTTCTGACCTTGATTAGGAAATAGCCATTACTGTTCACATCTCTTCCCGTTTGCATCAGGCTGGTCAACACTTTCTGAAACCCAAAATAAACACACTTCAATCAGGGATGTGTTAATGGATAAATCACGTATCACACACTAAAGAATAAGGTGCCAACATCAATGTCTGAACAGCTACGAGAACCACAGTAAACACATGATCTTGGGTTAGAGTCACCGTAAACAGCAAATCAAATGTCACTTTGTTAATATTACATGCAGTAGAAGAGACGTAAAATATCCAAGATAAGTGACAGGTTGGACACCGAATACCAGCTAATGACCGAGAGTGTCAGTTACACAGTTCAGGCACTGGTAATGGACAAATCTGATTAACTGCTCAAAAGTAATGCCCATTCTAATGTGGGACATCACTGAATGATCACACATCTATGATATGATCATGGTAAGTAAAAAAATAAAGGTACCACTTCACAATAAGACTACCCTTATAAAGGATTTATAAAGGATTCATAATCAGGTTGTAGACAGTTTATAAATCATTACTAAGCAGTTATAAACAAGTTATAGCAGTTGTAAAACATTGATGCAGGCTCACTATTTGGCAGGATCTGGTGTTTTAATGGTAGCAGCATGTTAACAAAGACCTGACGAAGCTGACAGTTTCACATTCTGCCTGAGAAAAAGACAATCTTAGATCTTCCAAATAGTGAGTCTGTATCAATGTATGACAACTGTTATAACAGTTGTCAATTATAATGCTTATGAATGATTAATGAACTGTCTACAACCTAATTAACAACCTGATTATAAATCATTTAGAGCAGTCTTATTGTCAAGTGGTACTAAAATAAAAGTAATATTTCTCAGTATCCGAGAAACAAGCCCTAAAATTATAAGGAGAAAAGACTCACCCCAAAGCACTGCAGGAGCACTTGCTTGTTGTCAAAGTTTGCTTCTCTCTCCAAGAAGGCAGACACGGAATCCAGCACGCTTTGCCGAATGTTATCAGTCACCCTCAGAGTCGTCATTGCGTTCTCTTCTAAGACTAGCAGTAGAGCCACCCATACACTGGTCGCCTCTCTGAACATAGAAGCCACTTGTGGGTTCATTGTTTGCTGCATACGGGGCAGAAGAACCTCCACTCCACAGCGGAAGAACACCTGCAGCTGCTGGAACTGATTGATTCCTGCTTGGCAAGCAGCATTCACATCCACACTGCATGACCAGTTCAACCCATCAACCAGCTCTTTCACCAGACAGGGACTGGCACTGGTGGTGGCATTTGAGAAATTGTGGCTCCCACTGTCTGTGTTGTTGGACTGGGTTTTAGGCAGAGTGTAGTACGAGTAAGTGCTACAGAGAGTGCTTACCCACAGACTTGAAGGCTCCTGGATGATGTGAGCAAGCAATGCAGGGTTAACACAGATTGAAGTGAAGAAGTTTGCCTGGTCGTAGTCCCAGCAGAGGGCAAGAAGTGCTGCATCTGGTAGTGTGACTGCCCAGCTGGCATACTGGCATTCCTCAGAGGGTACAAAGCCCATTAGACTCCCTTTGCCACCCCCTGCACCTCCTGAGCCAGACCCCGTAAGGTTGGCGCACTGCTCCAGCAACCAGGTGTTGTCTAAATTTGCCAGAAGGTTGTGCAGGACAGTGATATTGTTGCACACATTCTTTGTGAAGTTCATGGTGTCGAGATCAGCACAAAGAGCAAGGTCAGTCATGTCTACAATGATAGGCTGACTCCAGGCAGAATACAGACAAACTTGAGGCAGCAGGTCCGTTGTATCGTTATCGGAACATACAGACTTGAGCCACTGGTTCTTGGGTTCAAGAGTAAGAAGTTCAAATAGCGAAGCGTTGCAGCACACATTCAAATAGAATGCTGCCATGTCAATCTGCCAACATAGTCCAACTACTGATGGATCCAAAGCTAAAACTCCCCATGATGCATATTTACACAAACTGGAGACACTGGGAACTGTAGGAAGGGGCGTTGTGGGGGAAAGAGTACTACTGGAAGCTGTTGGTGAGATAGTTGAAAAAGCAGTACTTGTTGCAGTTGGGGATTTTATGGAAGTAGGAGTGATACTGGGGCCTGATGAAGAAACTTTGGCAGAGAAAGTCATGCTGGAAGTAAAAAAGAATGCAGCGAAATTAGAAGATGTTGGAATTGTTGGGGGAATTGAGAGAGAGAGAGTGCTGCTGGAGACTGTCCGCAAACTGGTCAAGGGAGACGTGTTAGAAATGCTGTAGATGGAGCTTGTTGGTGAGACTGTTGGGGAAATTGAGGGAAAGAGGGTGATGGTTGAGGCCACTGGCAAGACGGTCAAAGATTTTGTGGGAGAGATAGTAATGACAGAGTTGATTGGTGAGGTCAAAGGGATTGTGGAAGTAAGAGTAATGCTGGGAATTGTAGAAGCGATACTTGGCAGACTTGAGGAAGAAAGAGTTGTGCTTAAAAGAGTGATACTAGAGGTTCCTGACATGTCTGATGGGGTCTTTGTGGGAGAGAGGGTGTTGGTGACTGATGACAGAACAGTTGAGGGAGCTGTGTTAGAAGAAGCAGTGGTAGATGTTGATTGTGAAGCTACTGAAGAGACAGGGATGCTGTAGACAGCATCAGATGATAGGACAGTTGTGGAGGAGAAAATACTGCTGGAAGCAGTTGGTGAGATGGTTGAAGAAATGGGAGAGAGAGTTATGCTGGAAGTGAAAAAGAATGAAGATGTGATATTAGCTGTGTTTGTAGGTGAGAAGGTGTTGGAGATTGATGACAGGACAGTTGAGGGAGTTGCGTTAGAAGAAGCAGTGGTAGATGTTGATTGTGGAGCTGCTGAAGAGACAGGGATGCTGTAGACTAACGGTGGGGCTGTTGGAGGATTACTGATAGAGATTGTGCAGTACATTCCCAACCAGGCATTCACCTCATTAAGCAAAAGCGAAGCAAGGAATGTGCTATTGGCACACACCTCATTCACAAATCGAATCTCATCGTTTTGAATACAAAGGGATATTTGATCTACTTTAATGGTCTTTATATTGTGCCATTCTGAGTACCTGCATGATTGTGCTAACAGAGTGCTGATGTCAACTGGCGGGGGTGTCGGCACACCACTACAGTTAAGTGTTATCCAGCTGTTTTCTTGGTTAGAGAATACAATCAAAAATAAGTCCAAATTCTGACAAAGAGAGGTCTCCATTCTCACTTGATCATTGCTCCAGCAAAGTGCAACAATGGAAGGGTCAAGAGTTTCTGGAGTCCACGCGTCATAAATGCAGTACTGCGTAATCAAGTAGCGATCTGAAGCATTGGCGCAGTATTCCCAAACCCAGGCATTGTTGGGGTTCGTAATAAGGGTTTGCATCACATCAACGTTATTGCACACACCCAGGAGGAAAGCTTCAGCATCGTTGTCGCTACACATCGAGACCAGACCCGGGTCAATGGTTTCCACAGTGGTCCAGTTCTCATAGTTGCAGAACAGCTTGCTGAGGCTAAGGGTGGACCGTGCCACTCGCTGGCTTGTTTCAGGTGTCTGGGAAGGGCAGGGTTCTAAGAGTGGTGATAGGACGAGTCGGATGATCTGGCAAGTGTTTCTCCAAACCTTTATTAGCTCTGAGTGGGAGAGAGTGCTCAAAGCTTTACAAGCATCATAAAGAGCATCAGGAACCTGAGATACATTGGCTAAAATGTCTGCACAGAGCGTTTCATTAAGGTGCGTCACATCCTGCTGATCGCAAGTCAGTGGTGTTGGGTTGTTCACTGGGGACGCGCTGGTGCGAGCAAGCTGGATCGTCTCTGTATTCTGGCATTCTGTGTCTGTATAGCCACATGGTGCAGTATCAAGAGCCAAAAACATGTTTAGGATCGAGTCTCCAAAGGACCAGCTCATATTGTGGTTCAGGCCCCTAGAAAAATCAATAAAAAAGTATATGTTAAACAAAGACCTATGGAGAAAAGTACTTAGCAGTAATGAAAAAAGACATTTCTGCACATGCTGCACATTACTTGTTTTTTTAGCAACAGAGATAATGCAGTTTATTTGATGAATATTTATGTTTAGGTCTGTTGGAAGCAGGTTAAGGTGAAATATTTTTCACTGAATTAATGAGTGAGTAGAGATTTTCAATTCACAATCCTTTAAGTCCCTACCTATCTATACTCTCTCTTTTTCAGTACAATAAAAAATAACATTTGTCCCATTTTCCTACACTTTTTGGTATTGCTTTATGGTTAAGGCTTAACTCTTTTTAAAGGGTAATTCCACAGATTTACAAGTATTATGGATAGTTCAGTGGTTAACATGTTAATTATGTTTATTAAGTCATTTGGAGTGGTTTGATGTGAAATGCTGAATTGTAGGGTAACCAACTCAAATTTTTACAGTGGTCATGACGTCTATGTATAGGCAAATTAGGTAATTTCTTACCATCAATAACCACCAATGAAACTACATATTGTCTGAGTGTTTGTATGTAATGTTGATAATGGTAAAATATCTATAACATAATGGTAAAATAAAGTAAATCTGAAAAAAAAAAAGTTTTCTTTTTTGCCTGACATTGTCCTGCATGTAAAACAGAGCTGTCTGATTTAGGCCAGAACCATTTTAAAACAATGTGTCAGACATATTCTTAACCATTTATTGCAATAACTTTCTGTGATGTGGCTTTTTAAGACATTTAGCTCTTCAGATATTAGGTTCCTATTGGTTCCTAACTGGTAACAGTTTGAACAGTTCTGACTCTGTACGTTTCCATACAAAAAGCTTAATTTAATTATCCCAATTTAAAAAAAAATAAACAACAAAGGAATGGTAGGAAATTTTACCCGTTCCAAGATTGCAACTTTCGAAATAGTATACTGACTTACTTTTGCTTCCAGACATTCCTCTTTTACAGTAAATGATAGCGTTAGCTCTGTACTTCTGTTGAGTTGTCTGCTTTTAGATGCTCATTTTTTGATGCTTCAGTTAAAAATAGCTCATTTTAATGCTTAGTAGTTTTAAAATACTGAACTGGTATCAGTATCTGGTATTCAAGGTTTCAATATTGGTATCGGAAAAGAAGTAGACAGAATGTGGAGAACAGAGGAATAGCACACTTAACACTTATGCCTCTTTTCCACTGGCACAAGGAACCACACCGTAACGCCAACAAATGTTTCTCCATTACAAATAAAGTGACCCGACCCCGATCTGAACCTGAGCTGCTCGGCGGCAGGGCCAAAAGTGGGCCGCAGCCAAGCTGACAGCATCACTGCTTTCTGATTGGTCATAATATCTCAACATGGAAACAGGCCACTGTGTTTTACTGTCCGTGCAAAAAAAACAACAATGGAGACACAAACTAACAACTGGGAAGTTGAAGTACAACAGTACAACTACTGTCTGTCTGGGCTGAAGATAAATTTCAGTGGGAGTTTTCTATGACACTAACAAATTTATCTTTAACTCTGTGAGAAACGTGAAGGTGATCCAGGACATCACTAACAAGTTCACTGGGTTAGGTTTTCATCACACGGATAAAGAATGCAGAGAAAAAAATTAAAACCTCAAACGAGACTATAAATAATAAAAGACCACGATAACAAAAGCAGCTCTGACAGAAAAACTTTCCGCCGGTCCGACTCCATGGACGCGGTTTTGGGACGACCGGCCATAAACTGTGGAGAGAATTGAGTCTAAAACTCCGTTACTGGACTGAGATACACTGGAACATCAAAGTGTGCTGCAAGTTCTGTACCATCACAGTACAGTTTAGGTACAGCATGGTTCCTGTATGTCTGTGGAAAAGAGCCTTTACACGACTCACACTGAGATACAAAAGGTTTCAGAGGCACTTACCACATCAGAAGCTGCTTTAGATCACCTGTATACCAAAAAGGAGAAAAGAGAGATGAACTATTGAAAGAAAATCCATTGAACTGCAGCCTGTATGTGAAGACTGAGGAACTTAGGTCACTCAGTTGTCTAGAAATAGTAAGTCTTTTCGGCACACGGTCTTTTCACAGTTACTAGGAAAATTTAAAGTAAAGTAAAGCAAAGCAAAGTAAAGTGGCCCATTATATTCACGCGTGAACACACCACACCACAGCACACAGTGTGAACAGTGTGAAATTCTTTCTTTGCATTTCACCCATTCACCAAGTGAAGCAGTGGGCTGCCACCAAAGGGGGGCAGTGTGTGGGGACAGTACCTTGCTCAAGTGTACCTCAGTGGTGCCACTAGCAGTCCTGGGATTCAAACCCACAGCCTTCTGATCGAAGGGCCAACTCCTTAACAACCAGAACACCAACTACATGTTTCAAAACATTTGACAGACCTTGCTGACACTGCTGCGTCTGGTCCAACGAAGGGATGTCAACTCCAATCTGCAGTCCAACGGTCAGGAATTCCACAAACGTCTGAAGGAAGTTCACCATGAACTCAGAAAAGAAGGAGACCACTGGTGGCAAGGTCAAGTCAATAAAACTATTCCATGCAGATAGAAAGTTATCAGAGAGGTAGACAGGAAGGCTTGAAGACAGAGCAGCCGTCACCAGCTCCTGAAACGCGTTTAACTGAGCCATGGTGGAGTCCGTCGTTCTCAGAGAGCCACTGGACGTGGATGGACATGTCTGAGATTTGAGGGACGACAGGAGGGACAGCAAAGGTGTGCTCAACCTGGACCACAACGTTGCCGTTAGTTCTCCTTGCCATCCACACTGTGTTCTGTCCGCTAACACACAAATGAACGTCTGTGGAAGATTCTGGAGGAAGCTTTCCGCCAGCACTGGTCCGTAGATGGTGTATAAGCTGCTGAACAAGTTTAGGTAGATGTTGAGGTTGGGGTTCGTCGCAGCACGGCTGGAAGGCCCTGCTCTGCTCGTCTCTTTATACTGTGATGGATCTGAGTGGAGCCCAGTCTTGACACTCGTCTCCTCCTGCTCTCCAGCTCTCGCATTCTTCAAAGACTTTATTTTCTCTATCAGTACGTCCACGCTCTCCTCAAATTCACTGGTACTAGAAACGGCCTCATTACGCCTGTTGATGGTGGTGGGTACCGAGCGAGACGGGCGATTTGGGACTCTAGGCTCATTGCTAGCAAGCCCTGGAAGGAAAAATAAAGATTAAAAATGACACAAGCACTCAAAGGGGAAAAAATATTTATGACAATTAAAAAAAAAGACTTGGTACAGAATTCTGCTGCCCATGTTCTTACCAGAACCACCTCCACTGAACACATCACTCCAGTTCTTTACAATTTTCACTGGCTTCCAGTTAAATATTGAGCTAATTTTCAGATTTTGTTTTTAATATTCAAAGCTCTTTATAACCTGACACCCCCATGCCCCTCTGACTTCTTACACATCTACACCCCCCCTTATACATCTGCACCCCCTCCTTATACATCTACACCCCCTCCTTATACATCTACACCCCCTCCCGTACCCTTAGATCTTCCTCTTCTAATCTACTCGCTGTGCTTTCTGCTTGTTTGTCCATCATGGGGTTTAGATTCTTTATGTTGCCCCCCGTCTCTGGAACTCCCTCCCTAAAGAAATCCGAAGCATCGGCTCTCTTCTGTCTCAAAACTCACCTCTTCAAACTTACTTACTGTCTTTGATCTGCACCCATTTCTAGTCTAGTTTTACACTCTTCTATACTCTTTATTCTACTCTTATCTTATACATACATACATACATACACACATACACATATATACAATGTTTATCTATTATCTATTTCTATGTGTAATTTTATGCTCTGGTTTACTTGTCTGTAAGGAGTCCTTGAGTACCTTGAAAAGCACCTTTAAATAAAATAATAATAATAATAATAATAAATTAAAAATAAACAAGTACAATAACAACAACAAATTTATGCACTAAATCAATAACGGGTATTTTCTTTGTTGGTAAATCTGTTATATATTGTTCTCTAAAACACCTTTATGAAAAATACAAGCACCTAAAGGGCCTCAAGTATTGTTACAAATCATACAGGGTTCATATTTGGTTCTGTATTAAAGACAATGGTTCCATGTGGAACCACACTCAAAGAACCATATGAATGTTTGTGGTTCTTTGCATGATTAAATAGACTGAGAAACTGCTGTATTTGTTTTTTCATAAACCTTTTTAAAAAAGGTTCTGTAGAGAACCCAAAAGTTCCACTACTTGTGAAAGGAAAAAGAACATTTTTGGTTCTACACTCATTAAAAAAGTGCCAAAACAGTTCTGATAATTATAATTAACCTCTATGAAATACATACTCTCTCTCTCTCTCTCATATATATATATAAATATGAAAAACATATATATATATATATATATATATAGAGAGAGAGAGAGAGAGAGACATTTTTGGTTCTGTAAAATAACCTTTTAATGGACGGTTCTTACAAAAATGAAAAGACTCATTTGTAATCTACCTTTACTTTAGATGAAGACTCCTTCTACCTCAGAAAGGTTCTTCACACACACATCTAAGGCATTATAGAACCCTTTATGGGACCTTATTAAAGAATGTGGAAGTATAAATGTTCTTATCCTTCCACATGTAGTGGAACCTTTCGAGTTCTTTTAAAAGGGTTTATGGAAAAAACATACACGGCAGTTTCTCAGTCTAATCATGAAAAGAAGAACCACAGACATTCATATGGTTCTTTCAGTGTGGTTCTACATGGAATCATTGTCTTGAATACAGAACCAAATAGGAACTCTTGTTTAAGGCTGCATGATTTGTAATGTGTATATATATATATATATACTCACACACACACACACACACACACACACACTCATACAAAGACACACAAAGACACACACACACACACACACACACTTCCACACAGCTGTTGTTATCTGCTTACCAAGAATGGTGCACGTGGTCAGAATGAGTAAAAATCCTCTGCGGCGCATTTTCTCAGGAGCTGAAGGTTCTCCAGGAGAGGTTCTAAGGTAAAGAGGGGCTTCAGCTCTGGAAGGTCATCAGGCCGGGTTTAAAATACAGACATACTGAGGACAGTTCGAGAGGTTTATCCTCCTCCATCCACACCTCCACACGCAGAAACAGCTCCGGGAGAAACCATAGCCTCGTCCTCAGTGCTGGATCAGTCAGGTGTGTGTGTGTGTGTGTGTGTAAACTCTCCAGGTCTGCACGCTGTTTCTGTTAGGCCCCGCCCACCGGATCATAAACAGCACGCGGACCACAGATCAGTACACTCAGTATTAACACAATAACAGAGAAACAGATCAGATATTCAGACCCATCAGAATCCTGACAGTGTTAATGAGACCACAGTGCTTCTCAGAAAGGAGAAATTGGTGCTGAACACTCACTTTCACTCACTTTTTGGAGTCTTACCATATGAAATATCACTACTTATATCAGTATTACTGATGCACTACTAATCTCTATTACAGCAATAACAGACTCCTAACCACTGTTTGTGTTACTAGTAATTCACTTAACATGAAGTTATTTATCTATAGTACTTATACCCCAGTATTTGTGCATATACGGTTTATCAGGTGCATAATGTGAGAAACAGGAGTTTGGACCAGTAATAATAACAAGGGAATTAAAAACCAGTTTAATAGTAGAGATGAATAGTGGATAAAAATGTTTTTATTTGTGAGCCTGAGATGATTCCCCAGAAAGAGATTTAGGTCAAAAAGTACAGTATTCAACTAGTTTATGAATAACCACAGACATGAACTGGGACAGAATGAAGGTGTGTGTGTGTGTGTGTGTGTGTGTGGAGGGGGTGTAGGAGCTGTAGTAGCTATTAGGTTTTTTTTTAAATGTGTTTTTAAGCCATTACTATTATGAGTATTATTACTCTGATGATGATTATTGTATGCATTTTAGAAAATCATATAAGCTTCAAAGTTTCATTAAGACTGAAGACAATAATATAATATAATAAACGACTGGATGATGTTCAGTTTTGTGCAGAGACTCAGGTTCAACACCAATGCACTTTATTTTCATAAATATATATGTAGAGAGAGACATAGACTGATAGATGATACAGATGGGTAGATGATGGGTAGACAGATAGATACAGATACAGATAGACAGACACAGATAGATAGCTAGATAGATAGACAGACACAGATAGATAGATAGACACAGATAGACAGACAGACAGACAGACACAGATAGATAGACAGATAGACAGAGATAGATAGACAGACACATAGATAGACAGACAGACAGACAGATAGATAGATAGACACAGATAGATAGACAGACAGACACAGATAGACAGACAGACACAGATAGATAGATAGACACAGATAGATAGACAGACAGACACAGATAGATAGATAGATAGATAGACACAGATAGATAGACAGACAGACACAGATAGACAGACAGACACAGATAGATAGATAGACAGACAGACACAGACAGATAGAAGACATGTCTCATTTCTCATGTGAAATAATCATCACACTGTTGGTGTCTCCCAAGACTGGACCAGGAGGAAAACCACAGGACTTAAGATGCCATTCGGGACAGGTGTGATATACAGCATAACAGCCCAATTTCATGGGACAGAACAGAATCAAAAACAAGGAACACAGGTAGGTAGTAACAGTCCGGACGCCGCCGGGCAGCTGAGTTCTGCCTGCGTCATCTCCTGACACCCGACCTCACGACAGAAACCTAATTAAAGACAGGGGTGTGAACAGATTTGGAGCGCCGACACTGAAAAATTCATTCCCCGTGTTGACTGTTGGCCGTGTGTAATTCACACCGTCACTCGTGTAAAAGGTGAAAGACAATGCAGCGCCGGCTTCGGAGAAGGGAAGGAACAGCGGGCCCAAAAACGTCAAAAGAAACTGAGAAGTGATGTAAACGTAGCAAATCTGCACGACATTCAATACTCACCTTCACAATTAATACGAAAAGCTACCGTTTTAAATCTGACACTTCACTATTTACTCATTTCAGCCAAAAGCAAGCGACACTAACCTGCACTCTTCTTCTAATTTTGCAGGTTTTAAAGGAACATTTTACTTACATTACATTCATTTGGCAGATGTTTTTATCCAAAGCGACTTACAGTACGAGGAAACACAAGTTTCAGGACAGTGTGAGAACTGGAGGAGCTAAAATCTTTATGTAGGAATAGTGCAAGAAGATAAACAGTGCATCAGGAGAGGAGAAGCTCTCTGAACAGATGAGTCTTCAGGAGGTTTTTGAAGATAGAGAGGAATTCTGCTGCTCTGGTCTCCTTTGGCAGCTCGTTCCACCAGTGGGGAAACAGAATGAGACCAGTCTGGACTGGGTTTATCTTGTGTGTAGGGATGGCAGAGCCTGACAATGTTTTATAGGTTTTATATGAATGAAAATCAAACTTCTTAACAGGAATGTACCCTATATGGACAAAAGTATTGAGACACACCTGTTTTTCAGGGCTTGGGCTAGGCGCCTTACTTCCAGTGAAAGGCTTCAGCAGACCAAGACATTTTGGACAACGAAATGCTTCCAACTTTGTGGACACAGTTTGGGGAAGAACCTTTTCTATTCAAGCATGACTATGCCCCAGTGCACAAAGCAAGCTCCATAAAGACATGGTTGGAGGAGTTCGGTGTGGAAGAACTTGACTGACCCACACAGAGCCCTGACCTCAACCCCATCCAGCACCTTTGGGAT
>JBBPCZ010000042.1:16175655-16188059 GCA_037974445.1 Brycinus macrolepidotus
GGTTGGATAAGTTCGGTGTGGAAGAACTTGACTGGCCCGCACAGAGCCCTGACCTCAACCCCATCCAACACCTTTGGAATTGAACTGGAAGGGAGATTGCGAGCCAGGGCTTCTCATCCAACATCACTGCCTGACCTCATAAATGCTCTACAGAATGAATGGGCACAAATTCCAACAGAAACAAGAAGAGTGGAAGCTGTTATAGCTGTAAAGGGGGACCAACTCCATATTAAAATCTATGTATTTGAATGCAGTGTCATTAAAGTCCCTGTTGGTGGAAGGGGCATGTGTCCCTGTAGTGTAAATGGCTAACAGACTTTGTGGAGACTGAGGGCTTTCTTTGTGAAAGTGATCAGTATAAAAAAAACCTTATTCAAAACATTTTCCTCAAAGTTTTACAAAAACTATGAAATATTAAACTGCAATATATTTGGTTGCATTCAAACATTTATCCCAGACAGAAATTGCCTTCTTTTGCCACCTGGTGGACAAGGGAGACTTGCCTGTGACTGACTGCTACAGGTGAATTCCTGGTAAAATTAGACATCACAAGATTTTTTGCCAAAAAATATAGTGTTTCTGTTGATCTTCTCTTACTACAATACATGCATGCATTATGCAACCACTGGGAATCCTGCAGAGTTCAGCCAATCCTGATCGTTGGACTAGTCACTGATCTGTAGCCAGAGCGTCCAAAACACAGCTGGCGTTTTTCAAAAGTACCCTCCACCTTTAAGGATGTGCTCACACTAGGTTATCCGCACCGTGCCTGAGCATGTTTGACCTCCACAGTCCATTTTGATGACTACAACATCATTTGTGCATCCCTGTGTATTGCAATGACAATCAAGATATTCTATTCTATTCTGTTCTACTAGAGGAGGCACGATACCACATTTTCATGTCCAATACTAATACCATTATCAGTCTGACACCTGAGTTGGGCTCAGGCACAGTTCTGTTGGACTTGCATCTAGTTTGATCACTAACTGTGCCTGAGCAAACTCAACTGTCCCATTTAACTAACAGCAGAAAAGAGATCACTTTGCTCTACGGCAGAAGTGCAGTGTTTGCTGGAAATTAAAAAAAATTCATCTTCATGCTCATTCACACCGAATAACCGTTGAACAATGTTGTGACAAGCTGAAAAAACTGCAGATTCAGTATCTGAAAGCATGGGATGCACTCTGGAGAAGAATAAAGCAGTGAGTAACACTACAAAGCACAGACGTACGTGCCTCTGGATAAGAACATCTACCAAATGCTGTAAATGTAAATGTAATTGAGTAACATAATTTAAGCGCGCTTGGTTCTGGAACATTAAGCGCAACGGGAACGGAGGCCAGCGTTGGAGCGGTGAGGGGGCACGATCGTGCTTGGTACAAAGCAACCAGGCCTTGTGTAAGTATGCCTTAAGATGCATCATCAGAAAGGGAGTTTTCTTCTCCTTAAACCAGAAAATCTCACCCTCGAAACTACTGTGTCAATTCTGTAAGAGTCATGTAAGCATCTCTTCAACAAATGTAGCGACAGATAAACGTTCTATTTGGGCCGGATTGTCTCTTTAAGTAACGTACAGTACTGTTCCAAAGTCTTAGGCACCTGAGAAATTACACTTCAAAGCTGTTTTCTACCAGGCAAGAGTGTTAAGTTCATGTTAAAACACTAATCGGTCTTCTTTTTACTGATTTTTTTATGTTTTCTTTTCTTTCTTCTGTTCTCATTACTTCTTTTGTTCTATTTTATTTTTCATTATGTTCTTGTAAAGTACATTGAATGACCTTCGTGTTTGATACTGTGCTGTATAGATAAACTTGACTTCACTTGACTAATATTACAACAAATGCAAATAACATTAATACAGTAAATAATGGTTTTATTGAGACCTCTTTCCTCATGGAAGCCCAGTATCACTTGTGGCTCCTTCAGATTCCTGGGTTGACTCTTTTTACTTCGTAAGATTGAATTAGGTGTGTTTCTTACGGGATTTTATAAATACACGCAGTGACTGGAGACATCGAGCAGAAATCTGGAAACAAACCTGTGTTCTTCTAACCAGCTCACAAAATATTCATACTTTTTCATTATGTTCACTTGTGTTTTTGTGGCTGATATAAATGGCTTCAAATTGCACAGGTGCCTTTTGCAGAGCACTGTATGATACATCCAAAAGAAAGCATCAGTAATGAAAATCAATATAACTTTAATTGAAGGACGACACTAAAAGACCACACACACAGAATTACAAACGGATATTTTTTATTTGCAACACTGAAAAGAATCATATCACACTGAGGTAAGTTAATTAATCCAGCGTTGTGAGGTTCTTTGTCCTGCAGTGGCACACAAAGACAAAATCATGTCCTAAACATCATCCAATAGGGACTTTAAAGGCTTAAAAGAATCAAATGTACACAATTTTCCACATTTTTCCACTTAATACAGATGTAGTCCATCGACCAGGACATGTTCAGCGTCTTCTTGCTTCTTAAGTTTGGGGCTGCGAAGCTCATTCATTTGTTCACTCACTTTCTGTAACCGCTTAATCCTCACTAGGGTCGCGGGTACCCGGAGCCTATCCTGGGGTCTACGGGCGCGAGGCAGGGACTCACCCTGGGCGGGGTGCCAGCCCACTGCAGGGCACACACACACACCATTCACTGACACACCCACACCTACAGTCAATTTAGAATCCCCAATTCACCTGACACGCATGTCTTTGGACTGTGGGAGAAACCGGAGACCCCAGAGGAAACCCACACCACCACCAGGAGAACATACAAACTCCACACACACACACAAGACCAGGACCCGGATTCAGACCCCCAACCCTGGAGGCGTGAGGCAACAGTGCTACCCACTGCGCCACCATGGGGCCTGCAAAAGCTCATTTATATTTAAATTTATTCAAAGCTCATTTATTAATGTATGTCAAATATTCAATAGTCACCCAAATCATTTCCATAAATACTAAAGGTGGCATGATACCACTTTTTCATGTCCCACTTTCCAATAAGTCTACCTTTATAAAGGGTTTATAAATTATTAATAATCAGGTTGTTTATTAGTTTGTAGACAGTTTATTAATCATTAATAAGCAGTTATAAACAAGGTATAACAGTTGTCATACATTGATGCGGGCTCACTATTTGAAAGATCTCAGATCTTGCTAGTTGCTGAGTTTATCTTGTCTCTTTCTCAGGCAGAATGTTAAACTGTCAGCTTCATCAGGTCTTTGTTAACATACTGCTACCATTAAAACATCAGCTCATGACAAATAGTGAGTCTGTATAAATGTATGATAACTGTTATAACTTGTTTATAACTGCTTATTAATGATTTATAAACCTAAATAACAAATGATTATAAATCATTTATAAACCCTTTATAAGGGCAGTCTTATTGTAAAGTGGTAGCGACATATTATACACTATTTGTGTGCAGGAGCCTGTATTTTAATCCCTACGTAGTGCACTACATAGGGAGCAGGGAGCCATCTGAGACACAGTCTTGCTTTTCATCTGTGTTACTTACGTCCTGGCACATTTCTCCTTACAGCATGTTGTTTAGTCAAGCATTTATGTGATAGTTCAGGCTTTTTTCCAATATCCAATCCAATCCAATCCAGTCCAATCCAGTGATTTTGGCCTGCATCAGATCCCAGTACTGACTATCAGATGAACACACCCCTAGTAAATACAAAAAACCTTTCTCAACTTGCTCAAAACACATTTAGTTCTCTATTAAAATGGCACAGACTAGTCAATAAAAATGAACAAACCTTCACCACTACAGACATCCCTATTTATGATGGTCACTGTCACCATGACGTAGTTTGAAAAAAACTGACCCTGGGGTCTAAAAAAGCTGGTATACATGAACATTTTGTTAGCCTCTTAGCTCAAAGTGACATCCACAAGTCTACACCACCTTAATGAGGAGCTGGATGAGTTTTGAGCAAGTTGAGAGAATTCTTTTCAGATATTTTTATGAAAATGACTTAGGTGACTATTAATTAAATGTGTAAAGTGTCCATTTGTCATACGTGAACACACCACTACACACAGTGTGAACAGTGTGAAATTCTTACTCAAGGGTACCTCAGTGGTGCCACTGGCAGTCCTGGAATTCGAACCCACAACCTTCCGACTGCAGGGGCAAACTCCCTAACCACCAGGCCACCAGCTGTACCAATGCTATTGACTTCTTGCGGCTCAAGTTCTAAACTAAAGAAGCAAAATTTAGACATACGTCTTGGCTGATTGACTAGATCTGGCGTGAGTGGAAAAATTTGTGAATCGGATTTTCCGTTGAACCGTTCTTTGAAGCAACAACAGTGGCAACAGAAGGCTCTGGCTACCAGAAAAAGAAAAGCCATGCTGTTCTGCATCTTCTGGCCACCTCATTCCAATTAATACTGTGAATATTTTTCAAAGAAAGAGCTTCATTTTGTCAATTTTTCCATTTATCTGAAGACATCATCAAGTGAACAAAGATACGAAACTCTGTTCCGCCATCGTGGCAGAACTGTTGCTTAGTGACTTTGGTTTTCCGTGGCTATGACTTTAAAACAAATTTATTTCCAGTCAAGGTAGCCGGAACATACTTAAAGTCCCTATTGTCCGCAGGAGCAGCGCGTCCAAACTAAAGTCTGATCAGTGTCACAGTTTAACAAAGGGTCCAGTCCATACGTCCTCCTTCAAGAGCTTACTTCATTGTTTTTTTCTTTTTCTTTTTTTTTTTTTTTTTTATTCATTTGTCTCGTTTTGCACAGATGCAAAGTCTAAACTTGCACAAATATTTCAGCTCTCTGGCACGAAAATAAAAAAATACACCCCCCTCAAGGTGGACATTCGTTTTATTATTATTTTTTTGTTTGTTTTCTTTCGTGCCCCAAGAGGTGCTTCCGAGATGACTTGCTGTGTGTTCAGAGTGCTACTGTTTCTGCTGATGAAAACTAGGACTTGGCCTTGGCACGAGATTGGCACGAGAAGTACAGGGGCATGAAGAGTCCAGGTTGAAGGACAGAGTTTGGGGTCGGGGTCAGAGGATTGTTTCCCTGCACACGCTGACGAGGCTTTGGGGTCGGTGGTGGACCTGTTGACTCGGGCTTGTGGCTGGAGCCGACTGGCTCGTCACCCGATGCGGACGGCGCAGGGACGGGGAGCTCAGCGCCCCACAACTTTGCAGGTGCAGGTCTTCATGTGCATGCTTTCTGGGGCTGCTTATGATTCGCTGTGACTGCGACATAACCTGTGCAGAGAGTTTTAAAAACGACTCATTAGACACAATATCTCAATCCAGTGCCAATTACTAGGCTGTAATATTCATTCTGTTCCAGATCCACCTGACCATCCAACACCACCCCGAACCCGAGAGCACTTTGCTCCGTGTGAGGCAGAGAGGAGGAGCGGCCGTCACATGGCCCAGAACTGAGTACAGGGCTCCTCCCCTGATGATGGACAGATGAAGAGTATCAAGGGAGGAGCCAGAACCCTTCAAAACACGGGCTCCAACCAGTAGGAGAGAGGACTGAGAGAGACGGTAGGAGAAAGAGAGTAGAGAATTAGACTGGAGAGAGCCCGCGGGTTTCACTCAGACCAAAGTGGTGGTGGTTTTGTTTGTTAATTTTGGTCTTCAATGTCGTTTTCTTTATAATAAAGTTCTGTCGTGAGCCGTGCTGGTGTCTGCGTGTGTCCCTGCATGTGTGTTTCTTGTGGGAAACGTTCGTTCCCCAGGCCATCGCTCACATCTATTAACTTGGCTTGTAAATCATGATGAAAAAGTACTACCATTAAAAACAAAGCTAAAATAAAGCTAAAATGCGTCAAACTATCTTAAGTAAAGTTTACACTAGCTAGCTTCCTAAGTACTATGCTAGCTATCAATCTAGTACAGTCTAGTTTTTGCAGTTTTTCTATGCAAGCAGAACATAAATAAAGCACATTTAGACCAGTTTAGACTCTGCATATTACTGATCATACTTCTAACCTGACAACACACCAGAACGAAAGACACGCAGTGTCCAACTAAATATAAATGAAAAATTCCGTAAGAGTTGGAACTGAATGGACTCATTATGCGAAAACAGAATAAACTGATATTATTTTTCTATTCAATGGGGTGACTGAATATGTAGACCATGCATGTTTTGTTCCTTTTTTCATTGTAAGCTATTGTATTTGTTGATTGAAATAAAAGTAATATTGAGTAAAAGTGGACTGAAAGCTGAAAGATATTTTGACGCGTTTGCTTAACTCTTCATAAACTATACATTTACTACTCCTTGTATTAATTTTTTACTATAAAATAGTAAAAAAAAATCCCAAACGAATGGCTAATTGTTACTCACCACCATCATTATTTCTTCACTGTTTCCCTGCAATATGACTACATGCTATCAAAGAGTGTTTCAATGTCATTTTACACACCGTCTTGTCAAAATATCACATTAGACGTGACTGGGTGCAAGAGCCACATCACGCCTGCAGGTCTATAACTTTTGCTTTCTCTCCTGTAAATGTAACGTTACTGTAAAATGATAATTACATGAGTTGTGGTGTTAGGAAGTAGAACAGAACAAAAACATAAACTCGTGATCCCCAAATACTGTTCTTAAGATGAGAGAATATCATTTAGCTTTCTAAATCTACAAGTTTATCCTAGCATGCACAAATCTTACAGTGATGACAGTGAATATGGCCTCTGTATGTTAAAACCTGCTTCAGCAGTCTTTAGCTCTTCCCTGCCCCAGGCTCCTGTCTCACCTGATCTAGAATGCTGGCGCTAAATATGGCCTCCTCCATGTGCTTCTCGTCCGATTTGATGACGTACTTGATGCTGTTGACCACTTGCTGCACCTCTGGAGGGAGGCTGCAGCTGGAGTGCTCCAGAAATCTGGCCACTAAAATCTTGGTGTCTTTGTAGGTCTTGAGATCCGCTAGAGAGTGCGGCCGCTCTGTGGAGGCGGGGTGCAGGGCCTTGAGACGCAGATCCACCTTCCCACCATCCTTCTGCTTCTTCGGCCCGCGGCTGCTGGCTTTGCCACACTGGGACACCGTGCTGCCTGAAAGTTCCAAACAGGCTGAGGGACGGTAAAAACGAGGATGCAAAAATAAGAGGTGAAGACATCATTTCAGTTTCAGCTACTTCTAATTACTTTTAAAGCTCTCCACGGTTCTGCTCCCCACTCTCTCACTGAACTACTTCACTCATTTACTCCTACCTGTTCTTACGTTCACCTGGTACTGGCTTGTTTAAAGTCTCCAGATTAACTATCTTCAGTGGGTGGTAGATCGTTTAGTGTTGTGGCTCCCAAACTATGGAACTCCCTCCCTCAGAACATCCCCAGTGCTTCCTCTCTTGAATCTTTCAAATCGTAATTAAAAGCGGATCTGCTCTCTCAGTTCTCTGCCTCGTCTCTTAACACCGAGGTTCTGCGGTGTATTTAGTCTTTCCTGCGACTGTGATCCGTGTGGTAATTTGGATTCTTTAATGTTGTTGTCTACTGTTTGTTAAACACCGTTTCTTGGTGTATTTCTAAAGGAACCTTGATCTGAGAAAGGTGCTATTTAAATAAAAGTATTATTATTATTATTATTATTATTATTATTATTATTATTGTAACAACAACAACAACAATAATAAAAGTAATACAAATTTCAACATATGTTCTTTTTCACTACTAAACGACTGTACTTACATCACCTTTTATTAAAGGCATAGTTTGGCCAACAAAATATTATATTTTCTGTTTTTCTCAAATGTAGTCGATCAGTAAAGACATGGCTGATGTCTGTAGCGCTAGACTATCCCAGCACCTGCCCACCAGAATGTCTGTCGGTTTATGTTCCAGTGCACAATCTCCTTTCTGTGCATGATCTTCTGCAAATACCCTCCGTAAAAAAAAATCTGCTGTTACAATTCGAAAATATTGAACGCAGTTCCATCTGTCATGTGCAGTTTTCTAAAGAGGTGCTAAAGCATTATGTGTAATATCTTATCATGTTCAATAGTCTTACCATGTGAAGTATCACTACTTATATCAGTATTACTGATCTACTACTGATCTCCATTACATCCAATAACGGACTCAGTATAGAGAACAACTCCTAACCACTATTTGTGTTACTAGTAATTCACTTAATTGTAAGTTATTTATATATAGTATTTATATCCCAGCATTTGTGTTTATAGCAAAGTGTATTTCATAGTGAGTATTTTTCAGAGTATTTATGGCAGAGTTCCTATTTGATTTTATTTAGTTTTGTAAAAATATAAACTGAATAACTTTTGCAATTTTTTTCCATTTTTTTGTGCTGTTACTAAAAAGTAATCGTTCAACTTTGTATATATATATATATATATATATATATAAAGCAACTACTGTGTTTAGCTATGCAACATGCTTTTGTCCATTTTTATCCTGTAATGTTCTTGCCCAACTTTTAACAGTCTTTGCTATGGACCAAGCCCTCCCTTCTGTTGTTTCCTGCCTTTAAAAATACCTCATTCAATTAATCAGTGACATAATGAGCTTTTCACCTATTACGATTTGCTACAACAGAGTAAACCCTAAAGATGTGTAGTGTAGGTGGATTTGTAGATTGGGGAAATGCTTAAACCCCTCAAAAGGTCATCAGAAACCGGTATACATTTTTAAAAATGTGTGAAAAACGGTATAATGTATAATACACATTATTAATACCACTCCAGTACATGGATAAATTCATGCTAAGTGTCAGAAGAAGGATCTTTTCTTGGTCTGCACCAAATTAAGCATGTCTGCAGGCACGCTGTGAGAGTGTGAAGAGCGGAAAGAGGCATTACCTTGATCTGAAGGGGTCTGTGGGGACTCCTGCTGGGGCTGGTTACACACAGACGCACAGCCGCAGCTCTCACCTGCAGATGTGGAGAAAATGCTTTTGTAGTGCTTTTAACCTTAGATTTAAGCTCCGTGGGTTTAGTACTGAATTAACCCGGGCCACTCTTCAGTACATGGGTATGGTTATTGAGGAATACCTTCAATGAATTCAGTGGCAAATTAGTTATATAACAGAAACTGTTGCCATCCTAAGTAAACAATGTAACACTCATTTGTGTCACATAAGCAGCATCAGCCTCTACTCTTCTGGGAAGGCTTTAAACTAGAACACTGCTAGAACATTTGATTGTATTCAGCCATTGAGTGCATTAATCAGAGGTCATATGCTGCATTTTCAATTCATTCTAATGTTACTGGATGGAGCTACATCAGTCTAGAGAACACAGTTCAGCTTTTTTATAACTTATAGTTGGCATCCCATTCTACTTGCGATGCCTTTTTATGGAGATTTTGAAGCTCTGTGTGTTTTCAATGAGTGCACCAAAAAAATAAAGTGTAATATGGCCATTTGTGTGACACATGGGGTTCGATCCCACAACCTTCAAACCCACAGGGGTAACGCCCTAACCACCAGGCCACCAGCTGCCCCTTGCTATCTGCATTTAACCCATTCATCCGAGTGAAGCAGTGGACAGCCGATGAAGCAGCACCCCGGGGAGCAGTGGGTGGGGATGGTACCTTGCTCAAGGGTATGTCAGTAGTGCCGCTGGCAATTCTGGGATTCAAACCCACAACCTTCTGATCACAGGATCAACTCCCTAACCAGCAGGCCACCAGATGCCCCTGTTCTCTGCATTAAACCCATTCACCCAAGTGAAGCTGAGGGCAGCCGGCAATGCAGCGCCTAGGGAGCAGTGTGTGGGGACAGGACTTTACCTCAGTGGTGCCATTGGGATTCGAACCCACGACTTTCCGACCGCAGGATCAACTCCCTAACTACCAGACCACCAGCTGCCCAGAAAGAGTGTCTACAAATGCTTGGGTATATAATGTATCTCTACATGTAGGGTACGGTTTACATACTTCTGGTTATGGAGTTACAGGAGATGGGGTCGCTGGTGGAGCGCACAATCCTGGCCAACTTGCGGTATCGTCTTGTGCGGAGTGTACGGGGCCGCTCACAGGCTGAGGAGCCACTGTGGGCTGAGGTAGAGGAGGGCTGAGGGGTCCAGACGCTGAAGCAGAGCCGGGCGCTCCTCGGCCGGCCGGAGGGAGAAGGGGTGGAACAGGACAGGGGGCTTGGGGCAGAAGATGCAGCCGTGGTTGCTACAGCTCCAGGGCTGGAGGCACATGGCTGGGAATCTGAAGCTGGGGGAACAGGGAGAGTTAACTTGGTACTGGCCCGATCTCTGGACTGCATGGGGGCCAGAGTATCGTCCTTCTCCTGGGCATCCATGTTCTCAGGTGAGCATGCGGCCGAGTCCTGGGCAACAGAGGACTCGCTGTGGTCGAGGCAGGCAGGAGAGCGGGTGTCCCGGCGCACAGAGGAGCGAACACTGTGCTCCAAACTGGTGCAGCTGCCATCAGTGGAAGCCACTCGGAGCGTCCCGTACGGAACAGAGTCTGAGCCCTGCACCTCCAGGGAGCACAGGTCCTCCGAGGAGCAGCTGTGGTCGGGGATATCAGCCAGCTCAGACGCCATCAGTGAAGCACTGTCAACTGACGCTGCGAGAATTACAGACAACATACATGAATCCTAAGTAATATAATAGAACAGTCATTGCCTAAAGAAATCCACACATCTAAATTATGTATTCATTTGAATACATTTACTTCATTATTAATATTGTACAGCCTTACTTGTTTCAGAATAATCTTTATAATGTAATATAATAATCTGGACACACTGATTGTGAAGATTGTAAACTTTGATTCCAATCTTTTGAATAGTACAATAAGTAAGATATTAAAAAGATTATAAAATAAGATATTAATAAGATTATTATATCGATATTATAATATTATCTTGTTAGCTCTGGTTATAGTAGAATTTATGATTTTGCAGAAGGCTGATCCTCTGTTAAACTGTACCTTAAAATGATATAATGTAGGTATCATAGTTTGCATGATGGCTAATAAAAGGCTCTATATGAGATTTCTTTTTGTCAGCTTGCCTCATATATAATATGCTGACTATATATATAATATATAAAGTCAGTCTAAGGGTAATAACATGTGTGTAATAACTCTTAGTCCAAATCAGAAATCAGACGACTGTTTTTTCCTTTTAAAAATAGAGGTTTTTACAAAACATCACATGTATTATCACTAGACCTCAAGCATAAGTGGTGATGTCGCCTATAAATCCTGACTGGGGCTTCAGAGTATTATCAATAGCATCAAATGAACCAACATGACATTGTTTTAGGATTAAAATCTTTTTTCTCCGGTTCCGTATTTCATTTCACTTAAAATGCCTTTTAAATTGTATGAATATTCATGACAAAAACACCAACAGAAAGTGTCAACAATTACTTGAATTACTTTAAAGAGAAAGGATTATACATTCTTAATTATAATGTACGCTAAAATACCAATATGTATGTCTAATATTTTATTTTATAACGATTATTCTTGGTGTATCTGTAGCAGCAGTGCTCACCCTGAGTGCTGAGGCCTGCTGTGGTGTTCCTCTCACACATGCTGGACTCTGTGGCCTGCTGCTCCAAACTGTTGATGACCTGCAACAAACAAACAATGTAAGATCCTCACATTACGCCTTTAATTTTAACATGAAAGCATTTTTCTTATGGTATGTCAAAGTGATTATTTGGTGAAAACAACCCCAAATGTACCCATGAGCGAAATTGCCTGTTGTCTGATAGTAGCTTCTTAAGTTTTGCACTAGAGCTCCGAGGCATCATCATACACAACCTAAATAATCTCACGTTTGTCTCTAATTGCATTGAATTGTATTTGTTATCTATACAAATGGATCAAAAACCAAGAACCACATAAGCAAGATTCCATAACCACAGTTCAGTTTAGGTTGAGGCAGGTGCGTGATGACTTAGGCATGCAGTTTTCAATTAAATGTTGAATGTTTCTGTTCAGATTCCAATTTGTTGTCCTTTCTTTTTGCTTTTTAGGGTGTATCACATCACAGAAACGGAGTATCTTTGATTTTCTTTCTCTTTTAGTCTTGCTGGGGTAAATTACTAAAAAGCTTTTGATGATTCCAGTTGCAAGGCCCGGCTGGAAGCCCTGGTTTCAAAGGCCTCATTTAAAAACAGAGCATTTCCAGGATCTGTGTTGACAAACTGACAAACTGGCCATCTATTAAAGGCATGCATGTTCTAATTTGCTGCAATAGTATGACGTTAACTGAGAAATCAACAGGGTTTGCAGATTATTGCCGCGATGAACTGCGTAAAGCTTGTTTTATTGCGAAAAGCTGAGTGTAAGGCTCATTTTGTCATGTGTTTATGCAATTATGTTTAAGCTTTAACCCTCAGAACTCAGAGTGTATCAGTAAAATCTGATTTCAGTAAATATAAACGGTGTAAATCAGTCTAAAACC
>JBBPCZ010000042.1:16201836-16213887 GCA_037974445.1 Brycinus macrolepidotus
CTCATCCAACCATGTCTTTATGGAGCTTGCTTTGTGCACTGGGGCACAGTCATGCTGGAACAGAAAAGGTTCTTCCCTAAACTGGGTCCACAAAGTTGGAAGCATGGCGTTGTCCAAAATGTCTTGGTCTACTGAAGCATTAAGATTGTCTTTCACTGGAAGTAAGGGGCCCAACCCAAACCCTGAAAAACAGGTGTGTCCCAATACTTTTGTCCATATAGTGTACTTTTACTGGTAATATTTGGACTTCGCCTCAAACACACATGCAGGGAAACAGAATTTCCCATTCACACATTCATACATGCCATTAAAATCCCAGTGGGAACTTCATGTGAGGTGCACAGCATGAAGAGCAGACAGCTTCTCTATCATGTAAATAAATAAATAAATAAATAAATAAAACCTCTATGCTGGTCATGCTGCACAGAAACAACCACACGTGCGATTTTTGCCACTTCTCTTCAGAATCATGGATAAACTGCATTTCTGTAAAGGCTTCATTTGGCCAAAAAAGTCAAATTTTAAAATTAAATTTCATGTTGTATATGAAGGGGCGGAACTAAGTCAAAGAAGTTCTCCACTACAGGTTTGATTCCATTTGAAAACACAACGTCCCGCTTGATCTACAGAAAACAGCAGAACATCAGAAGCAGAAAGGAAAGTCTCTCAGAGCACAATAACTCCATCTGTAGCCACGGTGTTTGAAATGATAATAAAATTCCCAAATGCCAGTGATAAAGTGCTAGTTACAGAAAACAAACGGAATTCATGGCCTGGGATTAACAGCTGTTCTCCTTCTCTACTGTGGAAGACTTTTGATTCAAAGACACACCCTATGGACTATACATACTGTAATCATTTTAAACTTGTTCATTTATTGGGTTTTCAGTTTCAGTTCCCAGCCCAGTGTATTCTGAATCTGAGTTTTGCTTTCGGCCCAGAATTTCCGTGCATCACTTTAAAAATGAGAGAAACGTTCAGCTGTGGTGGCTGTAACATAAACCTTGCTGTATTTTCTGGTAAAGTATGGCCTTCTGTTAACACATGAGCTCATTCCATTAATTTCCCAGTTATTGTACCAGGTCTTGTGCAGATAAATTGCCACATCATCTTTACCAGGATCTTGACTCCGGCTTGCCTTCATCCCTTATATTATCATTACATTCCTGGGGAAAAACGCATGGGTGAAAGGGGTTTATGGAAATCGGGTGATTTTCATGTTCAGGTTCATGTGAGGCCAGTATTCACAAGACGAAAATATTATTGAATATATGAAAGAGATAAATGCATAATGATGAAGCTCATTGAGTGTACGGATATAGCTATAAGAAAATGCACTGCTTTAGTGTAATTTTGGAGAAAAATGATCAACAATTTTAATTGCTTGACAGCCCTAATTGCTGCAAAATCTTGCAATATGTTCAAATGCACCGGTGGATCAATAATGTAACATGGTTAAAAATAATTTACTTTTGGTGCATAAAACAGAAGCAGCCGCTAACCCAAAGCTACAGGTTTTTTTTTTTCTAACAGGTTATGCCCTGTCCTAACGTGAAGAGACTCCTCACATTCATCACATTCATTCATTTTGATTGATTTTCTGTGTATTCTTTTACTTCTTTTTTTCTTTTCTTTTTTTTCTTTTTTTTTTTTACTTACGACTATTTTATGCTTAATATTTTTTAGCCTATTTCTGTAAAGCACACTGAATGACCTTTGTGTATGATAATGGGCAATTTAAATAAGACTTGACTTGACTAAACTAATATTAACGTTGAAACTCTTACTTAGCGCTGTTTAGCATTTAGCAGTTGTAAACAGAGGAAATGTCCATGTCCTCCTCCTTCCTCACTCAAATCTGTGCCTAGTAGAACTGGTGGATCCTAAAAAGAATGAACTCCTGGATTCCAGGTGTTTGATAATTGAGAATCAACTCCAAAACTCTCAAAAAATCCACGCAGTGATTACTGCGTTAGTCCACACCTGCATGCAGACACAGAGTGAGATACTCTGCTGTCACTGTCTAGACATCTGTCTGAAAAAAACATCTCGCATGTTGATGGTCCAGCTGTGTTTTACTTTAGAGAAAGTGGAAAACAAAGTGAAATGTGATGTGCGAACTAAGGCCTGGATAGCTCAGTCGGTAGAGCATCAGACTTTTAATCTGAGGGTCCAGGGTTCATGTCCTTGTTCAGGCAGTCCCACAAGATGTTTGTGTACGCCAGCTGCTTGCCCCTCCAACCAGAAGGTTGTGGGTTTGAATCCCAAGACTGCTAGTGGAACCACTAAGGTACCCTTGAGCAAGGTACTGTCCCCACACAGTGCTCCCCGAGTGCTATGTTTCTGGCTGCCTGCTGTTTCACTTGGTGAATGGATTAAATACAGAGAAAGAAATTCACACTGTGGTGTGTTCATGTATGACAAACGGTCACTTTATATTTGTAAAGAAAAACTGGCTTATAATAAAAAATCATCAGTGCCAATTCATCTACCCACCTGACGTTGAAAGCCTCTGAAGTGTAAGCCCCCCAAATTACTTTACTGTGGTAAATAATATAATACTCTTTAGTTTTGCCAGATGGCTTCCTTCTGTCAAGTAAAGTCAAGTTTATTTATATCAGATATTATCATACACAAAAGTCATTCAATGTGCTTTACAGGAATAGAATAAAAATAGTAGGAAGAAGAAAAAAATAAAAGAAATAAAAGAAACCATAGAAAATCAATAGAAGATTCAAAGTGCGATGGAAGTGCACATAGTTAAAAGAAGGTGGAGGAGAATAGTGCGTTTTTTCAGCAGCTTTTTAGAGCTACAGCTGGTGCAGATCTGATATTGTCCTGGATGTTGGAATCAGGATTGGTGTGTGTGACCAACTCTAGGAAACTTAACGATTCCCGTTTTTAAGGAGTTCACAATTCTAGAATTAAGCAGCCCTAACAAGTTTCCTCCATACACTTTTGTTATCCACACCTCCTATCGTGCATTTTTCAGACATGCTGAGTGGGTGGGAGACCAGAAGAAACTGAGGGTGGATCCACATCAGCAGTGCAACGGACTGTAAGTTGTCATCATACGACAAAACAGCTCCTTCTATGTTAGTTCCCCCAGTTTGTGTTGATGCTCGAGGTGTCAGACGTCATGCTGAGCTTTCTTTGGTGTTCCTGTGTCACGTAGAACCAAAGTTACTGTAATTTAAAAACATGTAATAATAATAATAACCACTACCGGAGTTTTAAAAATAGCGTCACACACAAATGAACATAAAGAACAAAAATGAACAAATTTCTTTTATTTTAGGTTTTAGAAACAAACAGAAAAAACACAAGATCTTTGAACTCGGGAGAACTTTAAGGATAGTCTCCGCCCACAAGTGGGTGGGGAAAACCCACAGAGGGAGGGGGTCCGGAGAGCGGCCGAGCGGCGACGCGTCGAGAGAAAGAGCAGCAAACGGCGAGCGTGTAGGAGAACAAACACCGGTTTTAGACTGATTTACACCGCTTATATTTACTGAAATCAGATTTCACTGATACACTCTGAGGGTTAAAGAGTTAATAAGGCTAATCTTTTCTCTGCAGAAGTCTAGAGGTACTGCTGCAGCAAAAAAAAAGAAACTATTGTCCCCTGCCAAGACGCCAGCAGTCCTCCAGCGCCTCATCTGACACGATAACACAGACGTGTCACTTACTACCTTTATGATGATGAATCTTTGGAGGTATCGCACTTCTTAATGAGCACTTAAGGGAAAATGAGCTGGTCATCATGACACGCACCACTGCCTTTTAATGGCCAATGAACTTTGGAGAGCAGGTGTGGTGATGTGGGCTCTGAGTCATAATCCAAGTCCAGGCAGCGGCCATTACGACTGCTTCCTTTCACCTCCACGCCAATAAAAACAAATGCCATCTTATAACAGTCCCATTAAGAATAATGGGAGAGACTATGCATTTATAGATGGCCCAGCATTTTATTTAACCAAGACATACCAAAAACACCAATGCCCGTCTTTTAAAACTGACCAGTGGCGAATGAGGTAGAAGGTGACAGACAAATCGTTTGACCTAAGTGACCGTGAAAAGGCATGAAATTTTATGAGGGCGATAATATCATATGAGAGCCTGCTGTCATTGTTGTCATATATAATAGCGGTTATGTATAATGGCAGTCACTGATGAATCTGTCTGTTGACCCTGTCCAGTGGAGAGGTGTGTGTGTTCTCCATGACTAAGGGTTTATGGATGATTGCATATCACTTGTTCAGTGAAGGACGCTAAGGCACAAGCAGCATTTGCACACAGTGCAAGCTGAGGTCAGCAAGAAGGACCAACCAGACCATAAAGCGCAATAAATGGTGAATTGTCATCAACAGCTCCTTATACAGAAGTTCCCCCGGTTTGTGTTGATGCTCGAGGTGTCAGACGTCATGCTGAGCTTTGTTTGGTGTTCCTGTGTCACGTAGAACCAAAGTTATTGTAATTTTAAAAACATGTAATAATAATAATAATAATAACCACTACTGGGGTTTTAAAAATGACGTCACACACAAATGAACATGAAGAACAAAAATGGACAAATTTCTTTTATTTTAGGTTTTAGAAACAAACAGAAAAAACACAAGATCTTTGAACCCGGGAGAACTTTAAGGATAGTCTCCGCCCACAAGCGGGTGGGGAAAACCCGCAGAGGGAGGGGGTCCGGAGAGCGGCCGAGCGGCGGCGCCGAGAGAAAGAGCAGCAAACGGCGAGTGTGTAGGAGAACAAACACCGGTTTTAGACTGATTTACACCGCTTATATTTACTGAAATCAGAGCAAAAAAGTTAATTTACACAATTTTAGGTGTCATGTTAGGTGTGTGAACTTTGCTTCTTAAGTTTAGCACTGGAACTACAAGGCAAGAATTCCATAGTCACCCAAACTGATAAAGTACATCATCAGACTTCTCTGAACCTGCTGAAACCACATCCAGCCAGTCATAACGTGGTGAAGACTTAAGAGGTTTAGGACACAGTATGACTGATGAAAAAAAAATGAAACTTCACCGCTGGTGGTGGAAAATTTAGAATCAGAACCAGAAAACTTTATTGATCCTGGAGCAAATTGCTTATGTTTAGACAACAACAGTAGATTATTTCGTAATTATATTGGTGACTGTCACAAAACAGATTCAACTTCAAAACCTGAAGCATGAAAGCATTCCATTACAAGGTGAATCTACAAGTCTCGAGCCTTAATGAAGAGCTGGATGTGGTTTGAGCAAGTTGAGAGATGTTTCGGTGATGCATTTACAGAAAGTATGAATTTTAGAAAAGATGTGTGCAGGTACAGTGGGGATCACATGTCACAGGATTTGTGATGACACAACCATACTGGAGCATCGCCAGCATGTGGAGCAGGGACCGCGTGTGTGTGTGTGTGTGTGTGTGTGTATAGCATGCAAACCGGAGGGGTCAAACAGGAGGCAGGGCTGTCGCTTCTGGCTCCATCTCCTCTCCATCCAAGCCATTAACATCAAAGCGCGCAATTACACCCCACCCGTCAGACCACACAGACTGACGCCACCAGCTTCTGACTCATTTAGCACCGGGGTTTGGCCACAAAGTTAGATGAGTAACCATCATATCTGTTTCAATGATTGATTTTTTTTTTTTTTTTGCCTAAAACTGCCTAAAAGATTTTGTGTGCGGCACCAGTGACTGTTCAGTACTTCATCGGTTTCTTTGGTTTTTGTTTCAAAATCATCTTTCTGGAACTTGACCAAACTGACTCTAGTTATTTAACCCTTTAAACACACAGTCTACCCTAATTAAACCATATTTATACAGCTAATATCATGGCGTAGAATACTTTTATTTTATATATTGTGTGCAAACGTTTGAGCATCCCTTATGGAAATAAATGCACATCATCTTCAGAGAACATAAATTTTTTAACGCGCAATTACAATTTATGTGCGGAATTTAACCAGATTTTAAAAAAATAATGCCTTTCTAAAGTTACATTTTCTGTTTAATTTTTGCTCATCATTTAAACTTCAAACTTGTTTGTTTGGGGGGTTTCACAGGGTGGGATAAACCCATCAAGACGTCCATCAGGGATGTTGAACCTGACAAGCAAAAGTGATATAAAAAGACAGGCACAGATCATTTATGTACAGAAAAGGTATGTTTTAAATATACTGAGAATAACTGAAGGCTTAATAAAAGTAACTGTAATGTAAGAGCAAGAATTTAAACTGCAAATGTGTGTTTCACTGTTTCTTTACCGGACAAAGCTCCATGTTACCCCCAAAACTAGCTACTACCACTGTTAATGTTATTACTGCGCTGAGCAGAGTCCACCATCAATATCATATCAGCAGTGCTGTGGTCAGAAACTGAGTAGTGTAAAAAAATGTCCTCCTGCTGCTGTTTGCACAATTATTATTTTATTGCTGTTCTACCTCCATTCTGCATTTTTGAATGCTTAATAACTTCACTGCTAGAATACAGTTATTCTCTCCGCTTAATCCTCACTAGGGTCGTGGGTACCTGGAGTCTATCCCGGGGTCTACGGGCGCGAGGCAGCGACTCACCCTGGGCGGGGCGCCAGCCCACCTCAGGGTAGACACACACACGCACACACACACACACAATTCACTCACACACACACAATTCACTCTCACACACACACAATTCACTCACACACTCACACCTACGGTCAATTTAGAATCCCCAGTTTACCTGGCGCGTATGTCTTTGGACTGTGGGAGAAACCCGGAGACCCCGGAGGAAACCCACACCCCCACGAGGAGAACATGCAAACTCTGCACACACAAGAGAAAGACCCGGATTCAAACCCCCAACCCTGGAGGTGTGAGGCACAACGCTACCCACTGCACCACCATAGGGCCCCCTAGAATACAGTATCAGTCATAATAAACATTGACTGCGCTAAATGTTGCTCTGTCCTGTTGTTTTGTCGCTCTTGAGTTTTTCTGGCTCTCTTTTCTCTCTGTATATTTTGTCCTGTGTGCTCTTACGTAGTCTTGTGTTGTTTCTGTTCCTGTTCTTGAGTTGCTCCATGGTCCTAGAGGAACGTTTCATTTCACTGTGTACTGCATATTTATAGCTGAAATGACAATAAAACCTACTTGATTTGATAAATCTCGATGACAACAGATGAACTACAGTCTGTAAGTAACCTAGAACTCAACTGGAACTCAGTGGTCAGTGAGTGGGAATACAAAGTAAGTGTTTTTAATAAAGTGGACAGTGAGTATACATCATAAATACAACCTCAGCTGCCACAAGTAACGCTAACATTTTAAATTGTAAATGTTAAAAGACCTGTGTCCCGCGCCACATATCTGTGCCAAAAAAGAGCCACTGTGAGCGTGACTAAAGCGCTCAGACACAACGAAAGGAAAGCGAGTGAGAGCACTAATTAGGGCTGCATAACTAATGATTGCTGAGCCTCATCTGCATATTATTTCGCAGAGACTAGAGACGAAACACGCCAAGACATTTCCAATAAGGCTGCAGCTCTTAAGAGCAGCATGTAATTCCCACTCCACTAAATGGGCCATGCACTCGCTAAATGTCAAACCTAATACAGTCGAAAAATAGAGAAATCCCTGGTGGGGTGCAGTGTGTGTGTGTGTGTGTGTGTGTGTGTGTGTGTGTGTGTGTGTGTGTGTGTGTGTGTGTGTGTGTGGGAAAAGAGCCATGAAATAATTTCTCGTTACACTCCTAATGCTATATATTCATGTAAAATGATGCCAGGATATTAAATAGTAAATGCTGTACATTTCACTGGCAAATATGTTCCTGTGGTGTTATATCGCCGCTAGCAATGATATCTGATTAAAAATGATGACTTCAGTTGTGCTGGTGAGTTTGTAGATAACAAATGAGAGAAAAGCCATGCCTTTATTTCATTAGCTACATATTTTGCATTAGGAAACACATTACGTACATTGATATTCTTCAATGCTCTCCTGTTCTTTACAATAATATACCCTACAATTATATGCGACAATGTAGTGATACACTGAATTTTCCTGTGTTCATTTCAACACGAATAAAATATATTACTTCAAAACAAAACCGCCTCAAAATATATTACTTCAAAACAAAACCGCCTCAAAATATATTACCTCAGAACAATATTGCCTCAAAATATATTACCTCAAAACAATATTGCCTCAAAATATATTACCTCAAAACAATATTGCCTCAAAATATATTACCTCGAAACAATATTGCCTCAAAATATATTACCTCAAAACAATATTGACTCAAAACAATATTGTCTCTGCACAATTTTACTTATTTTTAAAATAACTGTGCTGATGTTATATTCTTGTGGAAATTATGTACGCATTTGCTTCCAGTATTTCTTCTTCAGTGTATATAGTAGCTAACACTTCATAGCTGAAGGCAATCGTGGTCTAGTGGTTAGGGAGTTGCCCCTGCGATCAGAAGGTTGTGGATTTGAATCCCAGGACTTCTACTTGTACCACTGAGGTACCCTTGAGCAAGGTACTATCCACCGCTCTATGGTGGTAGCCTACTGCTTCACTTGGTGAATGGGTTAAATACAGAGAAAGAATTTCACACTGTTCACTCTGTGTGCTGTGGTGTGTTCACGCGTGACTATAAGGGGCCACTTTACTTTATATAGTAATATAGTAACGGAAAAAGTACACGTAGGTGTTTGGAAGGATAGAAAGGCGAATTACACATCCATGCATCGGATTTATAAGGTAAGTGGACCTAATAATGTATGCACGTAAGTGTATGTCCCTGTGTGTTTTAGCTGTAATCCTGCGAGGGGGGGTGAATCTGTGTTTTGCTGACGGGTGAATGCCTACATCTGTCTCACAGCTGTGCTGGCGGAGAATATTTTTCCTCAGAGACGTTCAGCACTTGCATATTAACGCGGTAAACCACGCTGAAGTCATGCCGGAGCTGCAGCTTTGAGGGAAGTGTTAATGGAGTGCCTCCCCTGAACCGACTCACTCGCAGCCAGCGAGGGATCCTGAAAGGGCATGACCGGGGTTACAGCTCACGTGTTGTAAAAACATTCACCCCTCTCTGATTCTTCACACACTGATTGCCAAGTGGCCAAAGGCGAAACTATGGGAAGCATTAATATCCGTGCATGATCAAGTGGCAAGAGCAACCGTGTGTAAAATTAATATTGTATTTCTGCCCGAAGGGGTCATCTGGTGTATGCAAGGGGTGTGTGCGGTGAGGGGTGTGTGCGGTGTTTAAAAGTGTAGACGGGCGATGATGATCGAGTCCCATATGGTGTTTGAGACCAGGGGTGCATCAATACTGCTTAAAAATGGAAATGAACATTCTGGTACATCAGTGTTTTGACGATATATCACCCAGTACTAAGCAGTGTCATGTCCCAAGTTGTAGTACCCCAGGCAACTGCATGGGTGAGGTATTTTTCCACTCTTTTTAAGAATCAGAAACTTTATTGATCCCAGAAGAAACTGCTTACATTATGCTAGACAGGAACAATAGAAAATATAGTATAAATCAAAATAAAATCAAATAAAAACTCTGCAGAAAATACTCCACACGACAGACACAATCCTATACACACACAACTACTGGGTATAATTACTACAGATAAATAACTTACAGTTAAGTGAATTACTAGTAACACAAATAGTGGTTTGGAGTCTGTTATTGCTGTAATAGAGATCCGTAGCAGATCAGTAATATTGACTTAAATAGTGACATTTCACATGTTAACATTAGTGCACATCATAATAAGAAATTGCACCTAATGATAATGATTTAGCACCCAATAAGAAAACGGCACGATGTTGAACATGGCAAGACTACTTGACATAATAATAAGATATTGCACATAATGATAATGATTTAGCACCCTTCCCTACCTTCCCCTGTCGCCAGTTATTGTCATTATCACTCTCACAAATTGTTCCTACAGTCATGAGTTCTACTAGCCACTGTGTTAGTCTCCCTCCTTGGTGTTTCCACGCTTTCGAGTTTTCTTCAAGTCTTCCTTGTCTTCTCTCCATGTTCTCCTCATTTGCTCCATATCATCTGTAACACTGCTCCACTTTGCCTCCCACCTTTTCTCTTACGCTTTGACGCCCTCACCTTCATAAGTCTCCTATTACACACTGTCGTTCCTTACTTTACTCACTTCTTTCACTGTTCATCTCCCATGCCTTATTTTACCCCACCTATTCTGTTAAAGTTTTTTTCACCTTCATGCTCTCTTCCACTCTCCGGCGTTTCATTCCCACTCGTCCCCTCGCTCTCTTGCTCCCTCGCTCCTTTGTCCTCTAGCTCTTATGCTTCCTCGATGCCTCTTTCCCTTGCTCTCTTCTGCTAGCTTTCCTCGCCTTCATTTTCCATCCATTTATTTTGGTTGAGTCCTTTCTCTCACTTCTGCGTCGTTATTCCGCCCTCATTACCTCTTTAGTTTGCCCCTTGTAGCCCGTTAGTTCCTCCTTCCTTCTGTCTTTTCTTTTTTCGGTACCACTTTCCAATAAGACTACCCTTATAAAGGGTTTATAAATGATTTATAATCAGGTTGTTATTTAGGTTGTAGACAGTTTATTAATCATTAATAAGCAGTTATTGACAAGGTATAACAATTTTCATACACTGATGCAGGCTCACTATTTGGAAGATCTCCGATCTTGCTAGTTGCTGAGTTGATCTTGTCGCTTTCTCAGGCAGAATGTTAAACTGTCAGCTTCATCAGGTCTTTTTTAACAGGCTACTACCATTAAAACACCAGATACACACACCAAGTAGTGAGTCTGCATCAATGTATGACAACGGTTATAACTTGTTTATAGCTGCTTATTAATGATTTATAAACTGTCTACAACCTGATTATAAATCATTTATAAACCCTTTATAAGGGCAGTCTTATTGTAACGTGGTGCCGTTTTTCCTGCTTTGCCTTTTTATTACCCCCATTCCCTATCTTTTTATTTATTTAATTATTTTTTTCTAGTTAGTAGATAAACAGAACTTCCACTACTGTCTTCCAATCTGCTCCCGTGGCCCAACTAGTACGGTCACGGTTTCTGCCCTGAGCAACACGGGTTCGATCCCCAGATCCGCCCCCTCACAGCGGATGTAACAGGCAGAATATCTAACGAAGGTTTCTGTCCCAAACATATGATGTTAAATGCCACAAAGGCACCACCTCATAAAAATGCAATGGTAGGTTTTGTTAGAAATGGGGTGTTCAGGTGACATCTTTTAAAATACAGTGTGTGTTGTTGGGCGGTTGGGTTAACAGATTGCATCAATATTTCGAAACCGATGCAAATGAGAGTCTCTTTCACTTTCAGTTTGTGTGATCAGCTCTAGGTTTTCAACCAAAAGTAGTCTGACGAATGACAGGCCAGACAGAAGCCGTCCTCAATCTTGACGGGTCGGTTGCGATGACATATGATGCTCTTTCGCAGCTCCAGCAGGAAAGTAGATGCTTTTCCCATTTAAACACGCTGTTTATAAATGCCAAGCATGTCATCCAGGCTAGAGGTGCATTCTGAAGTCATGGTGCTTCATAGCCAGCACTGAAAAGAAGCCCTTTTTTTAAAAAGTGTCATCTGAATGCCCCCTAATCCAATGAAAAGTCAGTAGATGTGTTCAAACAAGCCTTTATTTTTTATAAGGGAGGCACAGTCAGAAGCTGTAAGCTCCTGTGAGACGAACTTTCTCACATATACACTTATTTATGTCTGCTAGAGGTCTGAACGGGTATGAATTGAACTTTAAGGCCCCACCAGGCCTGACTGCTACTGCTAAATTTGGAACCCAAACCTGCGCATGCAGTAACAGAGATGAATCACAGTCGCATGCAACGGTGGGGAGAACATTTTCTGAAGGAAAATTCGAGAAATACAAAGCGGATTTGAAGCAGGAAAAGTGGAGAATATAATGTACGTTCTCAAAGAAAATCCCAAAAATATACATGAGAAAAAATTAGTGGTGGGCATAGATTAATTTTTTTGATCTAGATTAATCTCACTGTAATCTTGGAATTAATCTAGATTAATCTAG
>JBBPCZ010000042.1:16218344-16228353 GCA_037974445.1 Brycinus macrolepidotus
AAGGTGTGTAGATGTATGATGGTGTGTGTGAAGGTGTGTAGATGTACGATGGTGTGTGTGAAGGTGTGTATGATGGTATGTGTGAAGGTGTGTAGATGTATGATGGTGTGTGTGAAGGCATGTGTGATGGTGTGTAGATGTATGATGATGTGTGTGAAGGTGTGTATGATGGTGTGTAGATGTACGATGGTGTGTGTGAAGGTGTGTGCGTAAAGGTGTGTAGATGTCTGATGGTGTGTGTGAAGGTGTGTAGATGTACGATGGTGTGTGTGAAGGTGTGTTTGATGGTGTGTGTGTGAAGGTGTGTAGATGTATCATTTCATGCTGCGTTTTGATTGGCTGGTCAGTAGATGTAGGTCGTAGCAGCACACACACTGTGAGATGGTCGTCCTAAATGTCTGACATTGTCAGAAAATAATCTCAGTCTGTCTTTAGTCGCCGTGACGGCGGCCATCTTTGAACAGTACGACGTAGGACCACTGTTTAGGAGCCGCGACCAAAGAAATCAACACGACTGTTTCACGATTGTCATCTTTCATCAGAACAAAATCATAATGTATCAAGACACAAGTAGACTTCTACAACACATCAAAAATTTTATAAGTAATAATCTTTTGGCCACTTCCATTTTCATATTTTTACTACTATTCTAAAGAGTGGAGAAATAAGAAATCAAATAAAAAGTATTTAAAAAAAATAGAGGGATCAGATTCCATTACAGATTCCATCACTGCAATTTTAAAAAAACGCACACATGCCATTTTTCACTGCGAGGAAATTATAGTTTATCGTGTTTTGTAATCTTGTCACAGTTCCGTGATAAGCTCGCAGCTCAGCCGGTGAGAAAGCGCAACCTTTCAACTCTGGATAATGAATCACAAAGAGCACATCAGTAACTGCACCTCTGAAGTAGCTGAGCTGAGAGAACTCCATTTCTGACGGCCTTGATTCTAAGAAAATCAGCTCTAAATTACAGCCAGAAAATGAATATTTTGTCAAGGATACATATGCCAAGTATAAAGAGCTAAAATTCTGATAACTGATAACATCAGTTTAACATGGACCTTTACTGGGGCGGCTGGTGGTCTAGTGGTTAAGGCGATGCCCCTGCAATCGGAAGGTTGTGGGTTTGAATCCCAACGCTGCTAGTGTCATCACTGAGGTACCCTTAAGCAAAATACCGTCCCCACACACTGCTCCCCGGGCGCCCCTCATTGGTGGCAGCCCCCTGCTTCACTTGGTGAATAGGTTAAATGCAGAGAAAGAATTTCACACTGAGTGCTGTGGTGTGTTCACGCGTGACTACAAGGGGCCACTTTACTTTAACCGAAAAGTACTATACAGAGTGATACATTGACTGTCAAATATAGTCAAGTCAAATAAATGAATGAATATAAAACTCATTTGTGTCTACAGATGTTTAATACAGTGTAAAAAATGAACAATGTTTAAAAACATTGGCCTAGTCCAATAACACCATAATATGAGCAATAACCTGCTGTTACTCAGACAGGTTTTTGTTTAAATTATTATCATTATGTGCAATATCTTATTATGTGCAATAGTCTTACCATGTGAAATATCACTACTTCTATCAATATTGCTGATCTACTACTGATCTCTATTACACACAATAGCGGACTCAGTATAGAGAACAACTCCAAACCACTATTTGTGTTACTAGTAAATTACATAGCAGTAAGTTATTTATCTATGGTATTATTTCTTACTGACCCAAGTATTTTGTATCCACAGCATAATGTATTTCGTACAGAGTGTTTTTGAGAGTGTTTATTTGACTTCACTTGACTTTTATTTTAGTTTCATATTTATGTTGTTCTTGTCTCTGTGTCTGTGTGTCTGCGCAGTCGTAACACAAGCAATTTCCTCTGGGATCAATAAAGTTCTCTGATTCTGACACTGATTAAAAACTAGTGTTGCACTCTCCAAAAAAAGAGTACCAAACCTCCCCCACTGGGGTCTTCGGTACTTTTAATTAGGGAACATAACTGTATCATTTTAAAATTGCATGTAAATTAAGTTGCACTGACCCCATCCACCCCATCTGACTCTAGTCTGTTAGTTGTTTTCTGTCTTAAAAGATAATAGAGTTAAATATACATATATATATCCCCTTTCTCTTGGAAAAAGATACACAATTGGACCTCAAGGATCATGTTATACATTTCAGGCTGTATGTTTTTATATATAAGGACTAAGCGGTTACAGAAAACGAATGACTGAATGAATGGATGAATGTTTTACATATTGTCTGTATCTCGATGAACACAAATGTGCCTGTACAGTTCCTTTTTCCTCACAGTGTACATTGTTTACCCAATGTGATGCACAGAAAATGTGAGTTACATCTTTAAAAGAGAGAGTTTTTCCAAAGTGTACTTACAGTAAAGGCAAAATAGCACCAATATAGAACCATTTACGTAGAACCAAGACAACTCAAAGAACCATTTACCAGTTTAAACAGTTCTTTGCCAAGCTGAATGGTTCTTGTCTATGATATGGATTTCAAAGAACTAAAATAATGGTTCTATTCTCTACCCACAGACAAACACTCCCGAACTGAACTGCTTTCTTCTCGGAAACACAGCGAATATACACACTGAACTGTTCCACCATAAACACAAACTTACACCCCAACCGCCACTGTAAAAACCTGTTATTTATTATATACTGCACTCACTACCCTTTCACTACTGTTTTTGCACAATTATTTATTGTTGTCTACCTCAGTATTTGCATTTTTACACACTTGTCACACTCTGCCTCGTTTCACCCCCTCTGCTGCGTTATCTCCGATTTGGTTTTCCCCCCATGTCATTATTAGTTTTACCTGTTCCTAATTTCCTTGTTCTCTGTTTAAACCCAGCTACAGCACTGCTCTCTCTCTCTGTCCCTCTCAGCCTTAAGCGGGAGTTCTCGACACACTTGGCGGACCGAGGTAACAAGTATCTGGCTGTGCGCTGAAAGTTGGAGCTAGAGGCAACGCATGCACAAGCTCAGAGACTCTTCTGTTCTGTTTTGACTGTGGACTTGTTTTAAACTAGTTGAGGGCAAGCCGGTATGAAGTGTGACCTTCTACTCATGTTCTGCTGTTCGCGTTCAATAAATATCTGTGGTTTACTCCTACAAGTGCGTCTCTTCTTCTGAGTGGCGGCCGCCAGTCATGAGAACACTTAATGACTGCTGCTATAATGAATGACTGAATGTTTGTATTCATTCGGACTAGTATAGTAGCTATTGTCGACTGTATTAAATGATGTGTTGTCGAGTCGTTTTGTTGCTCTTGTGTTTTTATTGCCCTCTCTTTTGTCTTCTCTGCACTTGTGGTCGTTGGCTGTTTCTGTTTCTGTTCTTGAGTTGCACCATGGTCACGCTGTTTCGTTCCACTGTGTGTTGTGTCTATATGTTTGAAATGACAATAAAACCTACTTGACTTGACTTATAATACAGTCTGTCATCATACTGCATTCATTCAAACTAGTACTGTAAGTTATCCCGTAATATTGCATTGCTGCTCTTGTGTTTTCTTGCACTTTCTCTCTTTTTGCACTCTGTGTAGTCCTGTCCTGCTCGCACTGAAGTAGTTTATGGTTTTTGTTTTTTCAATTCACTGTGTACTGTGTATATGGTTCAAATGAAGGTACTTAACCTGACGTGGTCCAAAAAGAGTTCCACTATTGTTTAAAAAAACCTATTTCAATATTATTCAGAACCCTTTTAGGTGTAGAATGTTTGACTAGACTAAGAAGACTGAGTTGGGTGAATTCTTCTAGTTGAAGTAATACAAGAAACTGTGTGAAATATGTGGCCTTATAATCTTAAGTTCAGCTATGTTGAAGTTTCAGCATAATACCAGCTGATTTTATCAGTCAAATGATGTACCGAACATGCCCTACTGAGATCGGCATGTGTTTCTGGGATAATTAGGCCAAAACTAGTCAGATACTCATTTTGTTTCCCTCTTGTGACAGTCTGTTGTTTGGGACATTTTTCTCACATCAGCATGGGAGAGCTTTCACAGTCAACACAAGAGCACGAAGCCTCAAACCGGAAGCTGCCGCAGCCACAGAGGAGACATCTTCATCACTTTCGGCGGGGAACATATCAGGACACAGCTGACGCCCGACTTGCAGAGAAGGCGGTAATGACTATGATTGCACGTGGAGGAAAATGAAAGGACACGGCTGTATCGGAGCCGCGCCTCTGATGAAGCAAACCTTAACGGCCCTCTCCCCGAGTCCCTCTTTTATTGCAAGCTGAGCGAAGCAAATCAAATACACCGCTCGATCTATTCCTAATTTATTCTTCCATGAGTGCAGAGCGGAAAAAAAAAAGCCCTTTGTCAGAAGCCCCTTTGTAGTTGGAGAAAGTAAAATTAAAAGAATTAAGTTCCATTTTTCAGTCCACTGTGGGAATTCAAGACCTAATTATACACTTTTTTTGTTGTAATACTTCATATTTTGTACTGTATATCCAGTACATTAACAACAGCTGTTTGCTTTTAACGTGTCCACTTTATTAGAACCATCTTGTATTTCCACTTTGCCGGTGTACAGTTAGCCCATCTGTTGATGCGCAGTTTATGTTAGCCATTCTCTAGTGCTTTGTACTTTAAGTGAAAAGTAGAGCTTGAGTAATATTTTACCAAAGGTATTTCTACTTTCACTCAAGTACTGGCATAATATGTTGAAATTTAAAGCTCAGTATGCTGAGATTTAACAATCAGTTAAGACTGCAACTGATCACATAAACCGAACATATCCCTGCCCACTAACAAGCTTTAAAAGATACAGTCAAATAATGGTCCTTTACAAAACAGAAAACGAAAGATCAGTGACGAAGAGAGAGTGGTGTTCTAAATGAATAAATGAAACGCTTTACCACCAAAAATATTCTACATTTCTCTCTGGGTAAGAAAATATTTCATAAAAGGAACAAGCACATTTGCGTTTCACCACGCGCACTGTCCATAAACTGCACATTTAGGTTTGTATGTCTTTTTCATTAATTACTCTCAGGCAGAAAGTGTTCAATTTGTGCCTGAAATTGATGCAAAGGTTTCAGTAAATCAACACCTCAGAATTTATGAATACATTCATTATTGGAGCTGCCTAGCCCAACGAGGACTGTGGGGGTGCTGGAGCCTATCCTAGCACTCGTAGGGCAAAAGACTTATGAACACCCCTGGGCAGGATACCAGTTCATCACAGGGCAGAAACACATCAGAATCAGAATCAGAAAATTTAACTGATCCCGGAGGAAATTGTTAGTGCTACGACTGAGACACAGAGACAAGAACAATATAAAATATAATATAGAGTCAAAATCTTCAGGAAAAAAAAAACTCTCTACTAAATACACTATGCTATGTGCACAAAATGAGGTAGCCATTCACACCTAGGCACAATTCAGCATCTCCAATACACCTGGCATGCATGTCTCTGGGCTATGGGAGGAAACAGGAGTGCCCAGAGGAACCCATGCAGACACAGGGAGAACTACAAACTCTACACAGAAAGGACCCTCAGGAATCAAAGCCGGGACCTTTTCTCTGTGAGGCGACAATGCAAACCATCAGCCGTCCCTCAGTATTCACTTTCATTTATATTATATCCACTATTATTTAAACAATTTCCTCTGGGATCAATACAGTTTTCTGATTCGAATTCTGATGACTGGTTTCATTGTTTGTGATTGGAAAATGTCATTTATCCTTCACCGCCTCTTGTAGAAAGTAATGGAGTAAAAACTAAGAATATTTTATTGTGAAATGTAGTGGAGGGAAAATGAAAGTTAAAAAAAAAATCTAAATTTCTATAAGTAGACATACTTGAAAAGAGTAGTTACATACACTAATGAAATACATGTACTTCATTACTGACAAATCCATAGTTATTTTAGAGAACGGACAAAAAGTTTAGAAGTGTTGGGAAGCTCCCAAAATACAACTTGTGCTTAAAACAAACAAACAAACAAACAAACAAAAACCCAGAAAGGCATGGACAAAACACACAAGGCCACTTTACTGAACTTTGATTAGGAACAGTCTTTAAATAAAATGGATTTTTGAATAGAGAATTAGATTCTAGGTGTTTGCATCTATGGAGACGTAATGAAACAATATACTGTAATATCATTATTATGAGATTATAATCCTGTAACCAAAGCCTGGACAATGCGGCGTGAGATGATGGCTCGTTGCATAATGTGACATGAATCAGGATGATAGATGTGTTTATTTGGCGCATTAGCCGGGTCTGACAGAGTGAAATGTCCTTTCGGAGCGCTGACTCCGGCGGGCCCCGGCCCTGGCAGACTAATTACCCAGCCTGGCTCCATGCTGCTGCTTCCTAATTACCATGTGGGATTCCATATCACTGTTTAACAGCTCCTCATTAATTACTGCCCCAGCGCCGCCCGCGTCCACAGCAGACAGAGAAACGGCGCCTGGCACACGTCACTCACGGCCATGCCAGCCATCACCACACACGTCACTGTTTCTGGGTGTCGACAGGTCGCTCGTGGGCCCGGCGCGTGAGGTGCTGGGTGAGGGGCAACACACTGCGGCACTTTCCCAGGCCTGGATTAGTGGGCATCAGAATTCCATTTCTAATTCCATTTTTAACTTCATAATTTACAAGATAACAAGTGTGTAGGTTTGATTTTGACTCTGATGGGGACTCAAAAGTGGTAACTTTACTCCAGCCATAGTGCAATCACTAACATCTTTATACATTAACATCAAAGCACATGTACATAGTACATATGGGGGAACCTACAGACTGGTACTGTCGTCCAGTAACCAATAATGGAGTACCGTAATCAGAACACGAGACATATTTTAATTTCTCACCTGACTGGAACCTTTAAGGCAGGTACTGTTGCCTTTTCAAACCAGTGATCTAGAAATTTGTATTTCCTTCTAAACATAAATACTGTTAACTGTATCCACATCATAAATACAAGGACGGGGTATTGCGGTACGTTCTGAGTTTTGGTTTACCGTGTAACACTAGTCTCTTACTGAATCAACACCAATATGTTCTGTATTTTCGAGAACAGAACTGTTAGTATAAACTCGTCCTCCTTCTCTCCTACATCCACACCAACCACTGCACTGAGCTCTGGAGCTTCTTAAAGACAGATAGAGCTTCAGCCAATCACATGTTAGGAAAGAAACAGAACAGCCAATCAGATAACGGTACTGGGTTAGGAAGGCGGGACTCGCAGTAGAGAAACAGAACTGTTAGCCATTTGTGTTTCAAACATTGACAGAAAACAGTGGTTTTATTTAAATTTTTTTGTTTAAAATTATTGCAAGGGACAATTCAGTAGTCACTGGATCCTGGTATGGACAAGTCTCTACTGTCCCTTCACAATTCTACACCCTTGCAATACAACTTGTTTTCCATTTCCCACAGAACTTCATTGTCATAGGACTAATGCACAGTAGATTATTTCTTGACTGAAAACATGGTATTAGCCTTATTCATACATTAGTCAATCCTGATACACCAGAACACCAGATTATTATTTCTGCTGAAGCAAATCTCCAAAAAACAACTTTACAGGAAAACCAAAAAAAAAAAAAAAAACTTTCTTAACTTATAATGGTGATTTTTTTCCAAGTAATTTTTCTTTTTGACCCTTTCTTTATGTCCATTAATGATGTTATTTGTCAGATGCTGTTTTCAACTTTTGTGTGTGTGTGTGTGTATATTTTGTATTATCACCTAGTGATAATATGCAAGTGAGCATTGGAAATAAGGCTTTATGTAAATGGCTGTATTTTCACTGTGGATTTCCTAACAGTTTACCACAACACTGCTTTCTGAATTTTATATTTTGCAATGAATTATGGAAGCAGGTATCCATTTTTAACAGCTTCAACCGGCTACTCTTGATATAAAAAGTAAAGCTTTAAATGGACAAAAGATAGAAAGGTAGAAATAATTTGGGCAGTGTTTGTATATTTTGCTGAATATTTACTGAACTCACAGAAAAAGGACAAAATTCTCTGTTCAACTTCCTTAGAAGTAATCATTTTAGAGTAATAATTATCTCTGCCTAAAATCTGACCAGGTAATTTTTTCCCTTTATTTCATAACTACATGACTTGCATATAAGTTACATATTAGTTAATGAATAATTAATAAAGGTTATTGAACAATAACTCTTTCTAAGTCTTAAGATGAATATCATAAGCCTGGAGATTAAGCCTAGAGTTGAATGGTTAAAGCCTAGGCTTAAGACTTATTATTCAACAATTACTAAGAAGTATTCAGTAACCACTAACATTCACAGTCTGCAGTTACGTATGATCCTTAGAGGTCAAAGGGTTAATCCTGGATTGGTGAGACATTTGAGTTTCATGTTATGGATGTTAGATTAGTGAGAGACTGTCTGGAGAGAAAGACAGAGAGAGGTAGAGGGAGGGAGGGAGAGAGAGAGAGTGAGAATGAGAGAGAGAGAGAGAGGGAGAGAGGGAGAGGGAGAGAATGGGAGGAAGAGAGAGAGAGAGATGGAGAGAAAGAGAGCGAAAGAAAGAGAGAGAGAGATGGAGTGAGAGAGGGAAGGAGGGAGAGAGAGACAGAGAGAGAGAGAGAGAGAGAAGGACAGACAGACAGACAGACAGACACAGAGAGCGACAGAAACAAAGAGAGAGAGAGAGGAGACAGAGAGACAGAGAGAAAGAGAGAGAGACAGACAGAGAGAGAGAAAGAGAAAGAGAGAGAGAGAAAGACAGACAGAAAGGGAGAGTGACAGAGATAGAGAAAGAGAGTAAGGAAGAGACAGAAAGAAAAAGAGAGAGAGGGAGGAGACAGAGAGACAGAGAGAAAGAGAGAGAGACAGCCAGAGAGAGAGAAAGAGAAAGAGAGAGAAAGAAAGACAGACAGAAAGAGAGAGTGACAGAGATAGAGAAAGAGAGTAAGGAAGAGACAGAAAGAAAAAGAGAGAGAGGGAGAGAGAGAGAGAAGGAGAGGGAGAGAAGTGGAGAGAGAAAGAGAGAGAGAGAGAGAGAGAGAGACCTAGACATTAGGTGACAGTGCAGAATAGTAGGAGTGAATTGCAGAACAGAATGACACTCTGACTTCTTCACACATGCATACTGATAAGAAGAGTTCATTTCCGACCACCCGGGCTGTGATATTGGAACACACACACACACACACACACACACACACACACACACACACACCAGTATTATCATCTGTGGCACAACAGGTGAGACTTGCCTGCAGATTAGAGGGCTGTGAAGCGAACACTGCAGAAAAGACTTCTATTAGCTTCTCCTAGCCAAATGTGCTCAGAAAATATTTGGCGGATTTTGACCGATCAATCTCCATCTTAATGGCTCTTAAACTGTTAGAGGCTGAGAACTTGTGTTCTGTGTTTTAAGTGTGCTAGATGGGAACATGCTTCTTCGAACTTTGAGTTAGGAAAAGCTCTTCAAGAGTAAATTATCTTTAATTATCTGCAGAACGCAACTCACTCACGGTCACTGCCATTTAAATTTAAACACCATCTACAATAAACATTTATTTAAGCTGTTTGTCTGCATGTTTCCACCAAAGTGGAAACAGATAAGGGCCTTATCCATCCTGAGCTCCTACGACTTAATCCATCACTGTCACAGCCATAAAGATAATTCAGTCATTATATGCAGACATTATGCACACACAGACACACACTTTGTTCTGTTTCCACAGCGACTGAGCGGTCCGAGACCCAGACTGACCCGTTCGGCTCTGGTGATCTAACAGTCTGTAACGCCTGTGCTGACAGAGCAGAACCCCTCAGCAGCTCTGGTCTCCGTCCTGGCTGAGTTTATTTTAACCCTCAGAACTCCATGCTGGAAGCACAACAAATGGTAAATCATTGTCATACAACAAAACAGCTCCTTATATGTTAGTTCCCCCGGTTTGTGTTGATGCTCGAGGTGTCAGACGTCATGCTGAGCTTTGTTTGGTGTTCCTGTGTCACGCAG
>JBBPCZ010000042.1:16245296-16259165 GCA_037974445.1 Brycinus macrolepidotus
CTCATAAATGCTCTACAGAATGAATGGGCACAAATTCCTACAGAAACTCCAAAATCTTGTGGAAAGCCTTCCAAGAACAGTGGAAGCTGTTATAGCTGTCACTAAAGTTCCTGTTGGTGTAATGGTCAGGTGTCCCAATATTTTTGTCCATTTAGTGTATCTGGTGCTGTACAACGGGTCTGGACTTGCATTTCTTCACAACTGCTATGGCACAGTCTTCCTATTATAAAGTACTACACCAATTAAAGAAACAAATGAACAAATGTGAGAACAAATGAGAAATATCCCTATTACATGCAATAACAAACTCACACAGAACTGTAACACAACTCTACAACTCCAAACCACCACTTGTGTTCACTAGAAAACAACTTCAGCAGTTATTTGATTCATTTATCTACTGTATTTTTTTTTCATGGTTTTTTTTTCACATTCTTTACTCTCTTATCTTTATTCTTCTCGTTGCACTGAGCATGCTCATGACGAAAGAATTTCCCTCGGGATAAATTAAGTTCTTTCTTATCTTATCTCTTATTTATACCACAGCATTTTGTGTATATAGCAGAGTGTATTTAGTACAGAGTATTTTCAGAGTACTTTCTGGAGAGTTTTGACTTACACTATATTTTATATTGTTCTCGTCTCTGTGTCTGTGCAGTCGTAGCATAAGCAGTATCCTCCGGGATCAATAAAGCTTTCTGATTCTGATTCCGATGCTTTTCTTGAAGGCCCACATGCTGTGAGAACAAGGTGTAAGTGCATTGCACTTCACTGCTAAATTAAATATCAGTGTGTACATTCTGCAGTGGTTTCATAATTAGCGAGCAGAATGAATTTCAATGAGTTTGTCCTTCACTTTTGTCGCTTTTCTGAGAAGGAGTTCTAAGCTCACAGTCACTCAGCAATCAAGAAAACCACGGTGAACCATTACACATCCATTTGGGTAGATGGGCAATTTTTAAAGTATTTTTACATTTTTAATTTTTTAATGCATTTTATTTCACGCTTTAAACTGATGTCCATTCCTCAACTTGCACATTAGTTTCATAGCATTTACTGAATAATCCATACTGAGTAATAAGCCTTAAAGGAGGTCTTTTTTTCAGCTCATGCCTCGCTCTGTCATTCTTTTTCTCGCTCTCTCTCTCTACCTCCACTCAAAATAGGATCCATGACTGACCACTGCTTCGTGCCTCGCGTACAATTCAATTGATCACAGTGAAGTGTGTTTCCATGGCATGTTCTCCTATCAGGAGCTCCTCTGAGCAACACCTGCAATAGTGTTCCTTCATTCTCCCCAGTGTGAGGAGCAGCCCTACCTAAAGCGCTGAATTTGAAAGCCTGTTTACTTCAAGAAGACAAGAAAGCAATTACTCCCTCTCAGTTCCCCAAGGAACAACTGATATAAATGTACACAGCTGACCTCAAGTTATTAAAGTCCAAGGCAATATAGAGTATAAAATTAAAATTGTCTGTGACACCAAACTGGAGTGTTATAGTAACCCTCAGAACTCAGAGTATATCAGTAAACTCTGATTTCAGGAAATATAATCGGTGTAAATCAGTCTAAAACCGGTGTTTGTTCTCCTACACACTCGCCGTTTGCTGCTCCTCTCTTGGCGCGCCGCCTCTCGACCGCTCTCCGGACCCCCTCCCTCTGCGGGTTTTCTCCACCCATTTGTGGGCGGAGACTATTCTGAAAGTTCTCCCGGGTTCAAAGATCTTGTGTTTTTTTGTTTCTAAGACCTAAAATAAAAGTAATTTGTTCATTTTTGTTCATTATGTTAATTTGTGCGTGACACCATTTTGAAAACCCCAGTAGTGGTTATTATTATTATTACATGTTCTTAAATGACAATAACTTTGGTTCTACGTGACACAGGAACACCAAACAAAGCTCAGCATGACGTTGGACACCTCGAGCATCAACACAAACCGGGGGAACTTCTATATAAGGAGCTGATTTGCCATATGATGATAATTTACCAATTGTTGCGCTGCCAGCACGGATCCGTGTTCTAAGGGTTGAATATTCAACAATGTTTGAAAAATAAAAAGTAGAAATCAAAGAATTCTGCTCAAAAAGCAAATCAATTTACTGTTCTGAGACGGTTGGGGATGGCCTAATATTCTAAAGAGTATGCTTGATTGATGTCCCTCTGTCTAGCTCTGGCCTGAGATGCCAATCAAGCAGAACTCACAGTATGGCACAATGGCAAGCAGAGAATTAGGGTTCATTATGTATATGCCAAAATCAACTAAGATGATTAATGATTTATTTAGTCTGTGTGATGCTAGACCAAGGGTGCAGCCATAGAGCAATCACTAACATCTTTCATATATTAACATCAAAGTACATGTACATAGTACATATGGGGGGAACCTACAGACTGGTACTGTCGTCCAGTAACCAGTAATGAAGAACCGTAATCACAGAACACAAGAAACTCTTTATTTTAATTTCTCACCTGACTGGAACCTTGAAGTTCACATTTTAAGGTGCTGTTACCTTTTCAAACCAGTGATCTAGAAATTTGTATCTCCATCTAAACATAAATATTGTTAACTGTATCCACGTCATAAATACAAGGCCGGGGTATCGCGGTACTTTCTGAGTTTCGATTCATCGTGTAACACTAGTCTCTTACTGAAACAACACCAAACGCAATCAGTATTGTATTTTCGAGCACAGAATTGTCAGTATACATTCATCCTCTTTCTCTCCTACATATACACAATCTACTGCACTGAGCTCTGGAGCTTCTTAAAGACAGACAGAGCTTCAGCCAGTCACACGTTACCAAGAAATGGCACAGCCAATCAGATAACGGTACTGGGTTAGAAAGGCGGGACTCACAGTAGAGAAACCGTTCAGTAGTCACTAGATATTGGTAGGAACGTGTCTCTACCACCCCTTCACAATTCTACAAGCTTGTGATAGATTAGCAGTCTGCACAAGTATGAAATTGAAGCCTAAAACAACTTGTACCTTTGACTTTGAGGTCTAACCCAATCTGACCAGGCCCCACTAATGTTACTAAATTCAAAATACAAACCCAAACCCAAACCAGCTTGCACACTCTACCAGAGATGGATTATTGCATACATGGTTTTACAGCTTTCCTTATTTACTAAATGCTTGAGTTGAGTGGCTAAAAATGTCCTACTGGGATAAACTGGTAATACTCATTAGAAAAGAATTCTGAGCCCAACCAGAGCCTGATGAACCAGGTTGGTCTACTAGAAAAGGCCTGTTGGCCCAGACGAGGTAGCAGATCTCTATGCAAGAGGGTATACGCTACCATTATAGCTCCAGTGAAAAACCAAAGAATAGGGTTTCTATACATTGGTCTCTGGGAAATTGCAAGTGAAAAAGCTTGGTGAGGTCAAAGCCTGGGAGTCCAAAAGAATATTCATTGACATTGTATTAGTGGCAGTTATGCAGTGGAGCTTCAAGTGACTCAGAGTAAGCACATACAAGCCTTCCCCCCCATCAAGTCCTAGCAAGGGAGCTGAACGTGACAAAATTGGGGAAAAAAACCAAAAAATCATAAACTGTAAACTATTATTTTACTGTATTATTTTAAGGTCCTAGTACTCACCCCTGAGGTACACCAATTAAATCTCAGGACATCTGTACTTCCAATTATAACCATCCCTTAAAGGGCACAGTTGAGCACTTTTCCTGATCCTCACAGACTCAATCATGAGAGAGAGCGGTGAATCAAGGAGAGAGGGCCGTGTTTGTGTTATTACATTGTATGTCTCTCTCCGAGGTACCAAAAAAAACAAAAAAACAACAGCCTCGAGCCACAACAAATAGGTCCTTTCACACGTCTCTAATCACACACATCCCCTGCTGAAACAACAGCTCGTCCTTCTTAGAGTCCGACAGCCTCCTTTATTGGCGAAGATCACAAGAAACAATGATGTGAATACATACAGAACAGAAACAGATGCAAATCTGTGCCTCGATGACTGCCTTCATAAAAAAAAGGCATCTTCAAGAGAAAAGAGACCAGTCAAGGAAAGAGAAAAACAAATTTCTGCCTGGGCACAATTTTCCAGGACCACCAAGGACACGATTAGTGATTTTCACAAGCGGAGAGCTTTGGCAGCGACTGAGTTTTTTCATTTGGGTCTGTTCATACTGTCTTAACGTATACACACACTGTGTGTGTTTGCAATGCGAGAGTAAAATAATGACAGCAGCTAGAAAAATGTTTGTAGATGGAGTACTTTGTTACTAACACAGGAGCCCAGAATGGAAAATATTGATCCAAATTCTTCAGGTGTGCCAACAGAAGCAGTTACAGCTATTGCCTGGTGTAGTTTCAGAATTATTTCTCTCTTTTAACTGAAACTAGCTGAGACATTCTGTTAACCACTGATAGTTGTGTGTGTATGTAGGAAATATGATGTGTTATTTTTGTTTACAAAGAAATACTTTTAATTTGTATCAGCTTTGTCCTTTTATTACATCTAAACAAAAACGGCAAACTTGCGCTAATAAAGAAAATAAATCAGATGTGAATATAATTAGTTGTGTAGCTAAAAAAATAATACATATTTATGTAATTACATAAATACATTGATTAGTATAGCAAAATGAATGTGCATTGATTAGTATAGGAAAAGGAAAGTACATTGATTAGTATAGCAAAACAAAAGTACATTGATTAGTATAGCAAAACAAAAGTACATTGATTAGTATAGCAAAATGAAAGTAATTACTCAGCTTCTAGGGGTTAATCCTGATGTATTTGGTAACGCCCTTGTAATGCTCTTATCAAGTCTTATCGAGCCAGTGGCTGGTAATTACCTGGTTGCTCATTATTGCTTTATCCATCAGTACCAAGGGTATATTACGGATTTTGCAGTGCACCTTTATTTGTGCATTACACATCATCATACTTTACACATCACTTTAGGTGTTCATTATTCTGCCCTTATCAAAGCAGTAGCTGCTAATTAAGTGGCTGCCCAATACTACTTTATTCAAAGAACAGGTCAGCCAAAAAAATCAGACACAGTCTTCCACTTACTCTGAGATGATCCTGATTCAAGACATACTTTGTGTCCAGGGTTTTTCTGGAGCTACATATGTTAACAAACACTAGAAGATAACAGTCAGATTCCTCTGTACTGATGTCTAAAGAGGCTACACTGCACAAGTTTTGATCATTTCTGTCGCTCACTGTAAGTCATACTGTACCCTAAACCACATGTACAAGTCTGTTTCAATTTAATGAAGAGTTGGATGTGGTTTGAACGAATATGAGGCTGTGTTTATGGAAAACACTTGTGAATATTGATGTTTTGTCTTTGTTAGCAACGTAAACCTTACAGCTCCAGTGCTAAACTAAAGAAAATAGCGAAATTTGAACAAACATGTCTTGACTTGACTACAATTGGAAAATGGGCATTTTTTGGCCAAACCATTCCTTTAAGTAGTGAACTAAGCAAGTTTAGCATTTTCTGGAGCACATTATTATGTACTGTGTATCACTGCATCTCGTTTAACCCTCAGAACACGCTGAACCTGGCCAAACTGTATGCAACTTTTTATTAACTCTCAGAACTCAGAGTGTATCAGTAAACTCTGATTTCAGTAAATATAATTGGTGTAAATCAGTCTAAAACCGGTGTTTGTTCTCCTACACGCTCACCGTTTGCTGCTCTTTCTCTCGGAGCACCGCCGCTCGGCCGCTCTCCGGACCCCCTCCCTCTGCGGGGTTTCCCCACCCACTTGTGGGCGGAGACTATCCTGAAAGTTCATTTTTGTTCTTTATGTTCATTTGTGTGTGACATCATTTTGAAAACCTCGGGAGCTTCCATGTAAGGAGCTGTATGACGACAATTTACCATTTGTTGTGTTTCCAGCACGGATCCGTTACCGCTTGGGTTAAATGTCTTAATTGGATGTCTTCACATTAATATACGTGCAAAGGATTAGGATGTAAAATACACAAATAAAGGTGCTTAATATTTTAGTAAGGAGCAGCCAGTTAATTAACAGCTCCTGGCTTGATAAGGTTTAATAAGAGCATTACAAGGTATTACAAACGTCCCTCTATACCAAAGTGTCAGTGTGTTGGTTTCTGCAAGGTGAGCCCGTTTTGCGGTTGTGTCATGATAACAGCAATGCTATTATGAAAAACACATGAAGGAGAGACTGTGGGTCTAGTCAATGGTTCTGTATGAATGCTTTTGCTACATGTGACAGCTTCTTCCTCCCGTGAGATACTTCTAGCTGACAAGCAATCATAGAAGGTGTTCACAAGCAATCCCACAAGTACTCCCTCCGTACCTGTAACGGACTAGCGGACTAACACATACAGACACATACAAAGAAAGAGAGCAAGACAGAGAGAGAGAGAGAGAGAGAGAGAGAGAGAGAGAGAGAGAGAGAGAGAGAGACAGAGAGAGAGAGAGACAGAGAGAGACAGAAGGAAAGGAAGATAAAAGCTACAGTGAGAGTGGGTTTACTCTTCTAGAGAGAAGTACATTTGTTTAACCCTGCTGAGGGAAAAGAAAGAGATTAATCCTGCTTTTAAATGTACTCTGTATTAATGCGAGCTCTTAATGCTGCTAAATGAAAATGAAATCCCACCAAACTGAACATTCGTCAGGTTTTACCCAGACTGAGACAGCAAATGAGTGCAGAAAACGCTTCATTTTGACACATTCTATACATTAAGCTGGGTTCTTTGCATCAAAACCACTAGAATGGAAGGTTATCAAGTAGAAGACTTTCTCGTAATATATAGGGTCCATATCATGGAGAAAGTCATTTTACTGAATAAAAGTTAATATGATTACGAACATTGTTAGGATTTTATTGACACCCGATCTCGATACTGAAACTACTTATTGATACTGATACTTAGCGATATTTTTATTGATACTACTATTCATAATTTGGTGCAAAAAAACAAAAACATCACATGAAGCGATGTGAAAAGATGAATAAGTTATTTAATTATGACTTTTTGGAGAAATAATGAGCTTAATTGTTTGAGCTTCCTATCAATATATATATATATATATATATATATATATATGGATCTTTGAAAATGCCAGCTGTGTTAGAAAGCATTAACACTGGTTAAATACCAATAGCAGCATCATTTATCAATATATCAGTACTGACCGTTCAGGAAGGGGTACCAGTTGAATACCGGTTCTCGATACCCATCCCTCAATATGGTACTTGGATAAAAGTTTTATACACCATACCATTTTTTAGATTTTAGCTGCAAAAACATCTTGGTTTGATTTCACTGTTCTCCTGATGTCAGCAAAAGCCATGCAATTTGCATACATTTGCAGTGGTTTATCCCTGCCCTTTTCCGGTGACATTATAAGTAGTGAGACTACGTTTTGAATGAGCTATAATACAGGGCAGCCAATCAGAATGGAGTATATTTTCATGTATCAGTTTTAAAGACAGCATCATAAACAGCCTGTTTAAATTTATTTCAGGTGAACAAATTAAAGAAATGTAGGATATGGGCCTTTTAAAGCAAGACACTACATGTAGAAATGACAGTTTTTCAGAATTTTGTATAAATGTTGAAACTCAACAGATACTGCATTTATATATATATATATATATATATATATATGTATGTATGTATGTATGTATATATATACTTAACCACTTAAAATAACTGCTCCTTCTATGCTTAGCAATATCATGGCATGTCATAAATCAAACCTGTTTCTAGTAGAATCTAATGTCCAAATACGTCTATTTTCTGGTAACTAACGGCAAAATTCCAACAACTGGGCAATTGTTATGAGATCCCATCAGGGAATACAGTTTTTCAAAAACCAGCTTTTCTTTTCAATCAGAACCAGAAATCTGAGCTTCTTCAACACCTGCATTTGTGAAATTTTGTATATTTACTTCTAACCACATTTTGAATGCATTTTTACATTTTTTTTTTAAAGTGCACGACATTTCATGCCTAGTGCTTAGTGTTTGTGATTAAATCCTGTCTGTCTCTGGAGTGTTTCTTCAAAATGAAATAAACACTTTTAACATCATCCAAAGTAATTTGTTAATTTCACATTAAAAAAAAATGTTGAATTTTGCTCCAGTAAGGAATGGCCTGCATTTGGCACATTCAAATGAAAGCTGTGGCTCTCACTGATCATTCAGCAAACGGTATTTCAGACTCGATGTGAATAAATGCAGATTCTGAGAATTCAACAGCGTCAGAGATCACTGCAATGCAATACCTGCCTGTCTCTTTCAAGGCTGCATCGCAAACATCACGGCTCCGTTACAGCTCTCTGTATTTAAAAATGCATTTCATTTCACCCACTCCAGGAACCAGCACATAATTTTATTCAATTTAACAAAAATATGAATTTTAGATCAGTGCTGTGTGGCAGGTGCAGCAAAGACTGTACGGTCTGAGTGATTATGTCCAATATGAAGGACCTACTAAACATTTAAGACTGAACATGTTACTGCCAACACATTCACAACACATTTCCTTGAACACCTTTATGCAGAAAGAAAAATTCTGTTTTATTCTTCCTAAGTATCGACACTTCCAAATGCTGTCATTACACGTATTTACAAATGAAAAGAAAAAGATCCAAGATTTCATTAATTACTTTAATTCTGAGCATGCATGAAATATTTCAGATGTCAGTCACCTATCATTACTATGAATAAACAAAGGTTTCTAATATTTAAAATATGCTGTTAAAGATTTGAATTCTGATCTAGATAGAGCTCATACGCTACTTTAGCCAGGATAAGGCCATTTAGGTCACAACTGCTAGAGAAATGTAATAATATGAATCTGGAAGTATATTTATAAACCAATTCTTAGCACTGTAAATTGACCATATTGCATATTTGATATTTTCATCGTGCCAGTAACACCAAGAAAGGAAGTTTTAATTCAGTTTTGCTGTATTTGTCCACTGAAAATAACATTCTACTGAAAAATCAAAGAGAAATTTCATTTTTTAAATGCTGAATAATTAAATGGTTAAGATGGAAACAAAGTCATTCAAAGCAATATGAAATGATCTATTCTATTTCAGAATTGTTCGCAGTGGTTTTGATAGGAACCAGACATCTGAAGTGTTTAATGCCTCTAAAAGCTCCCTCACAGTTATTATGTATTACATGAAATGGTTATAATGGGCTCCCTGATACCTGCAACTTTGTTTTATGATAGTTTTGAGATAAGATTTTGGCCTAATCCATTGTTTAAAATTCATTCATGATGCAGAGGAACATGTAGGCCATTGTCAGACAAAACAGTCAAAGAAAACATTGTTTTTCCAGATTTACCACTATTTTACCATTTTCAGCAGCGTATATAGAAAATGCATGACGTGTAGGTTTACTGATCATTTTACAGAGCAAATAAAATGGTACATCTATGTCGTAGCCAAGGTGACCTCTGCTTATTACCACCACCACTGTTCCTACCATGGACATCAAACCACTCTGAATGACTTCACATCTTTAAATACTGACTTATTCAGAGATTTTAAAAATCAGCAGAACTCTGCTTAAAGACTTTCTCTTTGGTGCTGGCATATACCCCACAAGTAGACAAGTTTTCTAATGATATTATTGTGAGCTTCCCTGTGAAACACCAAGCCTAATGTACACTCCATCTATACAAATAAAACATATTATTATTATTATTATTATTATTATAATTACTATTATTATTATTAGTAGTAGTAGTAGTAGTAGCGGTGGTAGTAGTAATAGTAGTAGTAGTAGTAATAGTAGTAGTAGTAGCAGTAGTAGTAGCAGTGGTAGTAGTAATAGTAGTAGTAATAGTAGCAGTGGTAGTAGTAATAGTAGTAGTAGTAGTAGCAGTGGTAGTAGTAGTAGTAGCAGTGGTAGTAGTAGTAGTAGTAGTAGTAATAGCAGTAGTAGTAGCAGTGGTAGTAGTAATAGTAGTAGTAGTAGTAGTAGCAGTGGTAGTAGTAATAGTAGTAGTAGTAGTAGTAGCAACAGTAGTAGTAGTATTAGAAGTAGTAGTAGTAGTAGTAGTAGTAATAGGAACAGTAGTAGTAGTAGAAGTAGGTGTAATAGTAGGTGTAGTAGTAGTTGTTGTAGTAGTGGTAGTAATAGTAATAGTAATAGTAGTAATAGTAGTAGTAGAAGTAGTAGTAGCAATAGTAGTAGTAGTATTGGTATTATTAAAATTAGACTCCTCTGTCTTATCTGCCTGCTAGATCACAGTAAAACACAGCTGTGTGAAAGTTTTGGCACCCCCGGTCAAATTAGTTGTAGTTAATGCAACATCTGCACGGAACTTAAATACGACACCTTTTTAATTGTGTAATTACACAACGACTGTAAATGTGAAAAATAAATCATGTCAAAGTCAAAAGCAGAGTTAGCTTCTTTTCACTTAGAAAATCAACAAAAGTTTTTATTTGACCAATAGTGCCCCAACTTTTGCTGTATAGATCAACAGACAGGATTGTTTGGTTTGTTTGTTGCTGATGTTTTTTGAGACTTTCAGTAAAGATTCTTTCTTTGACAGCCTATTTTCATCTTGTATATTCAATATTTATGCTCTACAGCCAGCATTAAAGAAAAGCTGACTTTGTGCTAGACGACAGAACACAGACCACATGAGGACGGTGTAATTTAAAGATGTGCCCAGGAGACCATTTTCAAGCTGAGGGCTGTTGTCAGCCGAGCTTTTCGCCCACTCAAAAGCAGATCAGATGAATAGATAAAGGAATGAAAAAGCTCACTGATAATATCGAACCCCCATATTATGCTCATGTTATGATGCCCACGTGTGCTGTCATGCATCTCTGATTCAGATCCGCACTCGTGCAGAGACGTGAATGACAGCCCTCATAGTCATCGACCACAAAAACCCATTCAAGCGTCGCTTCATTTTTCAATCACTCACTCATTCCCTCTCTCCCTCCCTCACCCACCACCTCACTCACTCCTCCACTTAGTCACTCACTCACCGGTATTTCGCCTCATTCACTGTCGCTCTCACTGCTGGCTGGATTTAATGAGTGTCTGAACTGGAGCAGGCTTCAGCGTTGGCTCCTGCTGGAATCAATAGGCCAATCTGCCCCCTGCTTACCTGGGTGCCAGTCAGATCAATACAGACTCGTCTTTATTTAAGACTGCGCTCTGCACCCCCCATCTTTCATTAGCCTGAATGAGGGAGCATGTGTGTCTGTGTATGTGAGAATAGATGGGGAAAGAGCTTTTTGGTTCAGTTTGAAATGGTTTGAAGCAAGAACATGAAAAGATTGCATTGCCCTGGCAGCTTTCCAGTGAACTGATAGCTGCTGGAATGTTCAGTGACAGTGGAGGCTAATGACGCACCAACAGAAATCCAGGGAGTCCAAAAATGATACAGAAGTTTTTACATGAAAGGAAGAGTTTGGCAAAACATCAAATTTACACATCTTTCTACTTACCCCAGAAATACTCAATCAATTTTTAGCATCCAAATGTTTCTTCTTTAGTTTAGAACTGCATCTCCAAAACATTAGGTCTTGTGGGGTGTTCCCAGTATGCAGTAGTTAATGTACCAAAAGTGGTCCAAGTAAGGACAACCAGTGAACCAGCAACAGGGTCATGGGTGCACAAGACTCTTTGATGCACGTGGGGAGAAAAGGCTATCTTGTCTGATCCCACAGAACAGTCGCACAAATTGCTGAAAAAGTTAATGATGGCTATGGCAGAAAGGTGTCAGAACACACTGTGTAGATGCAGACTGTTCAGAGCACCCATATTAACCCCATCCACCACTGAAAGCGCCTACGATGCGCACATGAGGTTCAGAACTGGACTATGGTGCAATGGAAGAAAGGCCTTCTCTGATAACATTTTTTACATTGCATGGGTGGCTGAGTGCATCTCTACCACTTGGGGAAGTGATGGCACCAGGATATACTATGGGAAGAAGGCAAGACGGCAGAGGCAGTGTGATGATCCGGCAATGATCTGCTACGAAATCGTGGGTCCTGAATTCATATCGATGTCACTTTGTACAGACTACCTACCTAACCATTGTTTCAGATCAAGTACACCCCTTCATGGCAACAGTATTCCCTACTGGCAGTGGCCTCTTTCAGCAGGATAACGCACCTTCCACACTGCAAAATGATTTAGGAATGGTATGAGCAAGAGTATGAGCAAGGTGTTGACTTTGTGTCCAGATTCAATCTCAATCTGATCGAGCATCAGTGGGATGTGTTGGACAAACTAGTCCGATCCATGAAGCCTCCACCTCTCAACTTTCAGGATCTGCTGCCAGATACCACAGCACCTTCAGAGGTCTTGTAGAGTCCATGCTTTAGTGGTCAGAGCTGTTTAGGTGACACGAGGCAGACCTCCTCAATATTAGGCAGGTGGATTAATAATGTCATGACGGATCAGGGAATAATAATCATTTATCAGAAAGGTATATAAAGGAAAAGTACAGAAAGGAATCTACTCAAATAAAAATATATAATATAAAATTATAATTATAATTTGGAGTGCAAAACCAAGTTCACTAAAGTAGCAATAAGTATTAACTAATGTAAAGGAGAGCCACTGCTTGTTGCAGTCCTATGTGTAGATGACACGTGAGAATATAAAGAACCTTTATAAAGTTCAATGCGACATATCGTAAAGGTTCTAGACCAGGGGTTTTCCAACCTCATCAGTTCATTCCACACTTGATTCCACTTGTTTACCCAGCTGGTCTCGGTCAACTCTTCATGTTATCTCCCACAACAACACTGGCCCTTTCCTGTTCTAGACCATTTAAAGGCTTTTCCGAGAACCCTATAGCAGAGATCCATTCAGCAGCCTTTATTTTTAGGACGTGTGTAGGACAACATATAAAAGCAACTCAAATCGGATTTGGGAAAATCAAATCTGTGCCACATTTAGGCAGGGAATCAGATTTGTGCGACTTCAGGCCTGTAATGTGAACGCGGCTTAAAATTTTCTCTTTTGAAGTTCTTCCTCCTGTTATTCTCAGTGACTTGTTCTCAGAGTTCGAGGATGGTCCCCAGCCTCCACTGTCTCCACGCATTCACTCGGAACGTGCTGGATTTCTGTTCAGCTCCATTAAAGCTTGCTCGCCTGCCTGTAGCCCTTAAAGCAGTCTTACTTGCTCAGACGGAGCTCTCTCTCTCTCTCTCTCTCTCTCTCTCTCTCTCTCTCTCTGCACGTTAAGCACTTTCTCTGTTATCTCCCACGGCGATGGAGGAGAAGCGATTTCTTTAATGCCGTCGTACGCCTCACGGAGGAAGGAAGCGATCGTTCATGTCGCCAGCGTCAAGGACGTTGTAATCCCGTTGATGAGGAAAGAAAGTTGGGAATTTCTGGCCTATTGGCTTACAGTAATTCAAGAAGGACTCTTTTGTTTTTCCCTCTGAAAAAAACAAAAAAACTTTAAAGCAAACATGCTGGGCGCACCCTCCTCCCTGTAATCATGTTTCCACAGCTTTAAGGAGAGATAACAAATGATGTTGGATTGTTTTTTTCTCTGTCCTGTGGAGGAGAGGAGGAAAAAACCTTGAATGAGTTATTTATCGCAAGGACAATCTAGAGGTCGCATGCAGCTGCTGCTCAGAATGCCTTGCTCCATTAGGCCGCTGCTGCAGGGACCTAAAACAGCATCATAGGACGAGGTGAACCCAAGACAGAACATCAGCTCCAGGTGTACTATCTTTCTCTGGCATAGTTCATGACTAAAGCACGTTTAACATGCTGAACTTGCCCAAACTGTCTGCAACTTTTTATTAACCCTCAGAACTCAGGGTGTATCAGTAAACTCTGATTTCAGTAAATATAATTGGTGTAAATCAGTCTAAAACCGGTGTTTGTTCTCCTACACA
>JBBPCZ010000042.1:16294352-16306880 GCA_037974445.1 Brycinus macrolepidotus
GATGCTGAGGAGAGACTCTGAGTGTGTTGGGAGAAGGATGCTGAGGAGAGACTCTGAGTGTGTTGGGAGAAGGATGCCGAGGATGGAGCTGCAGGGAAGAGGAGAGGAGGAAGGCCTGGTAGGAGGTTTAAGGATGTGGTGAGGGAGGACATGCAGGCAGTTGGTGTGATTGAGGAAGATGCAGAGGACAGAAGGAAATGGAGACGGCTGATCCGCTGTGGAGACCCCTAATCGGGAGCAGCCGAAAGTAGAAGAAGAGGAGGTCTAGTCCACTAGTTGACTGGTTAGCAGTTAGCAGGGGTGCAATGAAGAGATACACACTGATCAGTTATAACTTTGAAACCTCTGTCAGTTGAAGCGAACAGCATTGATTATCTCTTTACAATGACACTTGTCAAGGTGTGAAGTCAGTTCTTGAAGGTTATCTGTTGGATGCAGGAAAAATGGGCAAGCAAAGGATCTATATCTTCAAAAAACTCCTGAACACTCATCTATTCTGAGGGCACCTCCTCTCCTGATGCATGTATCCTCTTGCACTACTCTTACATAAAGCTTTCAGCACTTAGAACTCTCTTCTGATTCTCATACTGTCCTGAAACTTTGTTTCCTCAAATGAGTCACTTTGGATAAAAGTGTCTGCCATATGAATGTAATGTAATGCAATGTAATCTGAAGAAGATAGTTGGCACCAGAATGCACTGTGGGAAGAAGGAATTTGTTGATGTTACTTTGACACAAACCATCTACCTAAACATTGTTGTAGACCCAAGTACACACCTTCATGTTCCATAATGGACCCTGCAGTATTTGCTCAAGAACAGGTTGAGGAACATGACTTGGCCTCCTAATTCCCCAGATCTTAATCAGTTCTCGCATCTGTGGGATGGGCTGGACAAACTAAACCTAACTATGGAGGCCCACCTTGCAACATAGAAGACATAAAAGATCTGCTGCTAATGTCTGGGTGCAAGAAACCACGACACACATTGAGGTGTCTTGTGGAGGTCTGGAGACCAGTTTTGGGGACATGAGGTTGATGTACACAATATCAGGCAGGTGGCTATAATGACACGGATGATCAGTGTATATTGCATGTGAACGAGAAAGGGAGTGTACAAGTATTTGAAAAGAGAGGAGAAGTCTTCTTGAAACAGGTCCCTGATAGAGTGGTAGAAGACACTGCTGAGAATTGTGTGTGGCTAGATAAGAAATAATACATTTTCCCAACAATAAGGCATGCAGGCAGCATAAGCTTAAAGGAATATGCACTGTCAGCCATCGGGTACATGAACAAGTCTGGGTGGATGATGTTATCACCTGTCACCAAACAACTCGACAAAAGACCATGGCTGAATACTTAATAATTTTCCCTGATCAAAGCCTACCTTCAATACCACTGGGTTTCACTTGCAACAATGTTAAGCCTAGACAGAGGAAGTAAGGTCTGGTCTGATCCAGGGACAACCATCTCTCTCTCTCTCTCTCTCTCTCTCTCTCTCAATGTCAGCAAAATGGTCCGACAGTGAAATCTTACATTCAGGTTCCTGGTCTCATCTGTTCCCAGAACACCTATTCCTTAATGCCTGGTTTACATTGTAGAATTTTGTTCTGTCCCAGGCAACTGTGAAACAGTCGTGTTGAGTTCTATGGTCGCAGCTCCTAAATGGTGGTCCTATGTCGTACTGTGAATAATCAGATTATTTTCTGACAATGTCAGAAATTTAGGACGACCGTCTCACAGTGTGTGTGCTGCTACGACCTACGACTACTGACCAACCAATCAAAACGCAGCATCGTACATCTACACACCTTCACACACACCATCATACACACCTTCACACATCTACACACCTTCACACACACCATCATACACACATTCACACACACCATCGTACATCTACACACCTTCACACACACCATCTTACATCTACACACCTTCACACACACCATCATACACACATTCACAAACACCAGCATACATCATACACACCTTCACACACACCATCTTACATCTACACACCTTAATACACACACCATCGTACATTGTACACATTTTTTGTACTTTCTCAGCTATACCTGGTCACTTTACACACAAGACATTACACTTCAATGCAGTTTATATGCGCAGGACATAGATATTTAGTGATATTTAAATTTTTCACCTAGATTCATTTATACTCGTTTTCAAAATCTGCATAAAAGAGGTGGACTCTTAACTCTCTCTTAGTTCACTCAAACTCTGTAGTGCTGTACTTACTGGAACTATCATTCATTGCATACTGTTTGTATAGTTTACTGCTACTGTAGGACTACATGCTGGGGGAACTATATTTCTTTCCTCCCTCAGCACTTGACTGAGAAGAACAAAGTAAATTTTGACTCTGAGTGAGTGATCAAAAGAACCAAGAGAAAAATATAACGATTTCAAGAAGCACACAAAAACCTTTTTGAAGAAAAAAAGTCCAGCATGTCAAAAGCAAAGAGCAGGAAAACACCATGTAGCCTGTAGACCATGCTTAATTAGCCACCAGCAAGAGAAAGAATATATGAATCCCCTGAGTGAGTGAGTGATTGAGTGGATGAGTGAATAAGTGAGTGTGTGAGCAAATGAACCAATGAGTTTGTGAGCAATTGCAAGAATGAAAAATAACTTGTGCACAGTGATAGAGATTTCCACCCATGAAGCCCACACAGCTGCATTTGCCACAGAGTGAACCCAGCAGAGCCCCAAAAGCACAGAGATTAGAGAGCAGCGTACCCGACGAGGAGTCGGAGGATTTTAGAGCAAAAGACCAACCATCAGGAGTCATAGACGCACAGTGAGGCAGGCGCAGCTCCACAGGCTTCAGAAACTTCAGACCATGTGGACCACACATTACCAGCGGACTCAACAGGGTTTCTCCTACACAAACACAAACACACACACACACACACACACACACAATGAAGAGTATTTATCATATGCTCATGTTATGTTGTTAATACTACTGCTACTGCTCCTACTACAACAGAAAAAAAACTACTACTACTACTACTAATAATAATAATAACAATAATGATGATGATGACGACAATGATGCTTATTATTATTTTTATTACTAGTACTACTATAACAACAACTTTTTAGGATCTACTGAAAATGTCCTAAAAAATGACCTTTTCAGTAGGTCATACTAATACTAAAAAGAAGTCATAAGACATATTAAACCCTGGCTAAGCAGACAGACTAACCTTTTTCCTTGTCGAGGGGTGGAAGGATGCTGTTGTCCCGACACACTTTGAAGTAGATCTCCTGTTCAACACCTTCAGGGATGGCGCCCTGAGGGATGATGATGCTAACACCTGTTTCTATGGAGCTCAGGACCCCACCATTACTGTTGAAGATCCCACGTGCTGTGGCCACCACCGTGTGGACATCATCATCTTCATCATCCTCCAGTGCACTTGGACTGTGACACAGAAAGCAGGTTTAGATAACAGTACACATAAAGATCACCTTTCTCACTGCTAAAGGTATCAAAGTACCAAGCTTCTAGAGGCGAGCATTCAGGTAGTGATCCAACTGGATTATAAGGTCCACAGAATTGAGGAAAATGTATTCCCAACTAGAGAACAGAGCAAGGTATGAGTACTAACCTAAAAGAGTCACCTCGATTACCAAGTACGGGTCAAGCCAGGAGCAAGTAGTGTTAAGGTAGAGACTGGAACTTCATTTAAGCTCACAGGCTAATTTTCCTGACTTTTTAAAAATCAAGTAAACTATAAAAGGAATCCAGCTTAAATTCTTAATTTAGCTCAGGTAAATAAAAATATATTGTAGCCATTCTTCCAGAAACTTTCTAAGTAAGTATTTTCTCTCTTATTCACTCATACCTGACGGGGATGGCCTTGGGCACGGCGTTGATGTTATTTTGCTGGTACTTTGGCCGGTGCTCCGCGGTCCGGGTGAAGGTGTCCAGGCCGCTGTCATGATCTGGAGGCTGCGGCTGCTGTGTTTTAGGTGGAGCCTTGGACTGTATTTCGTTGGGTAGGAGGTTGTGGTTAAATTTGGGGCTGTCAAACTTGCGCTCAAAGGGCCTGGCGGAGGCAGTGTAGGGTTTGGGGACGTAGCGATTGTAGGAAGAAGGGGTGGGTCCAGTGGTGGGTTTTGGGTGATCACCAGTGCCATTGACGGGCGATTTCTCGGGGTAGCTTTTTTGAGGAAGGAAAGTGCTCTGTACTGTGTCCTCATGACCAGCGGGCTTTACTTTGGGAGAACTGTGAGGGTCTGGAGGAGGGGTCGCTGCTAGAGTAAGCATGAGAGACAGAGAGAGAGAGAGAGAGAGAGATCAGGTATACAGAAAAAAAAGAAATACATACTGTATTACTAATTACAAGTTAAGCATAGGCAAAAATAAACAGTGAAATTTCAACACTGACCGTTATGAGGAAGGTACTTTTTTAAGTCCATTTAAGTTAATTAGCTCACAGACCAAGAATGTTAACAATGACATTTATGATAGAACATCAGTAGATCTAACATAACTAACATAACTGACATGTATGGAGCTAAACACTTACCACTAGGTTTAGGCAGAGTTGGGGGTGGGGCTGGGGGCGGGGCAGCTGGGGTTACCTGGGGAACGGGGCTGACCTTGTCCAGTGACTCCGCCCTAAAAACACATAACAGCCAATATTTATCAATAACCTCAAAGCTAAAAACAACCCCTGTAGACCAGAGAAATAGACATAAAAAAAGGTAATCAGCATTATCACTAAAGTCTTGATGATACGGTTAGAAAGAATGGTCTGGACAACATACCATGCCAAGTTCCCACCCATGGGGATAAGGGATATCTTATTTTAACATGTATGACTTTGTTTTTTGGGAAACAATGAAATACTAGTGATTGGGAGGATGTAAGACAGGTTATCTATGACCCGTATAGCCAAGCATTAGAGGGAGCAAACATACTACTGATTATCCTTAATTACATTAACAGGAAACTATCATTAAAAAGGCCATATGGCTACTAACTGTGGACAGTTGGTACATAGGAGATGTATATTCTGAAAGAAATCCAAAACAGGGCAATAAATATCCTGTTTATTTTCATTACTTTCTTTCTATCCTCAGAGTAATTTCCTCTCTGAGCAAATTCTAAAATCTAGAATTAGAATACATTGTACACATGGTTGGTAGATATTTGTTCTGGTGTGCCACAAGATCAGGTCTGGAGTATATTACTTCTAGTGTCCAATTAATATAATTGCAAAGGTTAGTCAGTAGATTATACAGTTAGTAGTTGTGTGAAGGTGCGTTTTACCTGGGATAACTGGACCCTGGCTGGGCTTGTGGCTGTGCTGGTTTGGTGGGAGGATGCGGCTGTGCGGAGGGCTTGCTGTCAAAGCTCCTGCGGTCAAAGTAGGACAGCTGCTTCTTGTAGTACTCTTCATCTTCATCAGGATCGTAGTGGTTTGCACGGACAATATCATCAGCTTTAGACTGAGGCTGCTGAGGCTCAGGCGCTCTGTGTGTTTGTATATTAGTGTTTATGAAGGGGTGGAATCGAGGAAAGAAAAAGTGAGATGAGTAACACAGAACTCAGTTACACAGAAAACATAGGAATACATATAACTTACAGATTGTGCACATACACAAAGTAAACGTCGATAAATTTATTCCTAAATCTGAAGTTCAACTTTTAACAACTGTACTCCATCACAGCTTCAGATGCTGAAATGGCACATGAGAAAACAGTGCTGAGAAGCTTGACACTTTATAAAACTGCTGAGTTAATGTGATAACTACCACAAGCTTGCGCTTACACAAGGAGAACAAGTAAATGCAAATGAAACATAATTCAGTATCTCTGAAATTATTATCATAGCCACTGACCTAAAGGTCTTCTCCTGGTCCAGGTTACTCAGAGAATTGGCTTTGGGCACAGAGGCTGCACCAGGTTTAGGAACCATGTCTGCCGGCTGAGAGAGAGAGAGAGAGAGAGAGAGAGAGAGAGAGAGAGACAGACAGAGAGAGAGACAGAGACAGACAGAGGGAGACAGAGAAAAAGAGAGAGAGAGAGAGATATTATTCACAACATTAAAGCCACTGACAGGTGAAGGGTACATTTATTATTCAGTTACAAAGGCACCTGTTAAGTGGGGGTATATATTAAGCAGCAAGTAAACAGTCAGTTCCTGTAGTTGATATCTTGAAGGCAAGCATATGGATCTCAGCAACTGTGATGGCTATATAAGCCAGAGCATCTCTAAAACAGCAAGTCTTTAAAAAATACAGAGCCGACACCACCATAATGCTGAAGGCCTCACACATACTATACTATAATACTATAATACAACACTCACCCTTACTGTGGAGTCAGCCGACTCCCTGGCCCGGTCCACAGAGACTGAGCGCTTGTTTTCAAACATTTTCACCCGGGTCAGCACTGACTGTGGCTTCATGGCAGGGTCTTCCTCTGTCTCCAGGGGAGGAGGTGGTAGGGGCTTGGATGCTGCTGCAGTTGTCTCTGGTGGCGATGGGAGGGTTTCGAGTTTGGGAGGGGGTGGGGGGTCGTCCGAGTTCATGTAGCCCCTCTGTGAAGGCTGGCTGTGAGGAGGCCGTGGAGGAGGTGGTTCGTAATACTGCTGTTTTGGCGGTTCGGGGGAGTGGGACACAGCTGGAGGGAGGTTGTTGGGTCCGTGGTCGTAACGTGAGCGTCCGTCATAGGACCCCGCAGCTGGGGGAGGAGGTTCATCATAACGGGCCGGTCCAGGGCCAGGCTTTCCATACCGGGGTCGTCCCGTGTCATACCCCGTGTCATAGCGGGACTGAGGTGGGCTGTAGTCACGATCTGGTCCATCCTGGTAGTTCAGGCGAGGGTCATACCTTTGGGATGGTGCCCCCTGGTGGTCATATGCAGGCCACTGCTCTTCGTAGGGAGGCACACGGCTGTCGTACTGCAAATGAGAGTCAATGTTGTGAGCCTTTGGTTCCACATAGGCATCGTCGTAGCGGTACGGCTGGTGGTCGTAATCTCTGTATGGCTGTTCTTCCTGATAAAGGGGTTGCTGGGAGTAGGGGGGCTGCTTCAGCCCAGGACTCACACGCACCTTTTCGTCCACACTGTAGATTTCTTTCTGGTACATCTGCCGGATAAAGACAACAGAAGACAAGCTTGTTTAGGTCATTATGAAAGGTGCACACAATGTGTAAAATTTAGCAATCAATGGATTTGAATTAGACATTAAACCAGAGGCGATTAATACACATTAACGGCTGAAGGCTGAAGCTTAGAGTCAGAGGAAAGACCTGCAATAGAGGAGACTCAGAGGGGGCCGTTATTGGACAGAGGTAGCCATCATGAAAATGAGAGTTTAGAGAAAAGTTTACGTTTGGGAAATACAAAACTATGTACACAACACTATACACTGAAATCATATCTGGGGGACATAAAAACTGCCATAAATTAAAAAAAAGAGTCACTGTAACAAAAACCACTCAGCCGATACTGACATGGTTTCACCTCAGGCTAAATAAAAATATTTTGAGAAGTAGCCTTTCAGCACTGATACCAATCCGGTCAGCAACCTCTCCACAGTGTTCTTTTGGGACAACAACAAGGCTACCTTTCAAAGTCAGTACAGGCGGGGGGGAAAATAAACCTAAAGAAAATCATCAGGTTAAGTACTAAAAGAACTTAATTGCATTTAGAAGTTCTGTCAGCACTATTTCTACTTCAACAACAGCACAGACCAGAGAAGAAACAAACCCAGGCAATACAGAGCCATGCAAGAGAGTGCAAGCAGCAGAGGGAAGAACATCGTCTCCTCCCATTGCTTTCAACAAGCAGAGAGCCCTTCCTCAGCCACTGCTGGTTACACACCAAAAATACATAAAAACCAACGCACATAGAAACACCCTGAAACACACACACACACAGGCCTGGGCGATAAAACAATCACAAATATTTATTTCTCTCCTAAAAACAATGATGATGTTCTTTAGAGTTATTTTTACTAAACTGATTATGCCACCGTCCTTCAATCCAAAATTAATAGAAATAAGCTTTAAATAAAAATAGGCTACTTCAGTCCACTAGGTGGCACCTTTAACTTACCATTCACTCACAAGAGTATTTTGAGTAGAATTTCAAGTATAACCACTTTTTTAATTGATGTATGACCTACAGTAACTGTAAATTGTTGCTTTCAATAATTAAAGTCCTATTCAGACCTAAAGCACCAGAATATACATACGATATATTAAAATATGTATTCATCTTACAATATATGTCATTTCTGCTGCTTTAGGTCTGAATAGCACTTTAATTTGCTTTGTATTTAAGAATATATATTAAGCTAAGAATAAGAATGCATATGTATTGTTATTTTTATCTTAATATATATTCTTACATACAAATTTTTCAGCCATGGGACTAATAAAGGGTTATCTTATATATTATTTTATAGTTACTATAATTATGGAAAAATTAGATAAAAAAAATATATTGTGGAAGGATTTTTTTTGCTCGTATCGCCCAGCCCTCAGCACACACTCGCAGGGAGGCACACAGTTTGTAGCGCACATGCATGGGAGAGGCAGCACACAGGCAGGGCAGACATCAGAAAGAGAGAAAAAGGGCACCAAGCTTGGGCCGTAACCGGGTCGGCCCGAATCCGTCGCCAGGCGGATAGTGTGGTACCTTGGGCTCTGACCCAGGCTGTCCGGTTTGGAGGGGCTCAGGAGCTGGGGGCTGAGCTAGGTCGCCCTGTGGGGGGGCGGCTGGGCCCTCTGTGGCACCACTCAGAAGTGCTACATTAAGGTGGGCACCAGGGGGCGCTGTCTCAGTCAGCGGCTCAGGAAGAGCAGCCTCTGCTTTCTGTGAAGGTGGTCAGAAATGTTTAATACAGTGTGCTCACAAATCGCGCTACTGCACCTGAACTCCACCTTTATCATCATCATCATCATCATAATCTTCTCAAGTTACTGATTAACCAAACCTTCTACAGTTACTCCTATCTGGACCTGACATAGTGCACCACAGTTCCGACTGTGTGATGAGCAATTTCTTCTATGGTATATCATAAATATATAACCTTTTTTAAGGCAAGTAGCACGGCAACGCATACTTTTTCCAATAATAATAATAATCTGTCATCAGTTTGTAGCCCTATCATCTTCACTATGCTCTTCCTCATGCTTCAACACATCTGGCTAACGTTTACGCATGTGTGAAACTTTATCAAAAGCGAAAGTATTTTGTGTTCCTGTTCCTGAAAGTTTTTTCGTGTACCAAAGGGGTGTGGAATCAATCTCACGCAAGAATCTACAACTGGACAAGTTTCTGGTTTATATATATGCACATATACTGATTTGTATTTAATTCTAGCATATGGTACAACATTTTGGCTTTTATCCTTTTGCTAACACATTAGATAAGACACTTCGGATATTGGACCCATATAGATACATACATACATGGTAATATGTTTAACACTGATAATTCAGTCATGCACATTAAACTCTCCAGTTTGATTGACAGGGGTGGGGGACAGAGCTAATAGCTAAACACAGCGGTGCTTCATTCCATCATAGGTAAGAACAAAAGAACTACAATAGTCACGCAAGGATGAGAGTTCACAGTTACTTGGGTAGGGTTTGAGAGCCATATTGTTTCTTGTCTCCAGGAATGACCAAAAAAATCACACACACATACACACACACACACATACGCACACACACACACATACCCACACACAGACAAACACACAATACAGTAAATATGTAGTAATAATATGTATTTGAGTGTCATAATGTCAGGTATTGCAGCAATACTGTTTGAAAAGACCCCCCTTTTTAAAGTTTCAGAAGCGCCTCCATAACCCTTTCCTGAAGGACATCATAGCCTCCAGGCAGCAGGGGAGGTGAGCGGCTCTGAGAAACGCTACCTGCTGCGGCGCGGGGGCCTTGAAGCCGGCCGGTTCGATTCGGCTCAGTGCGTCCGACCTGTAGATGGGGTACCCGGGTGGCTGCTGGATGACAGGTGGCTCCTCCCGGACGGGCTCAGATGAACGAGTGATGGCCGGCTCGCACGGTGGTCCTGTGTCGTCGTTCAGCGTCTCGTCCAGCTCCTGGTCCGTGTAGGCTCCGCCCTCCGTGTCCGTGTCCTCGTAGTCGGACGTGTGGCGGCTGTCCGTGCTGTACATGCTGTATTCGCTGCCCGGAGCGGACAGGTAGGACAGACGGTCATCGTGAAGGTCCAGATCATCCTCAGGCGCACCGTCCGCCTGGAGGAGAGACAGACAGAGAAAGAAAGGGGGGGAAAGGGAGAAAGTGAGAAAGGAGGGAGAAACAAAGAGCAAAATCGATGGAGAGAAAGAGAAGGGTAGCGAGAGCAAGAGAGAGACAGACGGAAAGAGAAGGAAGTGATAAAAACAGAAGTATCAAGGAAGGGGGGAAAATAGAGAGAAGAGGAAAGTGAGGGAGAGAGAGAGAGAATGAAAACGAAAGGCAACGACATTTTTAAAGAAGCCAGAAAAGAGTTACACAAAACAGTGAAAATTAATTACTGAAAATAATTTTAAAAAATAGTTACACAAACAAAAAAAAATACAGAAAAACAGCGACAGGAGCCTCACCTTTCCTTCTGAAACCCAGACCAGTTGGTTCTGCTGCTGCTGGATGGTGTCCTTCAGCGCTCCGTACCAGCCCTCGTTCATGTTGTTCATGTTTATGATGGCTGTTTCAGGGAGAAAGAGACCACGCAAGATCAGTCAGTTTAAATAACTGATGTACTGAATCTTTACTTTGTGTTGAGCATTCATTTGCCCTTTCAGCGGACACCAAGCAGCTGCGATCAGTTTAAACTCAGGCAGAAACAACATTATTAATTTGCTAATTCAAAAAACTACACAGCAATAAATTATCTGCTGCCCTTAAGAGCAACACAGAGACCTTGTTATAGAAGGCTAACTAAATTAACACCTGTGAACTCTTGTTTAAATTTGACACGTTTACTTGTTCTGGGCCCTATTAACTGATAAAGGAAGCTGATCTTAGTTCAGGAGCCTGAGATTGCTTAACTGGTGTGTAGAAGGGCAGTCCTGAAGTATTTGGAATGATTGTTCTTTCTCTCCATTCCTCATGCGGACTGATTTTAGGTTTTTTTTGCTCCATTTAGCAGAAGACTAGTGACTAATTAGCAGGTAGATTAGTGCTGGCCTACTCACAGTAAACCAAATGCAGGTGAAAAGTCAATTAGGAGCTGGACATTCATTATGGTACAAAAAATAAATCTGACAAAAATATAAATTATGACAAAAATGGATGCAAACGTCCATGAGAGCAGCACCACTCCAGACAGAGGAAAACCATACACAAAGGGAAGCCTTCAACTGCATCTCTTAGAATCACTGGCCACACATTGCTTGACAATCTTGACCCTTTTGCCAAGTCAGTCAGTTTCGTTCCCTCACATCCATAGACCGCACTGACATCCTTCGGGGACAGAGCCCCCCCACTCTGCTGACCCCACTCTCTGGAACTCGTCCCCCCTAAGATCCACAATGCCCCGTCTCTGGACGTCTTTAAAAAACACTAAGTTTCACCTTTTTTCTAAGGCCTTTGGTCTTTGACTTATTTATTTATGTAAAGCGACCTTGGGTTCTGTGAATGATGCTATAGAAATCTATTATGGTAATAATAATACTAATACTACTACTACTACTACTACTACTACTAATAATAATAATAATATTATTATTATTATTATTGTTGTTGTTGTTATTATTATTATTATTATTACCACACGTAGCACATAAAGGTGTGTATGTCTGTGTGACTGACTCACTTTGTGTGTGGATTTGTAGAATATCAGCACTATAATTAACCATAAGGATTCAGACTAGAAAATGTATGTACTATCCTGGGACTCTCTCTCATACACACATAAACAGACTTGCACTCTCACTCACAAACATACAGTGTCACACTTTCTCCTACACATTCACTCTTTTCTCACCGGTGAAGAGGTGGTGGTTGTTTTTCCTCAGTTTAAGAGCTCGCTCGTACAGTTTCCTGGCACTCTTCCTGGACTCAGGGCACAGTCTGGTCCTCATGTTTTTAACGCCCTGCTTGCTATCCGGGTTCAGGAACATGACGATGGGGTACCATTGCGCGTAGTTGAGCCGGTCCACCGCGTTGGGTGTGATGTCTAGCACAGCGTGCTTATCCTGCGGAAAGAAAAAAAACATCAGAAAAGACATTATTGTAGAATCTTTATTGTCTTCACTTCTACCACCATTGCCAATTTGGTGCTTAGATCTAAAGTTTAGAACTAAGTAGCTAATGCTGATGCTGTTAGCATGCGTGCTTCCCCACAAATTATTAACACTCAAGACTAACATTTAAGTTTTGTTTGTCTTTTTTCTACACATGATTCTGTGTAAAAGTACTGACCATTACACCAACAGGGACTTTAATGACATTGCATTCAAATCCATAGACTTTAATATGGAGTCGGTCCCCCTTTTGCAGCTATAACA
>JBBPCZ010000042.1:16306980-16317767 GCA_037974445.1 Brycinus macrolepidotus
GCACTGGGGCACAGTCATGCTGGAATAGAAAAGGTTCTTCCCCAAACTGGGTCCACAAAGTTGGAAGCATGGCGTCGCTCAAAATGTCTTGGTCTGCTGAAGCATTAAGATTGTCCTTCACTGGAAGTAAGGGGCCTAGCTCAAAACCTTGAAAAACAGGTGTGTCCCAATACTTTTGTCCATACAGTGTAGCTAGGAAGCAATGTAGTATATGTGTATAACAGGTAGTACAACTGTGTCTTTAAGGCTCAGCCAGTGAAGGGCCTTAAAGTTCTGTGCTGTAACCGCCTTATACTGTACATTTCATGCTTTCACTCTCCTCACCTTATCAATGATCTGCTTAATGGTGTGAAGACGAATGATCCCGGAGCTGCGCTGATCTGTTCCTGCATCTCTGGGCTCACTCTCTGCACAGCAGACAGAACACACACCGTTACAGGATCACATCACAGTTTACAGTCCAGGACTTCTACTCATGCTACACTTTAGCATCCTGAGGTAGAAGCTGCCCTCTCATTCTGATCTGATCTCTCCAAAGCTTAAACCAAAAATCACAGAGACTAAAATGACAGAACTGGTCTTAGATCAGCAGAAAAGGGGCAGTTTTTACTCAGGCAGCATACGGTGAGATCTGAACTCTGTATGGATGTGCGCATGCGGCAACATAAACAATGTCTAGGTCATGTTTCATGTGTTCTACAACTGTTGCATCACGTTTTGTGAGAGTGTGTGTGTGGATAATTCCACAGTTTCATGTGTGAAGTTTCAAAGGGCAATTAGTGTCTTTGTAAAGTTTTATGTTTCCTGTGCATTAATTTAGGGAGTGAGTGGTGATTCACTTTCACTACATCGTCATTATGTGCCAAAAAGTATGCAAAACTATGCAACACAGAGACTGGCTGGAGGCTGAGGGTTGTGTACGAGTATTTGAAAATACAAATAAAGGCCATAGATTCACACTGTTTTCCCATAATAACAAGCACATTTTTCATGACCTTGAGTTGCCACTATGACAAGATAAGAAATGTGGCTCTGGTAAGACTCTGAGCAAATAATATAATCTAGTTATTTTAAGGAAAAAAATTGTTACCTTATAATAGCCTCATTTATATTGTTAAGTTAACTTGTTCTTATGAGAAAACTTAAGTACGTATACTGTGTCACTCTATGGTCTTTTTGGGCTTCTGGACAAAAAGGTGCTAATTCAAATGATATTCTAACAGCCTTAAAGACCACAGCTCACGAAGGCTCTAACATTTAGGGAAAAATACAAGCCTCAACCAGCTGCTCAATACTGCATTCATCCAGGCAGCAGCAGCAGCAAATGATCATATAAATTCATTCCAGTAAAAAAAAAAAAAAAAAAAAAAAACCCAGGAAATCAAAACAATTGCTCCAAATGAGTCAATGAGTTATGTGGCTTCATTCACACTTCGGTATGACTGGCAGCTATGGGGTTTGGTGCTGTTGACCGCATGAACACGTTTTGGAGGGTGGGGAGGTCAGGGAGAATCATTCCAAGCAGACATAAATCTGGGCAACTAAAACCAACGTCCTTAATGCCATAAAGCAAAGCCTTGGTTGTGTCTATCAGTCAAGCAAGCCAATGCAGTGAGTGACATACTTTCCCCTTCTCCAGGGTGCTGTGTTTCTGCAAGGCAAAATACAGTCATAAAGCAAAAACGTTATGCAAAAACCAAACTGCCAAGTGTGGAATCACTTCATAAGCTGGACGCTAAGTGCACTCAGATTAATTGAAAGCGGACACCAAAAAGGCTTGTTACTTTTTACAATAGCGCCAAACGTGTACAGAGCTAGGGATATTCCTTGGACAACGTGTACAGCAACTAGATGGATTAGTACACTGAACAGGCATGGCCAGGACAGCGCGTCTTACCAAAAAAGGTGTGCGTGAGAGTGGTAAACTGACACTCACTTGCTAGCTCAAACAGATCAGGAACCTCTCTGGCCAGTTTCTCTCGGGCGACATCTGCGATGGGCCCAAATATCACCACGGGCCGCAAGAATCCGGCTGGAGAGAGGAGAGAGAGTCCCCAGTTAATAGCACTTATAGCCCACTGATTACCAGATCAACAAAAATGCATCAATGTAATACACAACTCGGCACTTATTTAAATATGAAAGTTATGCATCAAAGCAGATAAAAAGTTTATTAAAGGAATGGAAGGCTACATAGGACACGTGCTGGAATGAGCTGCTATAACAACTCATTCCACTGTGTGGTGCCATTATTACACTATACAGTTTTACCATCAGAATGTAAAGACCTTTCTGTTAAAAAAACATGCATATCAATGCCATCAGATCTAAATGTCACGAAAAAAAATTACATTAACCCAAAAGAGAGCTGTGGAAGCTGGCCAACACACCTTCCCTGAGCACAACCCTTTCATAAGCGGGGAATTTGGTCTGCACAGGCTGAGCGGACAAGTCTTCTCGGCTCTTCCTCAGATTCCTCTTGGAGCTGCGAAGGCCACGGAACCTCCAGAAGTCGGCTCGGTCACCGCCTGGAGTTTTAGGTAGGGTGTACTGGACGCTGGACAACTGCTCTGCCCTGAAGAAAAGAGGGGAGGTACATTAAAAAAGGAAGACACCACCACAGCCTAGATGCGTAAAAGCATACTACAGATTTTCCTGACAGGAAGCAAACTTCCAAGCAGAATCATTTCAAAAACAGTCAGCAATGTGCCATCATCATATAGTACACACACCCCACTGGGAGACAAACATCAACAGCAGCATGAATCTTAATTAATGAAGCCAACAAAGCATGAAGTGCAGAGGACAATCCGGTCGTTGCAAGTTCCCTTTAAAACATGAGCCTTCTACCACAAAGCGGATAGTTTGGTGAAAGCTACTGTTTCTGTGGTTTACTATAATTATCACAGTGGCATGGAATCCCAGTGAAAGTGCCACAGCTCCAAAAGCGATGGGCTAAAATGACCAATATTACCAAAAGCCATGCATTACATTACATTACATTACATCCCATCAGTTTGGCAGATGCTTTTATCCAAAGTGACTTAACAATTTGAGGAAACACTCAAGTTTCAGGACAGTGTGAGAACCAGAGGAGAGTTCGAAGTGCTAAAATCTTTATGTAGGAGAGGCTCTCTGAACAGATGAGTCTTCTGGAGGTTTCTGAAGACAGAGAGGGATTCTGCCACTCTGGTCACCTTTGGCTGCTCATTCCACCAGTGGGGAACCAGAATGAGACCAGTTGTTTATAACATCTCAAAAACGCCCCTAACATTAAAGGAGGATTTCAACAAAAAGGCTTCATATATTCATCATCATGATAATACAGCATGACAATCCATTTGAAGGCGTGTGATACCACTGAAATGCTGACGTGGTCCTTTCCCAGCTAGGAAAAATAAGTCAACATGTACAATAATATTACATCATATAGAAACTACCAGCCTGCAAGCGCTTAAACAACCAAGAACAATAATGTCAGGAAGTAAGTTTGGTAAAACTAAAAGCCTTCAGGAAATTCATCAGTTACCCACATACAACAATGAAGCAAAGTTTCCATGTCATCCAATAGAACTGAGCCTCAGCAGAAAACACAGCAAAAGCAACTGATATATTTAAGTCAAAGTGAGAAGAAATGCTGGTAACTCCCTCTTGTGCAGTCTCACACATACAGTCTTCATATTATTAATTCCGGAAGGTTTAGATCCCTTTCACACTTTACTGTTACAGTGCTATATTGTCTATTTATTGCATGGTTTCTGTAATTCCTCACACTTTGTTCAAAGCTGTAACTGCCTCCTGTGCAATATCACACTTATGGTGCAGCACTAGTCACTCTGGAAGGTTTACATCCCATTCACACTGTACTTTTAGATTACATTGTCTATTATTGTATTGTCTTAGATTTACATCCTATTCTCACTATGCTGTTACATCACATTACTGTACATTGTTGTGGTGTCTATTTATTGTGTTGTTTGTATTGTTTCTGTAGTAACGTGCACTGTTGAATGTCGTCTGTTGCTATCTGCTGCACTGTGATCCTTGGAGAAATGTTTCCACACACTATGCACGTGTTTACAGCTGCTGATGACAATAAAGTAACTTTGCAAATACCCTGAATGCAAAAAAAAATGTTTAATGGTGTTTTTTTTAGTGGACTCTAAACTACAGTGGTCAAAAACTGTTCAAATAAATAAACTCTGTTGCTGTACCTGTTCTTGTTAGGAATAATGCCCCTCTCCACCTCCTGGTGGTTCTTGCCAATGCGGATGGCCAGCCAGGAGCCCAGCTTGCCATTATATAGTGTGTCCACCACCCTGAACACCTCGCCCTTGTTAAAGCTCAGACCATACGGAGACTCTTTCTCATATTCGAAATGGGTCCGGATGTAGAAGGAGTCACCCACGTCCGATTCCACAATTCGCCGATACACTGGAAGTAAAAGGCCATATATTTAATGTGCTGAATGTGTATAGATTACTGAAGAGAGTGGCATATTAAATCATGGCTGCTTTTGTATCTTGAACAGCTGCACTAAATGTGTAACTGGTTAAAAAAATGCATGATACAATACTCCAAAAAAAAAAAAATAACCATGATAACTGCTTGGTTTCATGCTCTATTTATTTCCATTCATTAGCCTTGGTAGGATTTTTTATGGACACACAATCAGATTTTGCCAAGACTGAACTCAGACTGTTTGAAAGTTTGGCCAGGTTTTGTTTGTTTTTGGATCTGTTTCCTAGGTCGATTTTGAGAATAAGCACACATCCTCAACAGAGAACACACTTCTGCACTTTCATTTCTTTCATTTAACACAAGTAAATAAACTGTGGCCTGTGTGAAAGTTATTTTATGTTTTTCCAATATGTTAACCTCAGCATATAAGTAGAAACTGTGCACTAAAATTTGCGGAAAAAATTTAAGTTTGTCTGTAGAGAATGTGTTTACTCATTTTTACAAAAAATAAAAACACACAATATGAACTGTAAGTGCAATTGTAAGTGTAATTTTGCTGGGGGTGTTCAAACTTTTGAACACAACTACACACTGATCAGTCACAGCATTAAAACCACTGACAGGTGAAGTGAATGACCTTGATTATCTACAGATTGCTGAATAAGTTAATGATGGCTCTGATACAAAGGTGCCAGAACACACAGTACATTGTAGCTTGCAGCGTAAGAGGCTGCAGAAACACAAAGTGTCCATGTTGACCACTGTTCACTGCCAAAGACGCCTACAATGGGCATGGGAAAATATGGCACCAGGGTGTACTATGAGAAGGCGGCAAGCTAGCAGAGGCAGTGTGATGCTCTAGGCAATGATCTGCTGGGAAATCTTGGATCCTAGCATTCATGTTGATGTTACTTTGACACAGACCACCTACCAAAGCATTGCTGCAGATCAGTTTATTTGGTAACAGGTTGAGGAACATGGCAAAAATTTCAAAGTGTTAACTTGGCCTCCAAATCCAGTCCAGCTGAGCATCTGTGGGACATGCTGGACAACCTAGTCTGATCCATTGAAGGTCTCACCTAGCAACTTACAAAGTATCTGCTGTTAACATCTTGGTGCCAGATACCACAGTACACCTCCAGAGGTCTTGTGGAGTCTTGGATGCCATGCCTCAACAGGTCAGACCTGTTTTGATGGCACAAAGGAGACCTACACAATATTCAGCAGCTGGTTTTGATGTTATGACTGATCAGTGCCCTGTCGCTGTAGCTCCATTACAGTGTCCAGTTGCTTCTTATTCACATATACTATTCTTTTCATTTATTATTTAGATTTCAGGTTACTTAAAAACAAAAAAACAAAAAAAAAAAGAAGAAGAAAACCTGATTTTGTTTTCAGAATTACAAAATGAAAGTTTGGCTTGTTAAAAACCAAATAATTATATTTATGGTTTCTTTGCTGCCTGTTGTTTTTTCCTTGACCAATTAAAAAAATACTAGAAATCTGATAAGAAATACTCTTAAAGACTTTAAGAACTTTGTTCTTGTTTTGTTCACTCCATCTGAACAAAGAAAAACATTCCTTTAGGAACTTAAGAACACAGCTGCACCACCAGTACACACCCCCACATACACATTTAAGTCAATAAACAATAGGCCAGTGGATGAGAGGGAGGTGTTTGAGGCCTCCCAGTCCTCAAAACTCACCATCCTTCTTCTTCTGGGCCAGTATGGTGACCTCTTCACCTCTAGGCAGATCCAGCAGGAACAGCACCGCCTCCTCTCGAATGATGTTTGCAAAGTCAACATTATTTACCTGCACAGAGAAGGAAAGTGGAAGAAGAATGAGAAGGGGAGAGAGAAAGAGGCATATTTGAGTGCCGCAAGAAATGTGTACATAGAAACTACGTGCTAAAACCTTCACTGCATGGTGCAGTCTGGAATTTGAGGAGTGTGTGCTTTTGCAGCGGGGAGGAAAGCTTTGAGGAGCCACCCTACCACACAGACTCATGGGATGTCCCTTTTTAAGATTCCTTTTTTAAGATCGAGGTCTAGGAGAGGCTCTAAACATTCTTTATTAAGATGTTTTCTAAATGGTCTAAATGAATCTGACTCATACTCTGTGTGCAGTATCCAAGTGTTGACAACACTGAGTCACCACGGGGTGTCTCGAGTCTAACAATAAGTACCATTGTGTGTGGTGACATGATAAAACAAAGAAGGTGCTGAGGCTGGGAGGAGACAGGCAGGGAGTCACAGCAGCAGTATGCACTGGTCACTTCTGGCAACAATCAAGGGGTCACATAGTTTCTTAATATTTTTCCAAGAAAGTGTGGGAGGCTTTATGCACACACACACACACACACACACACACACACACACACACTCAAGATTAGTCAACAACAGATGTTCCCCATTATACAACAGCACTTGCATTGTGTTTAACACAAACATAATCCTGACACAAAGCCGGCTACTGTTGAGAACTTATGCTAGGGAGGAACTTCTCAAATCAAAATGCCTGATTTTGACTGCAGTCAATTTACCACATGCATGCTTATTATTTAAATAACTGCACAACTACTGATTTTCAAAGTAGCTCTCATGTTCTATGCCAGGGGTGTCAAACTCCGGTCCTGGAGGGCCGGTGTCCAGCACAGTTTGATGATTCTCCTCCTCAAACACATTCACTAAACCTGACAATTAACTGGCGAGGTGAACCAGGTGTTCCTGAGCAGGGAAATCACCAAAACGTGCTGGACCCCGGCCCTCCAGGACTGGAGTTCGACGCCCCTGTTGTAGGCATTTGCAAAAAAAAAAAAAGATTTCTTTCGTAAATTGCCTGCTAAAAACCCTTTCATGTTTACCTGTTCAGCACTTTCATGAGTCCGGTAGGAAATAAACGATTGTCTACTAACCGAAATGCTAGTAGCAAGCGTGTCATTCCTACATAGCAAAGAGTATCAAGCCTTTCACAGTAAGAAACAGTTGCTGAAATGAGGATGCTATCCTGTATTTAGAAGTCATTCACGCATTTAGCAGGAAGCCACTAGTAATAAGTAAACAAGGTCCCTTTATGTTTGCTGAACGGTGCACCACACAAATTTGCTTTGGCGGTGCTAAACTCTCTGTGGTTGGTTTACAAGTTAAATAGGTTTTTAAGAGTCTAGATTAAGAGATTAAGTGTGGGTTTACACTTTGCATTCCAGTTTGCAGTGGACTGGTTACAGACTATCAGAATCAGAATCAGAAAACTTTGATCCAGGAGGAAACTGCTTATTTTAGGACCGAACAGACACACAGAGACACAGAGACAAGAACAATATAAAATATAAAGTCTAAATAAATCCAATAAAAACTCTGCAGAAAAACTCTATACAAAATACAATATTCTGGGGTATAAGTACTAGTAACTCAAATAGTGGTTTGGAGTTGGTCTCTATACTGAGTCCGTTATTGCTGTAATAGAGATTAGTAGTTGATCAGTAATACTGATATAAGTAGTGATATTTCACATGGTAAGACTATAGCACATAATAATACTAAGATACTGCGCATAATGATAATGATAAAGCACCCAAATTATTTACTCTTGTAATTACATCATAGCAGTTACAGAATATCTTATTGTAGTTAGTAGAGGTTGCACAGACTGGTCGACTAAATAACTAGTGGACTCAGTCGACTAGTGGATTTATTTATTTATTTACTCAACTAGTCTGCGCAACCCCTAATAACTACTAGAAGATATTCTTTAACTGCTATGAGGCTAATATCTAATTACAAGAGTAATTCAGTTGTATTCAAGTTACTGGGTTAATGGGTAATAATTCATCATTCAAGCTCATCATGTCATTGCCATCATTTGTAAAGCTCCAAAAGAAAATTGCTCAACATAATAAAGTCCTTAATAAATGCAGAGGTAGCATTTGGCCTGCCCAGTTAAAATCTGTTGTCAAATGACTGTAACAGACTATATGAGTGTATAAGTAAGATGTAGGAGGATGTCCTGGTCATTTTTGCTCACCCTGAGTATCTGATCTCCCTCCTCCAGACCTTCTTTAGCTGCAGGACTGTCCTCCAGAACTCCAGCCACAAAGATCCCCACATCGTTCCCTCCAGCCAGCCTTAACCCCACACTCTCTCCCTTCCGGAACTTTACTAGCTTCATGCTGGGCCTATCGGGACATAAATACGTGAACGCAAACACACACACACGCAAACCCTGGCTGTACTGCCAACAATACAGAAATAATAGAAACGCTAAATATCAGTTTTGATAAATATTGACATATACACTGGTGTAAAAAAATCGGCCCAATTTCAAACAAAACTAAAACAGAATGGCTTGAAGTTATTTGTGTAATTAGAGTATTTTAATAATAATTCAGAATGAGATTTCAAACCATTCTCTAAAGAGCTATAATTGAATCGAAGTGACAGAGATTTCTACACCTCTAGAAAACGTGTACTGTAATAATTCAGCAGTGTATTAAATAAAATGCTGAATGTGCTGATAGTCTACTATAGGAATTTGAAGTTACCGCAGGATGCTGTCGTCATGGGCTGCGCTGGGCACGGGGGCATCAGATGGACTGACTGGCAGATCTACGTCTGGTTGGCCAGGCTGGGCGTACACCGGCTTAGGTTCTGCACAAACAAATTTTATGTTGGTTCTGTTATTCTGTCATCATCATTTGTTCAACATGGCCATTGGGTTAAGGTTAAAGAGAACGAAGATGTACTCACATTAGGCGATTCATACCATGCCCAAGCATTTTTGACCCCCAAAGTCCAGTTCATTTGACTTGTGTGAGTGCAGGTGAACTATGCTTAGCCTCACTTTCTCAAGTGGTTAAGGCACGGTGCATATCTAGTGTGCTAACTGTGCTCAAGCATTCAGCAGCAAAGTGGCCTGGTGGTTAGGGAGTTGCCCCTGCGACTGGAAGGCCATGGGTTTGAATCCCAGGGCTGCCAGTCACATGACTGATGTACCCTCTCTGAAGTACCGTCCTCACACACTGCTCCCCGATTTCTGTGTCGCTGGCTGCTCACTGCTTCACTTGGTGAATGGGTTAAATGTAGAGAAAGAAAGTCACACTGTTTACACTGTGTGCTGTGCTGTGGTGTGTTCACGGTTGACTATAAGGGGACACTTTACTTTACGTTAAAGGGATCACTTTGCTCTATCGGATAGGTGCAGTGTTTGCTGGAAATCTGGGCAGACAAGAATATACAGGAACAACCGGACGCAATCTGAAACATACTGAAAATACTGCAGGTTCAGTATCTGAAAGTACAAGATGCACTCTGTACATCTGGAAAAGGATAAAACAGTGAGTAAAGTGATGACGGGTCTGGAACATTAAGTGCAATGTGAGTGCAGGCCAATGGGGGAGTGGGGAGGAGGCACGGTCATGTTTGTGCACAGTACAAGGCAACCGGGCCTTGTGTGAGTACACCCTGAAAGAGGAGAAAATACAAAGAGAGGGGAGAATGGATGTCTGGATACAGTCTGGGCTCACCTGACTGAGTGAAAGAGACAATATAGGATGAGAGGGAGAAAAAAAAGAGAGAGAAAGGAGAGAGAGGGAGAGAGAAACAAAGAGAGAGAGAAGGAAAGCAGTGAAGGATTCCAACCTGGCAGTGGGGGTATCTGTTTGTCTCCCTGTTCGCTGGCTGGCACTAGCAGTGCATCTTCCACCATCTTAACAGGAGTGGACACAGCTGCCGGCTTCGAGATTCGCTCCTCATCACGACTCCTGTGGCTGAGACACACGCAAGCACGCACAAACAAACAAACAATTTTTATGCATACATAAGTCTGTGTTAGGGGTCAGCACTATATTTTTATGACATGTACAACCTCAATCTCAACAGGCGAAGCGTTTTTTCATAAATCAGTTTTATCCAGCAGTGCATTTTGCATGCTTGTAGAGGTCCATGAGAATTTGGGAGGCATTTTTCAAGCATAATTGTTGATCTTAAATATATTTGACCTAATATGAAAACCTAATATGTGTGGCTTGACTGTGGCTGGCCAAATAAAGCAGAATAGTTTGATTGTGTACAACAACAGTCATACTACCAAACATAACAATACACACATCTACCAGTGTAAAGGATCTACTTCTTAACAGAGTATTATTCTGTGGTGGAGGTGAGAGGTGCACTAGATATGCTCTAGTCCTCTAGCATCTAGTTACAAAAGTCTTTAAGCCCCAGGATGAAATTTACATCTGGTTCTGGGGTAATTTACTGTAATTTCCGTGATTTTATTCCTAGTTTGAGTTTTACTCCATTATCCTCTTAGAAAATTACAGGATG
>JBBPCZ010000042.1:16384010-16394951 GCA_037974445.1 Brycinus macrolepidotus
GTGCACTGGGGCACAGTCATGCTGGAATAGAAAAGGTTCTTCCCCAAACTGTGTCCACAAAGCTGGAAGCATGGCGTCGTCCAAAATGTCTTGGTCTGCTGAAGCATTAGGATTGCCCTTCACTGGAAGTAAGAGGCCACCTGAATTCAATGATTAATACACTTTATGGACAAAAGTATTGAGACACACCTCTTAGTGTTTTTAGCTATACTGTGTATTTTTTTCCAGCCTTAGCATTAGTATGCCATTTAGTGTCAGCAACAGCCCAAGCACGTGTATTTAAAATTGCATGCAAACATGAACTGTGTTGACTGGCGTATTTAAGCTTTCATTACTTGTTAGCTAACATTAGCCTCATAGCTCCAGCTCTTAGCTGATTAAATACATTCTGGGACAAAGCAAGGCCCGGAATGGTCCCTTATCGTTTGCATCAATCCCTTACCATTGCCTAAACCAAAAGTTAAGTAAAAGAAAACACTATTAAATTGCCAGTACTGCTAACTTCAGTGTGTGAGCATTACACAAAACACAAACTCCTCATGATGTGTGAGTATGTGACAGAAATGGAGTGTGCTGAAACTCAACCAAAACAACTCGTCATCAGCATGATTGATCGATTCAAAGCTTTAAAAATAGCACAGCTTGCAGGGCGTGCACGCTGTGCTCCCATGGAGGCAACATGCGTATTGCTGGGTGTCAGGGAAAAGCGATATCTACTGCAGTGTTGTGGAAGGCCGCAACGTATGACATTGCATGGCCGGAAGAACAGAGACCTTGTACTGATGTGGATGCATTACTCAATTCAGTGGTCACAGTAGAGCCCCATTAGGCCGTATTAATCCATGAGGACGCCAAGTTGAACACAAAGGGCTTTGATACATCATGCCAGAGCCACGTTTGATGCAGACAGCACCTGATAGCAAGTACCAGGACACAACTTTGGCATTTGCTGGTTGCGGCCTCCCAGGGATTCTAAAACTGAACTGAATGACTAAGAGGAGAAAGTGTGTCCTGAAGGCATTCATCTTCAGAGGATCTTCGCATATGAGAGCAGACAAGTCCAACTATTACGGAGCTCTAAAAGACTTGGGCAATGTATTCAGATATGTCCTAAAGAAGCTACCTTCTAAATCTGAGGACAAGCAATTCCCAGTATACTAAGTTATCTGAACTGTTACACAAGTGGTCTCAAAACGTTTTTGGACAACCAATGGGCACATAAGATAATACAGCTCTTGAGCTACAGAATATGCTCCTGAACATGAAGTGTTCCTTCAAAATCTCTGTTTAAAAAAACTGATTACCAGTTGCAAAACCACACTGCGCTGAAAAAAAATGTTGCTGTTCAGGGTTCTGCTAAAATTTGAACGTGTGTCACAATGTTTTCTGACATTTCCGTGATTCTGAGCTTTAACCACAGGGTGTTTCCAAACACAAGTTTCATATGACATAGTGGACTGTTGCCATTCTTAGCAAGAGGGAAATCTGCAGAGCAGCACTGTATCAAAGACAATGGGTATCAAGTTAAATCTGCCAATCCATCAGAAATGTTAGCGCTTGAACTTCTTATGTAACTCTCCTTCAAGAACCTTTTGGTTCAAGGATATGTGCAATGGTGGAGATGCATAGTATTCTATGGAATAAAGCACATACATCAGCGATATCAAGTCTTGTTCCTGCCTTTCTCCCGCAGAACTATATTCTAACACCGACAAAAGTTGTTCAGATTCTTTGGAAAGTGTTATTTAGATTGATTAGGGTTGGAAGGTCCTGTTCTGGGAATACCTGATAAACAGCCATTGATTAGAAAAGTCGGGTTGGAATCTCTAGTGTCATTCTACAACCGCAGAAAAAGCCATTTTCTCATTTCCTTCAATGAACCACAACATTCCAACACATCTACTTCCATTAACTAGTCTTCACTTTGTCATGATGAAAAACGAATAAACTTCTAAAAGAAATCATCAAACTGGTAAGTCTCAAATCATCATCAAAAACCAGCACATGTTCCTGAAGGCTCCCCTGGCCTTCATGAACAGGATATGATGTCTTTCATGCTTCCACGACCCTGAAATTCGTCGCTGGCGGAACGGGGGATGACTAGAGCAGCATGTCGCATCACATTTGTTCCAGATTAACATTGACAATGCACTTACGATACAACAGGCCAAACAAAACAAATCATGTTTAACCAAGTGGGCACATTTCACAAGACACTGCGGAACGCACTGCGAGACAATAGTGGGGGGGGTTGCTTCACACACACAAAAAGTTTGTGCACAGTCACAGCGTGGTCGCTTTGACATGAGGTGACCAGGACTGTGACAGGGATCGTTGCACTGATTAGGTGGGCCAGACAGCTTCGACAGATGGAGGGAGAGATTAAGCAGACAGACGTGTATCAAACATGACAGTGCAACGGTCAGTGAGCGATGCCCGGACAGGCCCCATGGTGGGCTCTTTCAGAACAAGGGCAAAGTCGGCACCAGAACTCAGAACGACAGTGTCTGCTCAGCCCAGGCAGACGTGTTCTTCAAGAGATCATTCCTATTAACCCATAGTTATTGCCGATCGTAATATTAAAAGGAATTATTTTATATCAACTATGTTTTTGTTATAATTTGACATCATAAAAAGAAAAAAATGACTGAAATTTAGACATAGATACAGAAAGTAAATTGTACGTAAGTGGGACTTGTATGTAACTGTATGTATGTAATTATGTAGTTTCATTAATCAATTACATGTTTACGTTTAAACAGTACAACAGTAAGACTCTAGACCAGAGGCGCTCAGTCCCGGTTCATCTGATCTGCCTGTAGGGTCTGGCTCCAACCCACCTAACACACTTCATTCATGTAAAGAAGGTCTCCTCGATGGCAGACCTCCAAGACCAGGATTGGGAACTTCTACTCTATACTTCTAGGGTTAACAAAACCAGAGAGATGGAGCAGTTGGTGGCCTGGTGGTTAGGAAGTTGTGCTCAGAAGTTTGTGGGTTCAAATCGCAGAACTACCAATGGCACCACTGAGGTACCTTTGAGCAAGGTACCGCCCCCAGACACTGCTCCCGGGTGCCACGTCGTTGGCTGCCCACTGCTTCACTTGGTGAATGGGTTAAATACAGAGAAAGAATTTCACACTGTGCTGTGCAAATTGTATCCCTGATTTGGTCTTTTAGGAAAAAAGTAAACTCAGAATTGAACTTCCAGGTCAAGAATTCAGAATCGACTGTCAGCACAGATGGTCTGGTGGTGTGAGAGTGTAAATAAATCAACATGATTCCAATCTAACTCCAGAATGAAGGGAGGCTTCCTAATATTTCCAAACCAGGGTCACAGCTACTGGTCCATAGCTATTGTCAGCAGCACTTCGGTTCCAGTCCAGCAGGTTTATAGGGCCGGAAATGCATCAGTTCTGCCAGCCCAGGAGCAGATTTTTGGAGGAAAATTGTTGGCGATTAGGCACCGGCTCTGGCATGAGTACCCGGACCTTGTCGGAGGAAATGTGGTGACAGAAGGTGACAGCGAAAGGAAACGTGCTTTTAAGGCTGAGTAAGGCTGTGCTGGTTGGTCTCGCGGGCCTGTACGTCATGCACTGACTCGTCTTTGCGGTTTGGTGTCTGACTCCATCTCCCACTCCAGCTGTGAGTCGCCATCGCTGCCGGTGTGTGATTCACGGATTGGAGCAATCAGGTCTTCTTTGTGTCTGCTTTTGGCAACAGAAGACTCTGATGAGCCTTTGTTTGTTATTCTTCCCTGTGGTCAGTTTGTTTTAGGAGCTGCTATGGAGGGAAGGAGCTATAGCGAGTGAAAAGCAAATGCCGTGTGTAAGAGGGTGACTGAGGTGTTTGGGTCCAAGTAATACTAGGTGTGAGAAAGTGTGGGTGGTGAGTTTTAGGAAGAAAGGAAGAAAAGGAAGACAAGTGGTACCACTGAGGTTCCCTTGAGCAAGGTACCGTCCCCACACACTGCTCCCCGGGCGCTGTGTTCCTGGCTGCCTGCTGCTTCACTTGGTGAATGGGTTAAATACAGAGAGAGGATTTCACACTGTTCACACTGAGTGCTGTGGTGTGGTGTGTTCATACGAGACTATAAGAGGCCTCTTTACTTTACTTAAAAAGAAAGTGAGGAAGAGTGAGACTGTGTGTACATACATATAAGAGAGAAAAGGGGGAGACAGACAGACAGACACACACACACGAGGATCAGGGATCGTTTCAGGTTAGCCTTGCCGTGCGGGGCTGTTCACTTTAACTACTGCCGAACGGATTATCACAACTGGATATTGAGTGTTAGTGGCCACATGCTGGGAAGCAGTGTGTTTGTCTGATGACAGTGTGTGAGCTCTCTCTCTCTGTCTCTCTCTCTCTCTCTCTCTCTCACACACACACACACACACACACACACAGTCAGCAGTGTCTGTCATAATAGGGACGGGTGTGTTTTTTCAAATATATATGCATATCCGAATTCATTTTAGAATATGTGAACTTAACTGGGGATTAAATGAGATGTCTGCAGTTTTAGGTTAAAATTTGTTCTTAATTTTTAATATTTGACTGAGCGTGCGACATAGAACTACAGAGAATGCAGCTGATTTTACATGACACATTAAGTGAACGGGGACAAAATATTTTTAATAAACTCTACAGACAACAAATGTGGGGCGTGAAGTCTTATTCATAAAGAGTGTGGCTACAGGTTTTCATTTTAACCAAGCGAAAGCATATATATGACTCTGCTTGTTTTAGTCTCATTTGTTCACGTGTGCTCCTTCTTGGTTGGAGTGAAAACCTGCTGCCACACTGGTGAATAAGACTGGGCACCCCTGGTGTACCGTGTAAGTCGTGTGATGCAGAATTCTTGTTTCATGTAAAGTCCAAAATGCTTACATCACAAAAATCATTGAATAAACAAGGCCCAGTTGTTGAGATCATCCTAACTGTAAAGATGTTAAAAACCTTCTGTGTTAATAATATGATTATTGTTTGAATATTAATATTATTCAGATGATAGCTCCAGACTGCAGACATCTCCAAGGTAGCAAAACGGTCAAATCGGTTACTAGTTAATAGGTAGTAGTTAATACCATTACTAAAAACTTCTTCTCTTTCATACTTAAGGACACAGTCCAACCAGCAAAATGGGACAATTAAACCTGCTTGACTTCAATAAACCCCCACCTGCTTGCTCTGTTCAACACACCCTCCAGAACTGCCCCCCCTTTGGAGATGGTGAGGGTGGGGGATTGGCGAATCATTAAGCCCAGTGTAATCTGCCTCCCCTCAGTGCTGTAAGACCATCTAAAAGCTGCTTACTCCTCTGCTGGCAGAGAGCGAACGTGCGAGTTTCTGACGGAAAACACGCGGCTACATGCCAAGGACAATAAGTAACGGGACAATGACTAAGCTAAAAAGGCCGACAGTGGTACACATGTACATATAGGGTTAAGGACACTTTGCAGGCGAGATTCCATTTGCAGAGCAACTGAGATGACGACTTCCCAGTGAATGGCCTTGGTCACTTAAAAGTATGTTCAGCCATCACATCCAGCAGCTACTTCTATGCACATTGTGGGAATAGCAACCCAGCAGTTACAACGCTGTTAAAAAACTGGAATCGCAATTTTCCAATATAAAACCTGTTGCAAATATGTTATAATGCTAGTACTCTACAATAATCTCCATCCAGAAAGCTGTTTTTAGTACTAAACTTACGTAGGGAAATCAACCCTATATGTTCATAATTTGCAAAAATAATTTGAAGAAAAGTTAGCTGTGAGTTAGCTTACAAGCTATATAATGACCAACAGAGCCATGGATGCTTTGTTTATCTTCTAAGAACTTCTTGATGTTTCTAATAGTTTGAGCTCATTACAGTTTTCAACAGTTTCATTGTTTTCCACAGAGTAGAGGTAAATTCATGTAAATAAATTAAATCAGAAAACTTGACACAACTTTCTTGTTGGTTATAACACCTTTAGAGGGCAGCAGTGAGTAATGTTTGTTTATTTGATGTTTGTAAATAACACCCCTAGAGGGCAGCAACAAGTAATGCTTGTTTATTTGAGCTTCGACTGTGAGCTAATAAGCATCAACAATTATGAAGAAAAACAGATAATCTGCCTATTTGGCCACTTCTGGACTTGCACACAATGAACAAAACAGACAAATTGCTCATATGTCTGTTGTGCACGTATCTTAAAAATATAATTACCAAATTACCACTGTTATTACTAAGCAACAAATGTGTTTTACTGTTAAATTTACTATAATGAACAGAAACAAGACGAGGTAGAAATGAGATAACGGGCCACTGGCGTTCCGAGGTACACATCTGAGGCCTAAAGAGTGTTCTGTCCATGTGTATGAATGAGTGTTTATAATTCAGCGCTATGCATGTGTGTGAATCTGCATAAATGGGTGTTTCTCAACAGGCGTGTTGAAGAGCCTCTGTTAGCGCCTCGCTGCATGTGCTCGTTGCTGTGTGTAGTGGTTGTGCGTGTGCTTGGGGTGGTAAATGATTAGGGTGTGTTCATGCATCATTAAGCAAATGGTTGAACAGTGGCAAACCCCACTGTGGAGGGAGCAACAGAACAGACGGACAGATGGACAGGCCGAAGGACAGACAGACAAACAGACTTGAGGGATCGGGAACCAACGGTCAGCTCCATCTGACCACACTCTAGCATTTCATTACAGAGCCCAGCACGAGCCGGGCCTGCCTCCAATACTATTAGGGCAATACTGTAATGCACTTCTGATGGCGGCCCCATCCCCCTCCGCTCTGCACGTGACTCTGCTTCTGTCACTAAAGGGGGAAGGAAAAGAGGGGTGAAGGGAGAGTGACACACAGACCCACCTCTGAGTCTCTCTTAAGGGAACAGCAGTGCAAAAAACATACCCTCCACCCATAAAGAAAGGTTCCTCAATGGTTCTAGGCTCAGATTTACAGTTAGAGAAAAAGCCCTTGATTAGTACAGAAGCCTTCTAGCATACGGTGGCTCTTTAAACTTAAAAAAAGGTTCCTCAGACTCTCAGATGTCATTAATAAAAATGATTCTTGGACGTTTCTTTTCTATGGCATTGCTCTGAAGCATCATTACTTTGAACGACGTGTGCTTATTACCAAAGACAAAACGCCAAAACCAAGATATCAACAAAACGTTACCTTTCTTAGTGAAGAAAGCAATGAAGAAAGCAGAGCTTAATACTGTGAGCGCCTCAGATTAGAAGCATAACATCCTTGGCAGAAAGGTTTCAGCTAAAACATTTTCATTATGGACATTTGCCCCCAAAGCCAAATATATTTATAAGAGCGATTAAACCTCTGAAGACATTCAAACCATTTGAAGACATTCAGAAAGGTCAGTGAGCCAATATTTCTCCACTCATTTCCCTCAAAAATTACAGTTTCTAATTTACTGCACTGTCTGTACGTGTCCAGTGGACTCCAATCAGCTCTGCTTTGCGGAACAAAACCTTTGCGTCCTCTGGTTTAAATCTCACATAAAACAAAGATATCAGTGTTCACAGTTAAGGACAGGCGAACATGACTACATTCCTATAACATGAATGTGAAGAATGGGAGGCTGCATTACAGTGATGTTACTATATTTACTGAAAAGCATTGAAGGCTCAGTGCTGGGAAATGAAAAGTATACTGTCAAATCTAAATATGCAGAACTTCTAACGAATCCTTTGTATTAGTAAAAGCATTTGAAACTGCTGGAAAAAATGTTGCTGTTATTGTCTGTAGCATTTCTCCCTTGAAAGGCTCTTAGAGAAACAAAAACCTTAACATCAGTATGAGACAATCGCAGTGTTAATATAAAATATCTGCGGGTTCAACACAGTGGCATAACTGTCTAAGCCTTAGCCCCATCACTGGGAGATCTCCAGTGGTGCTACAGCCATCCGTGTCCGACAGTCCAAGACAGCAACAACTGGCTTCGCTCTCTGGGTGGGTAGGATGCCCCCCCCCCCCATCTCAGCACTCAGTGTGATGCTAGCCAGCACGAGCGTCTGTTAGCTGACGTAACAGAATTGGCTTCCAAGTGCCTCATACTGTCCAATGACATTTGCGACAGTTTGAAAAGATGTGGTCATGTGTCTTGGAGAAAGCCCATGTTTGCCACCACCCACCCAGTGTTAGTGGAATTGTGTGACTGAGGGAGTCCTGGCTAGTGGGTGGACCTGGGCAGAAAAAGAGGAAATATCCCAAAAATACACATAAAATACATCAAATGTAGAACATTCAAAGATGACTGCAGACTAAGGGTTTGCATGGGAGGCAATGAAAGCTTGGAACAGGGTGAGAAGGGTGTGTTAAGGACACAGTGTGCACAGAGAGAAACGCACGGTGATGTTCTAGATGGAAAGTGGCTCCATAATCAACTCAGCATAACCAATGAGTACTTCCATCATTAAGGTAATGAAAGGGAGCTGTAAGCACTGCCACGATGCCTTTGTTCGCCTCGGCGCTGCACAGGCACTGAGAAAAATAATGACACTGACACCATGCATGCCTGCAATCATATCGGCCATAACAAGCGCTTGTGTTTTGCTCTCAGCTGCAACAGGATGGCCAAACTCGAAGACAACAAGTGAGGCTGCAGCAGTGGGCCTGAGTAATTAAGCCAAAATGAATATCAGACAAATTTTACATGGGGCTTGCGTCATGCTGGAAGTCTGGAAGCATGCAGATTAATTAGTCATTTGGAGTGGACGCGGTGATGTCATGGGGGGTCTTCCGTCTCCAGGCTGCGAGCCTTTGTGCTCAGTTGAGCGGCGCTTTGATCGATCAGTCATCAGAAACAAGGGGGTGGGCTAAACAACAACAGAAACACTACAAGCAAACAATGAGACAGACGCTGCTGCCCCACCAGAGTGATTGGATTTAAAGGAACAGGAAACATTTCAACAAAGGGAGAGTGACAAAGAGAGAAAAAGAGGTGGACGGAGAGGAGAGGAACGACAGAGTGAAGCAGAAAGAGAAAACAAAGATAGGCAGAGATGCACACACACACACACACACACACACACACACACACATATAAAAGCTCATATATGAGAGAAAGAGAGTGAGAGAGAGAGGGGTAGGGAGAGAAAAAGAATGATATATAAAGAAAGACAGAGTGATCAGAAGACAAGAAAGAGAAAAACCGAAAGAGAGAGAGACACAGGGAGTATGAGATTGATCAGGAGAGAAGAAATAGAGAAAAGAGAGAGAGAGAGAGAGAGAAAGAGAGAGAGTAAAATACAGAATGTGTGAGAGGAAGAGGGAAAGGTAGTGAGAAAAAAAGAAAAACGGAAAGAGAGAGATACACAGGGAGTATGAGGCAGAGTGATCAGGAGAAAAGGAAGAGAAAAAAGAGAGAGTGTGAGAGGGGGAGAGGTATGATATATACAGAAAGAGACAGAGAAGAGAGGAAAGAAATAGAGATACACAGGGAGCATTAGTGATTATAAGAGAAGAAGAGAAAGAAAGAGAGAGAGATAGGTAGGGAGAGGTAGGGAGAGAAAAAATGATATATAAAGAAAGACAGAGAAGAGAAAGAGAGAATAAGAGATACACAGGTAGCATGAGACAGAATGATCAGAAGAGAAGAAGAGAAAGAAAGAGAGAGAGAGAGGGAGAGAGAGAAGGGGAGAGAGAGAGGTAGGGAGAGGTAGAGAGGGAAAAAGAATTATATATAAAGAAAGAGACGGAGAAGAGAAGAAAGAAATAGAGATACACAAGGAGCATGAGACAGTGAATAGAAGAGAAGAGAGAAAGAGAGAGAGAGAGGTAGGGAGAGGTAGGGAGGGGAAAAGAATGATACATAAAGAAAGAGACGGAGAAGAGAAGAAAGAAATAGAGATACATAGGCGAGCATGAGACAGTGATTAGAAGAGAACAAGAGAAAATGAGAGAAAGAGAGAGAGAGAGAGAGAGAGAGAGAGAGAGAGAGAGAGAGCGTGCCTCACTTCCGCAAACAGAGCCAGAGTAGCCGAGTAGAGACGAGCGTGCGCTCGCGCTCCCCTTGACAACAGAGCTAACAGAGCTAATTGTGCTGCTCGATTCTGAACAGTTCCTTCACAGTCTTCTTCCTCTCTCTTGTTTTCTTTGTCTCTGTCTTTTTTTCTGATGTGACTCGCACATTTGACTCCACTATAGAACTCTCTCTCTCTCTCTTTCTCCCTCTCTCTCTCTCTCTCTCTCTCTCAGTTCTCTCACACTTCTGGTCATGCTCACCACAGCTGTCTCTTCGGAGGGAGGCAGTTGTCTTTGTTGGAGGCAGTCACTCCCATGGCCATCTGCATCACCGTGATGTATTTCTGGTACTTCATCTTGTCCACGGCTGCTAGGAGAGTCCACGCCGTGCTCGCGTTAGAAAGAAAAAAGCTGGAACAGGTGAGCGCTCAAACCTGTGGTGCCCGGCACAGCCGTCAGAGCGCCATTTCCAGCGCTGGGGGACTGAGAGGGAACCCCGAGGAGCCGGAGGACAGGTGCTGCCGCGGAGCCACCATCCATGTCTGCTACGGCCGGCGAAATCTCATTAGTGCTCAGAAATAGCTGGCTAATCCATTCACTGGTGGTCAGGAGTGGGGCATTGTTTTCCTTAGCTCCAGCGCGAAAGAACTTTCCTGTTTGAAAAGCAAAAGGAGAAGCGCGGGAGAGAAAGCCAAGCGGCAGTGCCTGAGCGTCTGTGCGTGTGTGAGGTAGACGAGGAGATGTGCGTGTGTGGAGTGTGAGAGTGAGAGAGGGAGAGAGAGAGAGAGAGAGAGAGAGAGGGAGTGGGAAGGAGAAAGAGAGAGAGAGAGAGAGAGAGAGAGAGAGAGGCAATAGAGAGTGAGAGAGAGAGAGAGAGAGAGAGAAGAAATGGAAGGCAGAGAGAGAGAGAGAGAGAGAGAGAGAGGGGGCGTGGGAAGAAGACGGAGAGAGAGAGCGGGAGGCCA
>JBBPCZ010000042.1:16486373-16498017 GCA_037974445.1 Brycinus macrolepidotus
CTCTCTCCCTCTCTCTCTCTCTCTCCCTCTCTCTCTCTCCCTCTCTCTCGCATTAGCGCTGCACTGTGTGCAGAGAGGAGGGCAGCAGTGGAGAAGTGAACGATTTTCTGCTGCAGTAAAACAAAGAATGGCTCTCTCTCTCCTCCTGCTCCTCCTCCCCCCATCCCTCTCTCCTTGTTCTGAATGGCTGAGGGACCTACAGGAGCTTCCTCTTCCTCTGTCTCTTTCTCTCCTAATCCCTCGCTCTCACTTTCAGGTTCCGCATAAAACATGCAGGTTACAGTGGACAGTCTGACCCCCCTCTCTTTCTCTCTTTCATCTTTCCTCCCTCTCTCTCTCTCATACAGTGCTAGGGATGGGTGATATGAACTCAAGTTTTAATCACAATATATTCTACTATCTTAGCAATAACGATATGCCGCAAAATTAATTAACTGATTTGTTCCATTCGTTGATAATAGTTATATTCAGGTTAATGCCTTCCTTTATAGTCTTTTAATAACTAGTTTGGATAAAATATGTACACAAATGTAGTCAGCCAACACATGTTTGGAGTCCAAATTTTGAATATTTAGTTTAGAGCTGAAGTTACCTGGCGAATATTAACTATAAAAATCAACAAAACTTGCCAGACAACATCAGGACCGGAAAGGACTCATCGTGTATCAGCGTCCTCCATATTTACAACATCACAAACAACGGTTCTAGATCTCCTATTCCTGAGGCAGTTTGTGAAATCAGACCCTGTTGTCTAAAAAGGCTGCACCGCACGAATTTTGTTCATTTTTATAGCTCACGGTAAGTCATACTAAACCACATCCACAGGTCTGCGCCACCATACTGAAGAGCTGGATGCGGTTTGAGAGAGATTTTAGGGGTGCATTTACGGAAAAGATTTGGATGACTACTGACTTATAACGTTAGCAGCATTAGCCTCAAAGCTCCAGCCCTAATTTAAATAAGCAACATTTGGACATTTGAAAAATTGTGTACATTCTTTGATGCCAAACTATTCCTTTAGGTTCTAGGTACCAACCAGGTAAAGATGAGGTACAAACTCCTAAATACTAGCTAATTATCTTGGGTAACAGGATGGTACATTCCAAGACAACCTAACTAAGCTACACTGACATGCCTAGCAGGTTCTAGCTAACAACTGGGGAAGTGTATGATACAATCTTCTGTTTAATTTTTTTGAGTAAAATCACAGTAGGTAACCAGAGTGTCGGACTAAACTACACAGTAATGTTGCACGTTAAAGAAGGGAAGTAAATTTGAGGGGCAGGTAGTTTTATTTGAAAACAGTTGGTGCAAAGACACCTGAAGGAGAAGGGAGTTTGATATAATACGCAGTAGAGCTTGGCAATATTTCATCTATACGGGTATAACAAAAACGGTGGGCACAGGTTCAGCAGATCCTCACAGGGTCAACCTCTCACACGTAGCACTTTAAATGTTAAAACTGGACCCTGAAGACAGTTGACACCAAAAACAATCGTACTGCACATTACTATAGTTATTATCTTCTTTAACTACTCTTACATATAGATTTAGCACTTGGAACTCTCCTCTGGTTCTCACACTGTCCTGAAACTTGAAAGTGTCCTCATATTATTAGTTACTTTTGATCAAAGCGTCTGCCATGTAATGTAATGTAATGTAATCTCAGTGTTAAGCCTAGAAACTTACTGAGTATTTTACTCAGCGATAAGTCGGCGTACTAGATAAAATAGTCAATGAGCGAGGTACAAATAAGGGTAGAAAAGGTTCTCTGTGTAACGCCACAGAAGTACCACTTTAAGCTCCCCAAAGAACCTTTCTATGGTTAGTTTAAAGAACCTCTAAATAATGTAAAGGTTCTTGGAAGGACCCTTAAGTTGGTAAGGAAACTTTACATTATGTGAAGGTGCTTTATATCTTGTTCACATTCACACATCTCGTTAAAAACAGGGTTCTTTTGGAAACTAAGATGGGTCTTCTACTGGATCACTGAAAGAACCTTTTGTGATGCCTTTTTTAAGAGCATAGGTGTCCCTAATAAAGCAGTTCAGTGCCTTCTCACTCAGTCTAACTATTGTATATTATTTTATTTACCAGACATGAGATTTCTGAAGTACTGTGCTAGGCTGACCATGCTACTAGCTGCAGTTGGAAAAGATATTTCTGTTCTGTGCCAACACATTTTTACATCATTCACCGAACAGAACGTAATCTACCTTGCGAAGAAGATGACGACTGCCCTTCATCTAACGTTAAACTGTTAACTCCAGCATTAGCACATCTACTGATTTAACCCACAGTGGCTTAAAGATTTCCTTTCACTTCTGAAGGACAGTCTGAATGTAAACGGAACATAAAGAAGCTAATTAGGTTGTCTATTTTTTCCCTCTCCAGTCTAGCCGAGTACAACCTGTTTGGCTGTAGTCCTACACTAGGGATGGACGATACAGACCTAAAACTACATCACAATATTTCACGGTATGTTTTGTGGTAACGATATAAATGACGATATCAAAATAATACACTTAAATACTATTTACGACAAGGATTTAGGCGTAGCGGGCCCCCACAGAGAAATGTTACCATTAGAAAAACATAAAATAATTTTTCATCGATATCCCTCCTAGCTACACACTCTGCTTCTCTCCATTTCCCATATTAGGTTTTCTCTTCCTTTTGACCATCTCTATCTCTCTACATGGGCTCCTTCAGCAAGAGAGTGAGAGTCCAGACACGTCAAAACAATGCTGAAGAACCAGCACCAACCAAGGTGGACCATCACCATCACCTCATCTTAATTCTGTCATTCAACACACCACAAAGACTAAAGACAACAGATGGCAGCGGGTGCAGGAACGATCGGTGCGAAAGGAAATAGCTCTCCGTAGCAGAGTGTGGCCCTATCTGTGTCTGATGTAACTTTCCCTCCATGCCGGCAAACCAAGCTACAGCTATTCTCCAAGGATGAGGAGATCACACTGTAAGTGATGTGTCAGAATCAGCTAACATATCACTATAACTCACCATATTACACTACTAACGCTGGTCACTGGGTTGTTCTAAGCCATATCGGTTCTGTTCATTAGGAGCTTAGTTTAGCAGCTCAGTATTATATTGTGTGCATTAGCTAGCTCTGTAAAACAAGTTCATTAGCTTAAAAACGTATTTTACTCAACGATGAGTCAGCGTACTAGATAAAATAGTCGTTGAGCAAGGTAAAAATAATCTTACCAGAAAAGGTTCTCAGTGTAACGCCATAGAAGTACCACTTCAAGCTCCCCAAAGAACCTTTCTATGGTTAGTTTAAAGAAAATCCACATAATGTAAAGGTTCTTGGAAGGACCCTTAAGTTGGAAAGGAAACTTTACATCACGTGAAGGTGCTTTATACCTTTAAAATGTTCACATTCACACATCTCATTAAAAACAGGCTTAAAACACAGCCCATTCTGTTAATGTTTCACATGAAGGAACGCCATTGGCTCATTCTGAAGGCCTGTTCGAAAAGTTCATCTACAAGGATAAAACTACCATCAGACTGGCTCATTAAAACGTTAAAGCAGTTAAAAGAGGCTGCACTCTAAAGAGTTATAAAATTAATCTACATTCATCACTAACAGTTATTTTAGCTTATTGCTTATATCTTACAGGAGAACAAATATGAGATGCAGGAAACAAAGCCACGTTTTTTTTTTCCACATTAGTGGAACAGACCCTCGGGATGTCAAAACACTAAAAGATCTTTTTCATTTTAAAGCCAAAGTCAGTACTGTTACAATATATTAAAAGTGTTGTTCTATTTTATTTAAACATATATATTTTGATTTACACCTTTTATCTTTACTAGTGATTTATTTTGTACTTACGCTCGCTTTGGCCAGGCTGAACAGCCAATCAGAGAACCTGCTCTCATCGTTCACCATTAATTTAAAAGGTCAATCAGCCAAAATAAACCCGACGAAGCCAACTCTGCAGGACACACATTGCACAAACTACGGCTGACAGTCGTCCACAGACGTTCAGCAGCGACCTGATGGTGCCTGGCAGATGACAGTTGGCTTGGTGTGTTGGGGGGCCTAAAACACAATGTTCTGTTCTGACCTCATCTGCATGCAACCCTACAATGTTTAACTTTAGCCATGTGGTCGTTTTCTGCTTGGTTTCTCCTTGCTTTCTCATTTTCATTCGCTCTGCATCTCCCTGCCGCTCTCTCTCTTGCCTGAACTGCCACTGGTGTAGCCTCCTAAGGCTCCTGCTTCATTAGGCGCCCGCAAACTGTCACAGAAACCTAGCAAGAAAACCAAAGGGAGAAGAAGAGACATGCACCAGGTAAGGTAAGAGTAAGGCTGGTTGGCTCTTTTTATCAGTGTAGACAGAAGTCACTCCGTCCCTTTCATTTTAAGTGTATGTAAAGTAAAGTGACCACGCCACAGCACTAAATTCTCTCTGCATTTAACCCATTCACCCAAGCGAAGCAGTGGGCAGCCAGGAACACAGCGCCCGGGGAGCAGTGTGTGGGGACGGTGTCTTGCTCAAGGGTACCTCAGTGGTGCCACTAGCAGTCTTGGGATTCAAACCCACAACTTTTTGATAGCAGGGCGAACACCCTAACCACTAGGCCACCAGTCTGGCCCATAAACTGTATGTGCTACATACTGCCACTTACACCATGTCAAAATTTAATGATGAACAGAATAACAGAAATGGTCTAAAATGATACAAAATAAAATCTTGTTTCACTCACATTGAAACTCACGTTGGTTTTCCCCTTCTTCTGTAAAGTTACTTTCTGGAGATACAAGGTTTTTGTCTGACATCGATAATATGTTTAAATCTAATCCAAATCCCAACTCTAATTCTAATTGAACAACAGCTAGCATGATATGTCATGTGTAATGCTGTATCAGGCTCGCTGGTGGCCTGGTGGTTAGGGTGTTGCCCTTGCGATTGGAAGGTTGAAATTCAGAACTGCCAGTGGCAAGACTGAGGTACTCTAGAGTAAGATACCGTCCCCGCAAGCTGTTCCCCGGGCGCTGTGTTCCTGGCTGTCCACTGCTTCACTTGGTGAATAGGTTAAATACAGAGAAAGAATTTCACACTGTTCACACTGTGTGCTGTGCTGTGCTGTGCTGTGCTGTGCTGTGCTGTGCTGTGCTGTGCTGTGCTGTGTTCACGCGTGACAAAAATGGTCACTTTACACTTTAACACATCTCTTCCGAAGAGTTCTTCTTGTGTTTCTGTTTCTGCGCAGGCCGTAGCGCTGCTCTGCTCTTGTTAATGACTTCATCGGGCAAACGAGGCCCTTGTGGTATCTCGCTGCTGGCCACTGCCTTCGGCCTCTCTGGGGAAGCGAAGAGTTAAAGCAGCGAGGCTCCGCGCAACTCCTCTTCATAAATGCGTGTGTTTGTATGTTCTTTCTGTTGCCTTTGATTGATGGTATTGTTTTAAGCCAGGGAGGTTCTGGCCTGCTTAACCATTGTTCCAGCTCTTGGCAAAAGAGTGCTCTTCTCTTTTTTTTTCTCTCTCTCTCTCAAATGAAAGAGAGAGAAAGAGTGAGAGGGAGAGGGAGAGAGGGAGAGTGAGGGTTTATGTGGAAGCGAGGAATTAGGGAAGAAAAATGAAAGTGTTCTTTTCGCTTACTCGCTTATCGTTGAAACTGTTGAAATCTGGTATGTGTGGATTTCTTCTGTTTGGGGAGTTTCTGTGGGCACTGGGGTTTCACAGTTTGCCCTCGCCATGGGGGGTTGTGTGTGCGTGTGTGCGTGTGTGTGAGTGTGTGTATGTGTGTGTATGTGTGTCCAGCCAAACCTCACACACGCCCACGTCTCTCTGTCTCTCCTGTCCAAGCAGATACTGACCACAACCATGCGGTGACACAGACCATGGACCGTGCCCTGCAAATCTGTGTGTGTTTTTGAACACTGATGTTTGTGTGTGTGTGTGTGTGTGTGTGTGTCAAGGGGGTGCACTCAGCACCAATCCCCTCTCGCCACCAAGGCTCGGCTCCGGGTATGGAATTTACAGCGTCCTAACAAAAGCCATCCGAAGCACTTTCTCATTCCTCTTTTTTAACGACTATTATTCTTACAAGATGTTTTAGGTTCTGGTCATCCTTGCTGACACAAACCGCAGCGTTTCAGATTGTTCCCTCTTGTCTTTCAAATGCTGGGAATGCTTTGAGGAGCCAGAATTCCACAGCGCTCCGTTGGAGGTCCACGCCGGTAGAGCGTGTACAGGATGGTACCTCCAGAAGTCTGTGGAGCGACCAGAGCTCCTCTGGGAGCAGATGCTATTGTACAGGCTTAAAAATAAAAGTGCCTAAAAGGATTCTGTGGAGAAAGGCTCTAGAATTAAAGCCCTTTTGGTGAAGTGAAGAGTGTGAAGAAGTTTTAAAGAGCCTCCACGTGTTCTCTACTTTTACTAGAACAGTATGTCCAGGCCAGGAACCATTGAGGAACCTTTTTTAACCCTTTTACCCTTTAAATGGCAAAGGTTCCTTATGTACACAACTCCTTATGCTAATGACCACATCACGTCAGAGGATAAACGGAGGGTTTGAAACAGTGACCAGCCCTGTTCACTGAAATCTACCTTTCTGATGAGTTCACTGATGGGAACTGGTTATCCTGATCATCAGACTACTTGTTGGGATCCACTGTTTTAAAGCAGTAATTCCCAACCCTGGTCCTGGAGCCTCCCAGCTCTGCATATGTTTTCTCTGACCCAACTAATCAACTAATAGATAAGTGTTTCCTGGGTTTAAGTGGGTGCATTAGAGCAAGAAAACACTAAAATGCATCCAAACACTAAATCACAGCAAGGCAGGGGGCTCCTGGACCACGAATGGCAGCCTTTGGTTGAAAGCATTTCCATGGTGCATCTAAACAATGTAAGCAATGACAATGCAGTCAGGTCAGCAAGTTTTTCTCCAAAAAAAAAAAAAAAAAAATGCAGACAAACACCAGATGGAGGTCACTTTAGGTTTTGTACTAGACTGAGTACTTCAAGCTGGGTAGCTGTTTAAGTATCTCCCCAAAGTGCATAAACAAATTTCATATTACTGTCCTGAAAACATCTACTGAATCATAAATCTTAGAATCAATAACTGAGTAATAGGCTTAGAGGTCTGTAATTGAAGGGGTTAATTTCCGTCCTCCCCTCTCTTCATACCACACGAGTTCACTGAATTCATGTGTGGGAGTGTTTTGTTGCTGGTGGCCTGTAGCGCGGGATCACTATCTGCTCCACAACTGAGGGGGAAAAAACTGTCAATTTCAAATTCTTGCATATTGAATCAGCTTTGGGTTTCACCGAGGAGCCAAAGTTTCGCAAACAGAGATTACTTCGAAGCTCAGACGAGATCAGATCATGTGATCCCGGTGATCCCCGAAGAGACCTCAACATATAAGTGCCACACCACAGTCGGAACTCGCTGGATGTGCTCTGACACACCGATGTTTTAGACGCTATTTGTTTTGCAGAATGAAGGCCTATGATGCACGAGCATGTTTGTCCCAGTAATCAGCTACAGAATGCTTGAATCAAGTTGGACAGGACTAGTGGATCTCAGTCCTGATTTGGTGGTTTTGATCTTCTAACACAGTTGATCCAGCTAATCAGCTACTTAACAAGTCATTCCTGAGCATGCTAAAAATTTCCTAGAAGGTTCTTAGAAGAGTCTTGAAGGCACTGTCTTTAGAGCAGAACTCTCCAGGACTATCTGAGGGATTTTTTGAATTGTTTTTTTATAAAAGCTAAAGGCAATTTGGCAAAAAGAAGTAGGCTTTATAAACAGGCCCGATGCAAAAATGAGAGGATGAGTTTGCAAGGTGAAGAGGTGCCAGGTATCGTTCTTTTTTGAAGGTTTTTGGAGAAAACCTAATCTGTCTTTAAAACGTTCTTGAGACACAAACAGCTCCTTAACACAAAAATCCTAATATCCTGAACACTAAAGCAGAAGTACTTCAGGATCAGGAAACCCCTGAGTAAGCTGTACTTAAAGTCTGAAGGTTTTTGTTTAGTGGAGATTCTGGCCTTTGCAGGAGATCATTCTTAGTTTCAGAAAATTGGGAGAATGTGATGTCATTTATTTTGGTAATACTCATTTTCTTGTTTGAAAACGTCAGTTTCTTTTATTTGTTCTCATAATTTTTCATTATGCCCAATCCTCAGCCAGCGGCAGTGTTTCCAGAGTCAGTCAGTCTCTCTCTTTCTCTCTCTTTCTCCTCTCTCTCTCCCTTTGTCTCTTTATCTCTCTCTCTCTCTCTCTTTATCTCTCTTTCCCCTCTCTCTCCCATTCTCTCTCTCATTCTCTCTCCCTCTGTCTCGTTATCTCTCTTTCTCTCTCTCTCTCCCTCTGTCTCTCTCTCTCTCTCTCCCTCTCTTTCTTTTTCTCAGCCTTGCCGTTGTTCCCTCTCGTTTGTCAACGCCGTTCCCCATCTCCCGAGCCTTGTAAACTCGTCCTCTCGTTTTTTTTTTTGCGTTTGGCCTGTTTACGTATCCCGCTGAGGTTTTTTTTTCGTTCATGCTGTTTGTCAAATCAAACAAAAGGAAGTGGAGGGAGCGAAACAGCAACATTCTCCTTCCCCCGTGTTTACTTAATCTCAGAAGGGCCACTCAGAAAAACGACATGAGAAATATTTCAAGGCCTGACTTCGAAACAAATAACTCCAGCCTGGCCGCAGAGAACGCTGGATGGTTCTTGTCTCTGCCTCTCTTTTGTTGTGTTGTGTTGTGTTATTATTATTATTTTTTTTTTCCCCCGCTGTGGCAGGGCTGCGTTCAGCTGTTTTGGGCCGCAGCCCAGCATTTCTCGCTGAAGGACATAAATATCCGGAGGACAAACACATCGAGGCGAAGCAAAACACAGGGACGGCCTAAAGGCACGCCAGGGTCAGAGGTCTCTATGAGAAGGTCAGGACTCGGGGGGGGGATCTGACCGTTGAAGCATGCGTCCACTTCACACGAGCCAAGATAGCCCTCATTACACCATTGACCTCATTTATGCATATTAAAGCATGACTAGTCCTCTAGCAGTGTGTCCAAACCTCTTTTTGTTGCTCTTAGGATTGATATGAGAACCTTATTTTCCATGAAAAATGTGTTTTAGTGAAAAGTAGGACACGCCAAACGCTCGGAACCGGGCACACGAAGCAGACAGACCAGATGAGCTCCCTGGCTACTGTGTGTTACAAATGTTTCTGTGTTTAGACTGAGGCTAGGCTTTGGGAAACAGACGGCGTGGGAGGACAGCACCTCCAGAGAGAGAGAGAGAGAGAGAGAGAGAGGCACAATGAGTGAGACAGAGAAACAGAGAGGAAAAAAAAAACTCGTCAAGCAAAACACTAGATTTATTTTGTAGTGTGTGATGATGGAGGATCACCTCAATGGCTTAATAAGCACCACGCCTCCATATACAGACCGTGGGCTTAATCCCAAGATTATCCACCCAGACTCTCAGAGAGAGAGAGAGAGAGAGAGAGAGAGAGAGAGAATATGTGGCTTATTGCCAGACACTTAGACTGAAGTGAGTCAAAGGTATAATAGCACAAACAATACTAATTGTAAGAGTGATCTAGGAGAGATTATAGACCTTTTACTCTTCTGCTTTAATCTCTCTCTCTCTCTCTCTCTCTCTCTCTCTCTCCTCTACCTCTTCCATATCTTCTTTTTCAGAACATAAGCACTCAAACGGTCCTCTGTGCGGCTCTCTGATTACTTTACAATGCCCTTTCATTTGAGCTCCAGTAGAAGTTTTTGAACGTACTGAGTTTTCTTTTTTTTTTGTGCACATCCATGTTTAAATAGCCCATTTGATGCAGACTGGTGATAAATAGTAATTTAACACTCTTTATTTTGCCAGGAAGCTTGTTTTTGCTTGTAAAAACACCATTTAACATGAGAATAAATGCAAACGTTTGTGCATTTTTTTTTTAAGTAGTAAAAAATAAAAAGGACTTCTTTTTTTAAAAAAAGTAATTGATATCTTCTAAAATAGTCTAATAAACATTCCTGAGAATGCCAAAAGTTCCTAGAAGGTTCTTTGAAGAGTCCTGAGAGCAGGATTTTTTATAAAGGCAATGTGGCAAAAAACAGTAGGCAATATAAACAGGCCCCAATGCAAAAATGAGCGGAGGAGTTTACAAGGTGAGAGGTGCCAAACATGATTCTTTATTAAAGGTTTTTGGAGAAAACCTAATCTGTCTTTAAACGTTATTGAAACATAAACAACTCTTCAAAAAAAAACCCTAATCTCCTAAACACTAATGTATGCAGAGCAGGAGCACTTCAGGATCAGGAAACCACTGAGCAAGCTGTACTTTATATTTAGCCGTCTGAAGGTTTTTATTTGGTGGAGATTCTGGCCTTTGCAGGAGATCATTCTTATTTTCAGAAAATTAGGAGAACGTGATGTCACTTATCTTGGTAATAGTCATTTTCTTGTTTGAAATCATCGGGTTCTTTTATTCACTCTTCAATACCCCCCAACCATCACTGGCACACCTGATGACACCTTATTGTTTAGCTAAACCAGGTACTGGATGATGACTACAGATAATCCTAAACTGGTTTGGAGATTAAATAAACGCTTTGATAAAAAATAAAATATATACCTTTTATATTAATGTTATTATTATTTTTTTTGTAGCATGTTTAATTGCCAAGTTGTACAGTACTTTAAGTAAATACACTTTGACCAGAAATAATGCCAAAAAAAAAAAAAAAAAAAAACTTTCATGAGAATGGAATAACTGAGATGGTGACACATGATGATGTGGCCTAGGACACTGGCAAGTTGCCAGCAAACACTCACTGGCCACTTGATTATAAACACCTTGCAGGTCTACCTGACAGGTGTACAGTTCGAGCCCATTACTTGCCATGCAAAGTTTGCATTAGTCATCCCCTCGTCCTTGATCTGGGATCAGTGATGGTGGCACAACAACAACAGTATTACTTGTGAGCGCTTTGTGTATTTTTCTGTAGCCAGGCCAACAGGTTGGAGTGAATGCCAGCGTTCAAGCCAAATGCTTCCTAGCCTAAGATCACGCGGCCCCCCCCCCCCCTTTAAACAACCTGACTGATCTTCATTGTATTGACCAAGTGAGTCACTGAGGAGAAGCTTTATCCTCTCCACCCACCAGCTGAGGCTGCGTGGAATATTCACAAACACCATTACATAATTGCTGCGTGAGTGTGAGTGCTGGGCTAAAGAACAGGCAGACTAAGTCCTGCCAGAGACTTAATAGTTCAGATGGAGGTATGCAGTAAGAGCCGACCTGCCCCATTTACTCAGCTCTCTTTCAAATCCCTGTTTGTTCGCGCTAGCTCCAGACTGCAGACTGCCAGCCTACTGGAGGATGAAGATATTAGAGGGATACCGGGGCGTGTGGTGCTCAAAATGTGTGAAAACACACATGCAAAACATTCCGAAAAGAGGGGTGTGTGTGGCTATACATTCCGTATGTAAATGTCTTGCATGTAGATAAATAAAGTTTGTCTTGCCTATTGATATGCCTTATATGACTCATTTTTTCTTGCCGAAGCCATAATAAAGATATTAAAGGAATGTAGTCTTATAATGTACACACACACACACACACACACACACACACACACACACACACACACACACACACTACCCC
>JBBPCZ010000042.1:16498455-16510345 GCA_037974445.1 Brycinus macrolepidotus
CATACATATACATACATACACACATACACACACACATTCATTATATATGAAAGAGAATATGAAAGAAAACATTTGTATGTGAAGTAGACACACCATGCTTGCCAGTTGATCAGTATGGCAGTTTTTGCACAGTAAACACTGACGTAAGTATTATAGTAATGTAAATATTACTTATTGCAAAAAGCATAGAAAATAATCAAACTTTATCACATTGTTTACCTCACACGGGAACACATTAAAAACTTTTGTTCTAGTTTTTCTCTTGGTTATCATAACATACTGTACAGCACAAAGACAAAGGCCTTTTGAATTGAGTCGTGAAGGGGTGGCACAGTCATGCGGTGACGTTACACAAAATGAACCGGGTGATATTTACGCAGAGGTACACAAACACACCTGCACGATTCATGGTGTGGGCTATTATTGCAGTTTGATGGGTCAACATGACTTTTTTGTGTATGAATATTATAAAGTTTACAGTGGTGTGTATGAGGGGAGGGGAGGGTTGTATGGCTGTAGCTGTGGTTTCAGAAGTGGGAAGACACTCTAAAACATATAATAATGATAATAATAAATCATCATCATTTTAGTTATGTGGTGCCTTTCTCAAACTTAAGATTGCTTTAAAAATAGTTAAAGTGTAAATTAAAGTGGCCATTTTTGTCATGCATAAACACACCACACCACAGCACACAGTGTGAAATTCTTTCTCCGTATTTAACCCATTCACCAAGTGAAGCAGCGGGCAGCCAGGAACACAGCGCCCGGGGAGCAGTGTGTGGGGACAGTTCCTATCAATCCACCACGGAACCTCAGTGGTGCCACTGGCAGTCCTGGGATTCGAACCTACAGCCTTCCAATCACAGTGGCTCCCTAAAAGGATTTGGGGAGTGACAATGCCTTCCCCATAGTATAAACAACAAGGGGATGCCCCATCAGAGTACTGGGAGGGGCTCTGTTTGTTGATTGTGGCTGGATTTTAACATCTGGCTAAATGCGTCTCCGACCACCTCCTGAAGCGGTTTGAGCAATCAGATTTAAATCTATTTTAAATACATCTTGGGTGGGTTTACTTCTGCTTTTTTCATGTGGTTAAGCACTCTTTGGATATAATCTTGATCCTCAAGATACAATAAATGACCAGGTGTAATGTTTTAGTAGGAAAAAGTTAACTTATTAAGACCTGTATCTCTTCATCATCAAACTTTCGTTTTCCGTTTTGTCCCGAGCTTGTTGGGTCATTTAAACCCTGAGGCTCACAAATGGATGGTTGGGGCTATGCAGAATAAGATGCAGCCTTAGTAATCCCAACATTAATTTAGAAGTGTATTGTAGTCAGATCAAGTGTATTATAGTTGTATCTGTGCTCAAACTATATTATCTGGTAGTGCACAGCTCCAAAACTGTATCTTCACTGAAGTTTGTGTTAAAAGAGAGATTATTCTCAGTGGAAAGCAGGTCTATGTCTTTTGGGAGTTTTTGCAAAATAGTTATGTACTGGGATGATGAATAAGCCTCTCTCTCTCTCTCTCTCTCTCTCTCTCTCTCTCTCTCTCACACACACACACACACTCACACACACACACAAACACACACACACACACAAACACACACACACACACACACTCACTTGCCCATTTCAAGTTGTAAATACAGTCAAACATCCCAAGGTCACTGATGCAATGCCAACAGCACATTACAGCGAGTGTGTGTGTATGTGTATTTGTGTGTGTGTGTGTGTGTGTGTGTGTGTGAGTGTGAGTACACATTGGCCAATCTCACCTCACACAGCCTTAGTGGTAATTGCAGTGTTGATAAATTCATTCAGTCTTTTACTAATGCGCTGCAGAACAATCTCTGGAAGACAAACATTCTCTTATTAATCTCTCGTGCGCGCGTGCACACACACGCACACACACACACACACACACACACACGCTTTCATTAATGATGGGTAGTGTTGAGTTGTTCTGTGTTTTTCTTTATTTATTCAGAGCGATGCTATCTACAACCTCTCCCTGCCAGCACACTCACACACTGAAGAGCCGAGGCCACAGCGCAGTCAAACACACACATTTAGCGTGGAATCAACGCCCCCGCAGCCCAACTTATGACCTCCACACACACACACACACACACACACACACACACACATAAACACATACACACACTTCCTGCTCCAGCTGTGATAGCTGCCAGATGTTGAACGCTGAAGCAGTGGATGCACATCAGTGCAGCACTCAAGATATGGCTCTCACTTCACATACACTCACTCACACACTCATGCACGCACGCACACCCACACCGTTTGCCTTCGTTTTGCTTTCAGTTTTTGCATATCTGATCACTCCATACCACAATCAACACCACTTCAAAGGACAAATCGAATGCAACAGCTTTGTGCATTTCTGCCTGCGTCCTTCATGCTAGTGAGCGCATGTTGCTACTTGGTTAGGCCAAGTTCCTCTTCGCTGGACGAGCAGGCCCACTTTGGGTTACATCTCTAAAACAGAGTGTGTTATTAGAATTGATCAATTCAGTTTGGTCTTGTTCAAAAATGGCATAGATTTTTATTTCATTGTCTCACAACCATGACTACAAATAGGAACATAAGTTACTTACCTATCCATACTGTGCTGTGAAAGAGTTTATGCACTCATTCATAAAAAAAAATCAAAACTCATCCAGCAATAAAGTAAGTCCTTTTCATTTCAAACCATGTGTCTAAATGTATGTGAAAAGGTAAAGTAACATGTAACAGTTGTGTGAATTTTCTCGTAACGAAGTGCTGTAACAAATTACAGATTAAATTCTTGTAATCACGTTACACTTACTAACAGTAAATATGCTAACTGCATTACAATCACAAATTCAAAACTGTCACCAAACAGAGGCTTAATAGTTCAATTTCCATGTTCTGATTCCTGTGGAGGTCTTCTTTAAACCACAGAATCAGAATCAGAAAACTTTATCGATCCCGGAGGAAATTGCTTATGTTACGACTGCGCAGACACACAGAGACAAGAACGATATAAAATATAAAGTCAAAATAAATCCAATAGAAAAATCAGGGGAAAGAATTACACTGTGCTATATACATAAATGCTGGGTATAATTACTCTAGATAAATGACTTACAGTTAAGTGAATTACTAGTAACACAAATAGTGGTTAGGAGTCTGTTATTGTACGTAATAGAGATCAGTAGTAGATCAGTAATATTGACATAAGTAGTGATATTTTACATGGTAAGACTATTGCACATAATAAGATATTGCACATAACGGTAATGTTTTAGCACCCAAATAATGTTTCAGGAGTGATTTGTTTTGTTTTTGTTGTTTGAGCAGCCAGATTATATCATATTCAGATGTTATGTAATCCAATACGTGCATGTATCACCTTACTTTTTGTTTGAGAATGCCGCCTTTCATCAGGTTGCATTTGATGTGATGTTGGTGAGTCACACACCTTCCAAACAAACCCGAACTTGCATGAATGTCGGTCGTATTATGCTTCTCCCCGTTCCCTCCGGTTTAGTGGTCTTGTCCATTCTTTTTCTGCATAAAAACAGCTGTCAACATCACCGTATCAATGTAATTGCTTTAGAATGTCTGGTCTGTGTGTTCTGGACCTAAACTTACTGGTTCACCATCTAAATGGCTAAATATTATGGGTTTCAACATTATAATTTGGATTGTGAGAAAGGATTGTGCTTAATGGCAATTCTGCTTTTGCTGTGGTCTGAAATTCGTACAGAGAACTGTCAAATTTTATTGGTATGGATTGCTAAAGTTTTGGAACTGTGACAGCTTTAGATACACTGATACAGTTCAGATCAGTGGCAGAGCATTTTTACTTAAAATGTTCGTTCATTCACTCATTTTCTGTAACCGCTTAATCCTTACTAGGGTCACGGGTACCTGGAGCCTATCCCGGGGTCTACGGGCACAAGGCAGGGATGCACCCTGGGCGGGGCACCAGCCCACCGCAGAGCACATACACACACCATTCACACACACACACACACACACACACACACACACACACACACCATCAATTTAGAATCCCCAATTCACCAGATGTGCATGTCTTTGGACTGTGGGAGAAACTGGAGACCCCGGAGGAAACCCATGCCACCACCAGGAGATCATGCAAACTCCACACACACACACAAGGCCAGAACCCAGTTTCGAATCCCCAACACTGGAGGTGTGTGGCAACAGTACTACCCACTGCGCCACCGTGGGGCTACTTAAAATATTATGCAACAAATTTAACTTTCACTCAAATTCATTAACTTGAATGGGATTTTCACAGGTATCCTTGCAACAGTTGGTATAAAATAATGCTTTTGTGTATATAGTATAGTGTATTTGGTACTAAGCATTTTCTGAGAATTTCTGGAGAGTTTGTATTGATTTATACCATATTTTTCTATTGTGATTGTCTCCGTGTCTCTGTGTGACTGTGCAGTCGTGGCATAAACAATTTCCTCATTCAAGTTTCCAGATTCTGATTCTGAGCATTGAGAGGTCCATTTATTTGAAACTCAGTTTCTCCAGGCTGAAAAAGCTCCGTTCTCAACGTCTTATTGGTTCCCACTCATGATACGGAGCTGTAGAAAGATCTTAACCTTTATCTGACCCAGACCAGCTTATCTTATGAGTGAATGGTTAACCAGGAGCACATCTCAACCTGACCTAATGAACATACAAGTACACACACACACACACACATGCACACACACACACACACACCCATCCACACACCTCCTTCACACACCCACACACATAAACACCACAGGATATTCCAAATCACTGTAGCTAAATAATGTTAAATTGATCCACTTTAGGAACCAAAAGGCTGTCTGGGCTTTTTTACAATTAAAATGGCAGACAAATATAAACATAAAAAAATACAAGTAGAAACTTTTTTATGCTCACATATACCTAAATATAAATTTCTTCAAGGTAAAAATGAATCACAATTCTTCCCTACAGAGGCCTAAATATATGGCCACACTTTAGGTAACATACACCAGTCAGCCACAGCATTTGATCCACTGACCCTTCAAAGTGAACAACATGTGGCATTATGTCATTACAGTAGCACCTGAAATAAATTAGGCAGCAAGTGAACAGTCAGTTCTTGAAGTTAAATATCTTACAGTTCCTAAAGTATAAAAATCAGATAAATGGGCAGTTTTAAGGATCTGAGTGACTGTAGTAGCCTAGTGGATAAAACACTTGCCTGTGAACCCAATGACCACAAAGTTTCTATTATTCTGTCCTTGAGCAAGACCCTCAGTTGCTCCAGGGGGACTGTCCCTGTAACTAATGATTGTAAGTCGTTCTGGATAAAAGCGTCAGCCAAATGCCCTTTACTTTGACAAAGGCAAAATTGTGCTGGCTAGACGACTGGATCAGAGCAGGTCTTGTGGGATGTTCTAAAACGCAGTGGTCCAAAAGCTGTCCAGGTGGACCAGCGACAGTAGAAACCCCCAGGATGCTCTATGGGATGAAGGCAAGTCGGCAGAGGCAGTGCGATGCTCTAGGCAATGATCTGCTGGGAAACCTTGGGTCCTGCTTTCATGTGGATGTTACCTTGGCACAAACCATCTATCTAAACATTATGGCAGACCTAGTACACCCCTTCACTGCAGCAGTATTCTCCAATGGCAGTCTCCTCTTTCAGCAGGATGAGGTGCTCTACCACATTGCAAAAAATGTTCAGGAGGGGTTTGAGGAACATGACAAAGAGACAAAGGTGTTGACATGACCTCCAATCAAGCATCTGTGGGATGTGCTGGACAAACTAGTCCAAAGAATGGGGCCCCACCTCGCAGCTTACAGAACTTAAAGGATCTGCTGTTAATGTTTCAGCGCCAGATACCACAGCACACTTTCAGAGGTCTTATGGAGTCCATAAATTGACAAGTCAGAGCTGATTTGGTGGCACAAGAGGCACCTACATAATATTAGGCAGGTGGTTTAATGTTTTTTTGTATGTTTGTTTGTTTTTTTAATAGCTATTCACTTTCCCTCTCCTCTCTCTCTCTCTCTCTGTCTCTCTCTCTGTCTCTCTCTTTCTTTCTCCTCCTCTAGTCATGTTTTTTCACATTCCAGAAAGTCCTAGGCCTTTATGTCACTTCCTTCGTCGTACCCCATTTTTTGTTAAATATTGAAAGAAGAATGGTAAAAAAGAGAGTTTAACATCTGGCCTACACACACAGTCCAGTCTCCACCGCCATCATGACCTCTGCTTTATGTTTTTATCCAGTATTGAGCAGTTCTAGACACTTCAACTCAAGTATCTGTCTGTTTCCTAGATCGCCCTCGAGCTCTGTGTGTGTGAACCTGAAGAATGAAGGTGTGGGTGATGATGTCATGCCAGAAGTCATGGGATTCCATGGTGAAAAGTTCAACAGTGACAAATTCAGCATGTGTTCTCTTCTCTTGAGAATAAAGGTGCCTGAATCAATGCCACAGTAGAAACATTTTGGGTTCCCTGAAGACCATTTTGACAGATTTTTTGCTATGAGATGTGAGAAATACTTTCAAAGTTTAAAGAACCACATAATGTGAAGCAGCTCTGGTGGAGGGCCACTGTTTGGTGATTTCCCTGCTCAAACACATTCACTAAATCTAGAAATGAGTTGAATCAGGTGTGAGGACAGAAACCACCAGCCTCCAAGACCAAATTTGAGTACCCCTGATGTAAAGATTCCACATGAGGGTTTTAAGAACCATATATGAAAGTCAAGAGATTTTTAGAACTTTTATTTTTAACCCTCAGAACCCTCAGAACTCAGTAAAATCTGATTTCAGTAAATATAAACGGTGTAAATCAGTCTAAAACCGGTGTTTGTTCTCCCACACGCTCGCCGTTTGCTGCTCGGCCGTTCCCCGGACCCCCTCCCTCTGCGGGTTTTCCCCACCCACTTGTGGGCGGAGACTATCCTGAAAGTTCTTTGGGGTTTTTTCGGTTTGTTTCTAAAATCCAAAGTAAAAGAAATTAGTTCATTTTTGTTCTTTATGTTCATTTGAGTGTGACGCCATTTTTAAACCCCAGTAGTGGTTATTATTATTATTACATGTTTTCAAATTACAGTAACTTTGGTTCTACGTGACACAGGAACACCAAACAAAGCTCAGCATGACGTCTGACACCTCGAGCATCAACACAAACCAGGGGAACTTCCAGATAAGGAGCTGTTTGCCATATGATGATTTACCATTTGTTCCGACACAGATCTGTGCTGCTCGTATTATAAGGGTTGAGCATTTCTAGACTGTAGATCATCAATAAGTAATTTCTTGCAAAATCTGCTCATTTCTCAAGGAGCTGTTTTGCCGTATGACAACAATTTACCATTTGTTGCGCTTCGGGCACGGATCTGTGTCACTCGTGTTCTATGGGTTAAACATGTGTGACTCTGTTGAGTGTGTGTACTACAGCTGTATACCCTCTCAGAACAGGTCACAGAATCGTAATATCCCCCAAGCTAAGAGGGTCTGTTCTCTGCTCTTGAATTTTATCCAGGAAAAAATAAATTCATGATGAGTAATCCAAACCTGTTACTTTTGATCACCCGTATATATGACTTAATCCATGGTGAAGTAGTGAACTGTACTTGCATTCGATTTATGTTCACAATAGAAGTTTGCACTTCTGACTTTTTCCCATTTGTTGTGTCAGAAGAAGACAAATTGAGACATTTTTGATTCAGTGTTTTCCACTGAATTGTTTTGAACTGCGAATGGGAAATAATTCACATCATACTTTTGATAATAACTGCAACTTCTAAATGTGAAACAACTATTTCTTCTGTCGGAAACAGACCAAGACCTATAAATAGCCCCCATATGGAAATGGGTCTCCATGTTATTGGTTTTACCAGAAAACTCTTTGCGGCTTTTTGTATGAGTGGTGTTTTGCTTGGATCTAATGACCCTGTGGGAAGCTTGTGAGAAGACTTCTTCACTCGACTAATCAACAAAAACGACGATTATTTACTCAAGTTTAAACCAAAAGCAATGAAATAAGACGGTGGAAGTTAGGAACATTATACTTTTGTTGTGGTTTTTATTACAATAGTGATACACTGTTTCTCTATGTGTTTTTAGCTGCTTGCAACAATGACCAAGAACAACTGATACAACTGAAGCCCTTTAACGAGACGCTTTCATTAATGTGATGTAATCAATCCCACTGACATCACATAAAATGCCCTCCAGAATGAATGGCTTATTAATGTTTTATAGAGAAAATGGGCTAAAGGGTTGCAGAAAGGTCTTTGTTATTTGATCATCCACTGAAAAAATGAGAAAAATGTAACCTTTAGGTGCGGTAAAATTATTCTAAGAAAAAAAAAGATCCTTAGAAAACGTAAGGGAGGCAAAGGGAGGCTTTATAAAATATTAACACAGGGTGTAAATAACTATGAAAGTTATATTGCTCTCATACTTTAGTTTAAGATCAAACTGATAACCAGCGAAGACATTTTTAGCACCGTTATTTGTGCATGTTTACCATATTTTTAGGGCACAGTAATGCCAGCTTCTCTTGATGACGTGTCCGATATGTTGTGTGGAAATCAGGTTCTGACAGCGTTGTAAAACAGCAGGAAGACACTAAACTCCCAAAATGATTATACCTGGCATTTTGCTTTTAACAGAGCAAATACACTATATGGACAAAAGTATTGGGACACCCGACCTTTACACCAACAGGGACTTTAATGACATTGCATTCAAATACACAGACTTTAATATGGAGTTGGTCCCCTCTTTGCAGCTTCCACTCTTCTTGGAAGGCTTTGGAGTGTTTCTGTGGGAATTTGTGTCCATTTATTCATGAAGTCAGGCACTGATGTTGGACGAGAAGGCCTGGCTCGCGATCTCTGTTCCAGTTCATCCCAAAGGTGCTGGATGGGGTTGAGGTCAGGGCTCTGTGCGACCCAGTCAAGTTCTTCCACACCCAAATCATCCAACCATGTCTTTATGGAGCTTGCTTTGTGCACTGGGGCACAGTCATGCTGGAATAGAAAAGGTTCTTCCCCAAACTGTGTCCACAAAGTTGGAAGCATGGCGTCGTCCAAAATGTTCTGGTCTGCTGAAGCATTAAGACTGACCTTCACTGGAAGTAAGGGGCCTAGCCCAAACCCTGAGAAACAGTGTCCCAATACTTTTGTCCAGACCCCTTGAATTCTTGGCTTATAATTTAATTATTAAATAGCAATCACATGGGACGTCAATGGAGCAAAGATTGAACGACTGGTGGAGATTTTGGAGGGAAGGTATAGCTCAGATAACAGTATATAAGTAGCAAGCTGGCTGGTTTTGTTGTGTAAGCATCACGTGACATCATGTTTGAGGAGCAGTTCCTCTCGCCCACTCTCTCTGTCCCACTCTTTTGTTTTCTATTGGCTCAAACTTCCCAAGCTTGTAAGTTTGCAGGGTTAAAGCTCAGCCAGATGTACTCGTGAAGTGTAATCAACCACCGCCGGAAGCATATGCCATTTTCCATTGTCCTAAAGTGGCTTTTTCGCTATGCTAGGCAAGTTTTATTTGACCACAGCTTTAATCTTAAGACATATTGTTCAGTAAGTGATATGAATTGTCCAGTAACTGCTATGTAACATATATTGTTTTGAGCGTTAGGAATTGAAATGTAGGCCTAAATGCAGGCCCTTGTAGTCGAAGTGGGTGAGGCAATACAGTATTATTGGATGTTTTCTCTCTCTTTCTCCCTCTCTCTCCCTCTCTCTCTCTCTGTCTGTCTGTCTCTCTCCCTCACTCTCTCTCTCTCTCTCTCTGTCTGTCTGTCTCTCTCTCCCTCACTCTCTCTCTCTCTCTCTGTCTGTCTGTCTCTTTTGCTCTCTCTCTCTTTCTCTCTCACTCTCTATCTCTCTCACTCTCTCTCCTCCTCTCTCACTCCCTCATTCTCTGCAAATTTTCCCGCTTTTGTTGAGAAATGCTCCCTTCTGACCGGACCACTCAAGAATACCAACACAACTCTCAGCCTGTCATTTGCACACACACACACACACACACACACTCAAACACACATACCCACACACTCCCACACAGACGCCAAACAATGCTGCGTGACCACGACAACCGACGTAAATTCCAGTAATGCCGGTGTCCGCAACCTGTCATCAGCACACCGTCCGTGGCCACAAACGCCGGCCTGCTCTCTTCCGTACTAAATCCGAGCACTTTAGCCCCGCCGTTTCTGCTCTAAAACAGGATTAAAACCTATTAATAGTCCCCATATGGAAATTAGATCTCGGTATTATTCTTTCAGCTACGAGAGACTTTTTTTTCCCCCCCCGTCTTTTTTGTACAAGCCGTATTTTGCTTGGCCGTGGCGAATGTGTTGGACGCTTGCAACGTGTAGTTGACTGTGTGTGTTCCGAAAGTAACAAGTCCTACGTGTTCTCTTAATGCACTCAAGCCAGTTCCTTACTCCACTTTTCTGGCATGTGTGTGTATGTGTGTGGCTGCAGCGGGTTTTGAAAGAGTAGGAAAAGGAGGATGATGATGGAGGAGCGGCGACGAAGGATGTTAGGCAGGGATGGCGTGAACGGGTATGGGGGAGTGGGAGGAGAAGGAGTGGGGGGGGCAGAGAAAGACAGCAGGAGATATATAGCAAGTAAAAAAAGGGTAAAGAGAGGTAGAGAACGAGAAAGAGAGAGGGAGATACGGAAAAACAGAGAGCGCTGGTGAGAAACGAAAAGGAGAGAGAGAGAGAGAAAGGGAGAGAGAGATAGAGAAAACAAACAGAGAGCAAGAGTGTTGGTGAGAAACAAAAAGGAGAGAGAGAGAGAGAGAAGCAAAGGGAAAAGAGAGAGATAAGGAAAGAAAACGGGAGAGGAAGGTAGAGAGAAACAATGAAAAGAGAGAGAGGGAGGAAGAGATAAACAGTGGGAAAAACAGAGAAAGAGGAAATGAGAGAGAGGAGGGAGAAGTAACAATGGAGAAAAGCACACAGTGAGGGAATGAGTCAGAAAGAAAGAGAAAGAGGGAGACGCAGACAGAGAGAGATCAAGAAAGAGAGACAGAAGGGGAAGAGGAGACTGAGAGAGGAGAACGAGTGAGACCGAGCGAGCGAGACAGGCAGAGAGGTGAGGCCGGAGAGAAAATCTGAGAAAGAAAGAAATAGAGAACAGGACAGAAAAGTTAGAGACAGAAAAAGAATGTGAGAAAGCAAGAAAGAGACAAAGTGAAAGACGGAGATGGAGAAGAGAGACCATAAAAGAGAAGGAGGGGAAAAACAGATGATAATAATAAAAAGAAGAAGATGAAGAAGAAGAAGAAGAAATACTACTACTACTACTATTATTACTATTGTTGTTGTTGGTTGTTGTTGTTTTGTTACTATTATTATTATTATTATTATTATTACTATTATAACAAATCTGAGGCTCCCTTTTTTGGTGGTTTTGACAATACTGGATCTAAAAGGGTCCCACTGATAAAACAAATTCAGTATAATCAAACTCAACTAAACTGAACTGAATTCAATTGAACTGACAGTGGGAAGAGTGAGACAGATGAGAGAGAGACCAAAAGGACAGAGAGAGAGAGAGCAAGACAACGAGTGTGTGTCTATGTGTGTGTATGTGTGTGTGTGTGGGTGTGTGAGAGAGAGAGAGAGAGAGAGAGAAAGAGAGGATGAGAGAGAGAGAGGGTGTGTGTGAGAGAGAGAGAGGGTGAGAGAGAAAGTGAGAGAGAGAGAGAGAGAGAGAGAGAGAGAGCGTGAGAGAGAGAGAGAGGATGAGAGAGAGAGGGTGAGAGAGAGAGAGAGGGAGGGTGAGAAAGAGAGAGAGAGGGTGAGAGAGAGAGAGGGAGGGTGAGAGAGAGAGAGAGAGAGAGGGTGTG
>JBBPCZ010000042.1:16533829-16544690 GCA_037974445.1 Brycinus macrolepidotus
ATAAGTGTGACTGATTTAGTAAGAGAGGTTTGTGAGTTCCGGAGGAAAAGTAACACATCATCAGCATATAAGCTTATGCATTTTGTCTTAAAGGTGTCAACAAAGGGAACAAACGACAATGTGGCATTTTCTGCAAATTTTAGTGCACAATTTTCATGTATTTTATGAGTTTTTTATGTATTTGATGAGAACATATTTTGAAAAAAGTCAATATAAACCTTAAATTGTGCCATAATTTTTGCACCAGCCACAGTTTATTATTTTTTCAATATGTTAATTTCATTCTGTAATCAACAATGGTGCATTAAACTGCACAAAAGGGTGTTACCTGTAGAATGTGTGTGTGTTGTTTTCACCAACAAAACATCTAATTTGACCAGGGGTGCTCAAACATTTGCACACCATTGTACACAACTCAAAAATAAGAAAATAAAATCAACAACCAAAAAAAAAAAACAGTTGCACGTTTTTTAACCTATGATGGGTTACAATGTTCTGTTTACGTTTGGAAATTGCTGACCGCATACAAACGTATATTTAATTTTCATAAAGAAATACGCTCATTTCGCTCTCTTTCATTCCATTTCGCTCTCAGAGAACAGGGCCCAGAGAGAAGAGAGAGGAAGAATCCGTTAAAAATCTGAATCCCAGTCCAGCGCTGGGTTTACAGTCTACAGTCACCAGAGGAATTGGAACCGATTCTGCACTTGTCATGTTAGAGATGTTAGGTGGGCTTTCCCACGATCAAATTCTCTCTCTCTCTATCCGCCCCCCCCCCTCGCTTTTCCTTTTCTCTATCTCTCTCTTCCCCCTCACTTTCCCTCTCTCTCTCTCTCAAAGCTTGTTGTTTTCTGCGTTCTCTCTTTTCTCTTCTCCATTCCTTCGTTTCATCTTTCATGTGAGCCTGTTCCTGCCAAGAATCACTTTTTCTTGCTATGATTACGGGACAGGCCGAAGGATTTACAGCTTCTAAGACTGCGCCTTTGTTTAGGAGCCCGCGGCTTGTGTAAACGTCATGGTTTAGGGACGTAGATCTTAATCTTTTGAGTCTTGCCCTGTTCTATACGGTCCCCTCATTTCAACCCTACAACTGTCATGCGGAAATGACCATAAGCTATTCATCATGAAATGTTGGCATAGTAATAAAACAACCCTATGGATCAAGATTCATATCTGTTTTATCAGCACCACTTACCATATGGATGCATGTAATGGTTTATAGTTACAGACTGTAGTCCATCTGTGGACTACAGGTATTTTTTTGGGTGGTGGATTGTTTTTGGAAAAGAACACTTGATAGTGGAATGTGTGTGTGTGTGTGTGTGTGTGTGTGTGTGTGTGTGTGTGTATGTGTGTTTGTGTGTGTATGTATGTATGTGTGTGCATGTATCTATCTCTTATGACCTCATAATGATAGGAATACTGGAAAATCTATAGACATGAGGACATCACAAGGGCTTCACAAGGAAACGTGATGTTTTCAATGCAAATTCAACTTTTTTGGGGAAAAACTTAAAAAGAAGAAAGATTGTGTTTTGTTTACTGAGAGTTACGGTAAGATTTAGGTGTAGGCGTAATATTGCTGAGGTACAGTATTGCACAAGTCAATGGAATGTCCTCACTAATACAGTAATTCCAATGTGTGTGTGTGTTTGTTTGTGTATGTATGTGTGTGCATGTATTTATCTCTTAGGTATTTACCAAATGTCCTCATAATGACAGGAATACTGGAAAATCTGTAGACGTGAGGACATTTTGCGGAGCCTTGTAAAGAAACGTGCTGGTTTCAACACAAATTCAACTTTTTTAGGAAAAACTAAAAAAAGAAGAAAGACTGTCTTTTGCTTACTGCGGTTATAGTTACGGTTAGGTTTAAGCGTAGGTGCAGTATTGCTGAGATACAGTATTACACAGGTCAGTGGAATGTCCACACTAATGTAGTAATACCAACATGTATGTGTGTGTGTGTGTATGTGTGTGTGTGTGTGTGTGTGTACTGCACAAAATATGTGTATATACCCGTTGAAAATGCTACATTATCAGGTCAAAACTAGATGGGCTGAACAATAACCACGTATGCTATGCTATGCTAACAAAATGTTTTCATACATTAAGAATCATTAGCCTGACCAGCTAAAATGGCTGATGATGCACTGTGACCTAAGCTCACTATCATCAAACACTGCTTTCAACCACAGGAGAACAGAAACAAGATGCTGTGTTGAGTCCAGTCATGAAGGGAGTGGCAGCGATGATTACAGAACACCACCTCACTCAGAAATGATAAGACATTTTCTCATCCTCCCCCACTTGTCTGTAAGGCCATAAGGTCATTAACTCAGACATGTTAAGCCGTCTAGAAGACAGCACACTTACTGCATTGTAAGTTTTTTATTTTGAATAGATTTGGGAGAGGTACATCTATCACCCGTGTTTAGATTCTGAGGTTTGATTCTTTAGTTTTGCACTGGAGCTACAAGTAAAGAATGCCTATATGCTAACCAAACTGTATGCGCGTGTGTGTGTGTGTGTGTGTGTGTGTGTGCTGCACAAAGTATGTATATATACCAATTTAAAATGCCAGATTATCAGTTCAAAACTAGAGGGGCTGAAAAACGACAACATATGCCATGCCATTCTAATAAAATGTGTTCATATATTAAAATCATTAGCCTGAATATCTAAAATGGTGTGTGTGTGTGTGTGTGTGTGTGTGTGCATGTACATTATGAGGACCTTATGTCCTCATAATGATAGGAATACTGAATAATCTGTAAAAGTGGGGACATTTTGCTGGTCCTCACAAGGAAACCAGCCGTTTTCACCACAAGACGGATTTGGTTTAGTTGTAGATCAGATTCAGTATTACACTCAAATCAGTGTATAACTCGACAAATATAATAATAGTAATGTGTGTGTGTGTTTGGTTGTGTATATCTTTGGGTATTTGGTTGTGTATATGTGTGTATGTGCTTTTGTACATTATGAGTACCGTATGAAATGATATTATAGGAATTCTAGAAAATCGGTAGAAGTGGGGACATTGTATTGGTCCTCACAAAGAAACGAGCTGTTTTCACCACAAATTCAACTTTTTTGAAGAGTAGCTAGACTGGCTTTTAGGTACTGCGGTTAAGGTTAGGATTTGGTTTAGGTGTAGTATTACTGAGATTAGGTTTTACACTCAAGTCAATAACCTTACTAATATCCTAATACTAATTGTGTGTGTGTGTGTGTGTGTGTGTGTGTGTTCTCTTCTGTATGCAGAAAATTCCATTGTTGATGTACTTCCTACATTGTACATATGTGTCCAGCCATCAGTTTTTAAAGATAATAGTATCATGCAGTGTCAGAAACCACATAAGCAAGTCTATCTGAGATTACTTTACCATAATGCAGTTTACACAATTCTAAATAGTTAGCATATATGATTTCCTTATTTTCAGCTACATTTGCAAAACTAAATAATCAAACTTCAGACACTGAACATGTTGTGCTTGATCAACTGCGTTTGAAAAAATGCAAAAATTGTGTACATTTTGGCCAAATTACTCCTTTAACAGTTTATACGTATAAAGTATATAAAGTAAATCTCTCTCTCAGATGTGTTCACAGCAGGTATGTGCAACTGCTGCACATGTCACTTTTTATCTTTCAATCAGTGTGCTGAATGTCATACTTTTGTCAAACAAAAAAGCCCTTCTCTAGAATTTTCTTTGCCTCTCCAGTTCTTCTTTTCTTTCTTTTTCTTTTGTTCTCTCCATCATACACTCACACATACGTTTACTTGATGTTGAGATGTGTGACTCATGACTGACACCCCCACACACCTCGTATCATGTTCTGCTGTAAAGCTGTGTGTAGGCCCAAATCATGTGAGCCTGTACAGTGTAAAGATCACATATAGTGTGTGTGTGTGTGTATTTGTCATGAAGCACACATAGTCAAATACACTACACTTAAAAGCAATTCACAAATGGTTCTTAGCTCCGAGACAATCTAGCTAAGAAATATAACTGCATAAGGTAGAATCTTCACACTGTGGAAGTTCTTTAAATGTTAAAAAAACATGCTACATACTCAAATATCTAATTTACAAAGAGGGTTCGGTAAAGAACCATCTATTGAAAGGTTCTTTTTGGATGTTCTTAGTGGGATCCATGGTGTATGACCAGGGAGTTCTTAATTTTATTTCTTATTTTAAAAATTATATAACATGAATAAGGATTTTTCTGAGCCAATAGACTTCAAAATTGGCTTTAACCACCATCCTATACACTCTGACTACACTAAACATCCTCAACTCTTGAATTAAAGGTGGCAAAAATTTAATATCAAAACACTTTAATAGTACACACTTTAGCACAGAAAATATTGTGTTTCTGACAAACAAAGAGAACCAGTGGTACCACATTTAAAAATACTTTTCTTATGATTAGATTTTCTATTCCATTATTTTTATTCAACTTTTTACACCTTGAGCTTTTGCTAAATCCAGTTAAACAGGTCTTATCATGTTCTGTTTATAATGAAATTTCCACTTGGCCAGAACAGCATGGAAGCATATCTTGACAGCTTATCAATCTAACGATAAAAGAATCATTATTATATACAAATCGTAATGCCCACTCAAATACTATGTCATGTACTTATTCTAGCTAGATAAAAGCAACAAACAATTATTTAAAGAGCTACTTATTTAAATTATAGGTCAAATGTTTGAAGATTTGTACACTAATAATGCTTTTTTCTATGGTATTGCTTCAAAGAACCCTTTTGGTTCCAATTTCGCACCTTTATTTTTAAAAGAGAGTTAAGAGTCTGGTCTTCTGAGTACTGAAGCTCCTCCTGAGTTTCTCTGTTTTGGCTGTAAAACTCCTGAAATTTTCTTGATTTCAGCAGGTCAGACAGGTAGAGCTGATCTGGATCACTCTCTGTAGTTCCTTAATGTCCTGTAAAGAGCTGATCCCAGACCAGGAGGTGATGTTCTGAGTTAGGACACTTTCTACAGCACCAGAGTAAAAAGTTCTTAGGATCACTGGAGAGACCTGAAACTTCCTCAGCTGTCTCAGATGGCAGACACGCTGTCTTGGCACTTTGGACTGGGCTTGAATCTGTTCAGTCCGTGTCAGATCCTCAGATATCTGAAGCTGCTAACCCTCTCCACTGCAGTCCCGATGATGTTGAGGGGGGTGTGGGTCTGATGCCACTGATGTCTCCTACTGAAGTCCACCACCAGCTCCTTGGCTTTGCAGACATTCAGTTGGCGGCCGTTGGTGTGCAGGACATGGGAGTGTCCTCTGTTGATATGTTGGGGTGGACGACGAACTGAAGTGGAGATGGATGGTGTGATGAAGTCTTTAATTCTATTTATATATCTATTGTATTTATATCCACCCCTCTTACTGACCACAGTATTTTGTGTAAATAGCACTTAGTACTAAGCATTTTCTGAGTATTTCTGGAGAGTTTTATTTCAGCTTATACTACATTTTATATTGTTCTTGGCTCTGTGTCTCTGTGTGTCTGTGCAGTCGTTACACAAGCAGTTTCCTCTGGGATCAATAAAGTGTATTTCTGATTCTGATTTCTGAGTCTCTTAAAAATCTTCATGATTACCAGTAATCAAGAACAGGCCAGTAATCAAATATTTGGGCTTGTTGTTCTTTGGTATCGGGACAATGCTGGATCTTTCAAAGTACACAGGGACCACAGACTGAGCCAGAGATCCACTGAATGTGAAGGTGAAGACTCCAGTCAGCTGGTTGGTGCAGCAGCCCTGATGCTTTCCTGATGTTGACCTCCTGCAGGGTTCTCTGAGCGTCACGCCCTGCAATGGTGATGACATCACCATGCTCCTTTAGCAAGTTATAGCTGTCACTAGCCATGTGGCTAGCCTTTCCACGATTAGCCTCAAAACAGGCAGCTGGTGGCCTGGTCGTTCCGGAGTTGCTCCTGCAATTGGAAGGTTTAGGATTCAAATACCAGGACTGCTAGTGGCACCATTGAGGTACCCTTGAGAAAGGTATCATCCCCACACTCTGCTCCCTGGGCACTGTGTTGCTGGCTGTCCGCTGCTTCACTTGGTGAATGGGTTAAATAGAGAGAAAGAATTTTACACTGTTTACACTGTGTGCTGTGACAAAGGAACACTTTGCACTTTTAAACACATTAAGTTAGTTGCTGAACACAGAGTTGACAGCCAATGTGGGTTTGCTTTTAAAGTCCTTTGCACCGTGCCATACACCATACGAAGCAGCTTTGTAAGCACTCAAATCGACAGTGAAAAGTCTTGGGTTATACAGTGCGGTACAGGCGTTCCCCACATAAGCAATTTCCTCTAGGATCAATAAAGTTTTCTGATTCTGATTCTGATTCTGATACCTCGTGGACGGTTCCATTAACCCATGATCTTTATTATTGCTGTAGTACTACTACATTATGCTAATTTCTGCTTATTTAACTCTTACATTCTGCTTCATACATAATTCATTATTGTCACAGCTGGCTCACTACCTTCAAGGTTGCCAGAATACTGAGCCTGGGCTTCCCCCCTTTCCTTCAGGCTGGTTTGGTATCTCCCAATTTGTGATAATGTTCAGCTGTTTCTCATCACACTTCCCTTATTTAAACCCAGGTCGATCCAGATTGAGTCGTCTATTCACCTTTGGGTCTACTAGTTGGTTGTTCATTGTGTGCTGTCTGTGTGTTTGTTTATTGTTAAAGCCATAATATGGCTTCTGAAAACTTACCTTGCTCGGGCTCTGGATCCTGGACAAATCAAGCCTCAAACTGAGCTTTGACACAAGGAAACATGCTGACTTTGTGAAGTACCATGAGATTTCTTTTTGAGTCCTGTGTTTGCTTCAGCTTCTTTGTAATTTAAGAAAAGGTATCTGAGAAGTATCCCTGCATATGTGTCCTCGTCTTTGACCGGTCGGAAACATGACAATTACGTAGTTATGTAATCACAATTACGTTTGATTTACATTCTGCATTGATGGATATAAGCATTTTTTTATTTGTTTCTATGTCAAAATTTATCTTTTACTGTACAAATAGCAATATTTTGTGTATCAAGATAAAATGCCCTGAAAATATCTTTTCTCTAACAAACACGTAGTAACAAATTGAAGACGAACTCATTTGTCTTAATTCTAATGATAGTGTTTTTAAAAGCAAAACCACACCAAAAAATTTACTGTTAACTGTTTATTGTTAAATCAAATCTAAGCACTTTTCCACATACCGCAGATGTTGTTGACTGTCATGTTTGATGTCTGAATTTTGGTTGATTAGTTTGGCATTGGAGCTTTGGCGTTGCCTATGTAGTTTGTGCAATGCTAAACATTTCATGTATAAGTATCTATTACTTGTTTGTTTTTTATTTATTTATTTATATAGCATGTTATCATACACAAAAGGCCATTCAATGTGCTTTACAGAAATAGAATACAAAATAGAATAAAATAATGGAAGAAAGAAAAGACAACATAGAAAATGAATGAAAGAAAAATGAAAGTGCAATAGAAGTTAGCTTCATTAGCCTTTGGTACAAAACTAAAGAAACAGACTTCAGAAACCAAACATGTCTATCGGCTACATTTAGGATAATGGGAAAAATGTTGTCAATTATTATTATTTCTATTTATTTTTTGGATTTTTTCGGTGAACTGTCCTCTTAATGCCTAGATAGAGTTTAAAACACTGTTCTTGGCTGGACTAAGACTTGTAGGCCTTTTTAAAGGTATTTTTTCCTTGTTTAATTCCAGTAACTAGACAGGTGTCTCATACAAATACATGTACATATCTAATGATTCATTCAGGAGAGAGAGAGAGGGAGACGGAGGTACAGGTACACCTCGCTCGGCCGCCTGAATAATGTTCCTTTGTACTTTTGAGCTGGAGCAGGAGCCACGCCAGGTATGAGTGAAGGCAGAACAGGGCTATTGTTTTCAGCCAAAACAATGACACTGATCCCCTCTCTCTCTTTCTCTTTCTGTTTGTCTCTTTCTCCCCTGCACCTCAGCCTCTAGTAACACAAATGGACTGTAATGCATGCAGACCTCATCATGTGCAGGAGAAGAAGTCTCCCATCTTGCGTGCACTCGCAGCAACCCGATAGCCGTGGAGCGGGTCAGATGTGTTTTCGCTCCTGATTAGATTTATCACTCAACAATGGACTGTTTTGAAATGGAAATATACAAGAAAAGCATGATCCAATTTAATACAATATCTGTGAGCCATTGTTTTAGGAAAAAAAAAAAAAAATGCAATTCCCAGTTTGTGGGCGAAGTCTTTTTTTTTTTTTTATCAATTTGAAAAAAAGTCCTGAGGACTCTTGGACCCTGGTAGGCCCTAGACATGGTGCAGCATGTCATAGGCAGGGTATGGATGTCATGTATGACAGTTGACAACAAACCTGGGTAAAGATAAACAGGACATGGTTGTGGAATTCTTGCCAGTCACTCAAAAAGGCAAGTGATCCGTCTTCTGATGTACATTTTGGACAAAACCCAACTTCTTGTAGCCACAGGTATGATATAAATGGAGAATGTGGTCTGCACTTACATAATAAGGCAATTTAAACATACTGTGTAAACATATAGTGACGTGCTGATGGACGAGATGTTCAGCGGCCACTGCGGTTTGAGGTGACCTCTTTGCAAAAGTTGAAGGACAGTCCACTTTGCCAAAAACTGGCTGGGTACAAAACGTGATGGTGACCTTGGTGCAGCTGGTGGCCTGGTGGTTAAGGAGTTTGCACTGCAATCACAAAGTCATAGGTTTGAATCCCAAGACTGCCAGTGGCACCACTGTGGTACCCTTGAGCAAGGTACCGTCCCCACTCACTGCTCCCCGGGCGCTGTGTTCCTGACTGCCCGCTGCTTCACTTGGTGAATGGGTTAAATACAGAGAAGAATTTCACACTGTTCACATTGAGTGCTGTGGTGAGTTCACGTATGATAGAATTGGACACTTTACACTAGCCATTGTTTAGCTTATGAATACAGCAGAATAGGCTTCTTTAGGCTTCACCACGTGATTAAGAGCACCAACAGCTGTATTGTTAGGTTAGTGAAGTCATCACAACATTCCTAGACTAATACTGTGGCAATCAAGTCAACTTAAAGTTTAAACAGGATACAAGAAAGTAGTGATGTTATGACTGTGTGTGCATGCATGCAAGCATGAGTATGTGTGTGACTGTGTGTGTGTGTGTGTGTGTGTGTGTTATGCAGCACCAAGGCCAAAATGTTTGTTGTTATTGCATTAACCTGCAGCAGCTGTGATAGCAGGATGAGTGGTTGTGGTTTGAGGCTATGGCCTGAATCCCAGTCAACACACACACCCTCTTTGTAACACACATACACTTCTACCTACCAATGAATATACCCAGCAAGGGTGAAGATATCTGTCAGGGGTGAAGATATCCATCAGGGATGAAGATATCCATGTCTGACGTGCAGCAAAACAAACATAAATGTTGGTAAACAAAATATATCTACCATGAGACTAAAATATTTTAGCCTAATCATTATGCTGTTTCAAATATTTTAGCCAAATACCTCGATAATGATAGATTCTGTCACATTTTGGGGGTACCCATCCCAGATTGAGGAGGCGCAGGCGCGGATGTCCATTCTTTCAATAAAGTTTCTCTATTTAACAAGAACAAAACCAAAACCGGCACGAGGGCCAATATGCAAACAAAGGGCAGGTACACAACAAGGTTGGGTGATGGAGGACTGACAAACATCACATGAACTTAGGACCTATTTATGATAAACCAAACACATCTTTAAACCAATGAACAAACACATATAACTAAACTCAAACCAGCACCAGCTGTTGCTGGGTTATCTTTAAATGGTTAGTGACTGTCCTCATTCAAAATAAAAGTCCAACATAAACTTAATCCACTAGTGGCCTCTAGTGGCCGCTGACCAGAGATGTTACAGAACCGCCCTTCCCCCAGCGGCGCACCTCCGGGGCGCCCAAGGGCCACCAGGCCCACACAAAGGCGGAGGAGGGGTGGAGGCGGGAAACTTGGACCGTGGGAGTCCCACACAGCTGGCTACCCTTCATTGCCTCAGTGCTGGCCGTTTCGGCAGCCAGGGCGGCTCGTGTGGGTCCCCCACGTCCACTCCCTTATGGGCTTCTGTCTCTACGCCCCTCCGTGTCCTCCGGGGCGTGGCCCCCTTGATAGTTCCCCCAAAAAATATTTAGGGGGAATCCCCAGTCCTCTGTTGGAGCCCGACAGCATCCCCCCCCCCCACCAGAGCGCCAGGGGGCCCAGGCCCCCCCAAGGCGGCGTCAGGGTAGGCAGCGGCAACAGGGACCCCCGTGCAGGAACAGGGGCTGACGTTGCCACATCTGTAGCAGGACCAGGAACTGGGGCCGGGGCCTCCACAGCGTCAGGAACAGGAACAGGGTCAGGAACCGGGGCCGGGGCCTCCACGGCGTCAGGAACAGGAACAGGGTCAGGAACCGGGACCGGGGCCTCCACAGCTTCAGGAACATTGTCAGGAACCGGGGCCGGGGCCTTCACGGCTTCAGAGACAGGAACTGGGGGCTGGAGCAGCCATGAGGCTGGCTTTGGGGGCTGGAGCAGCCGCGGGGCCGACTTTAGGGGCTCCGGAGCTTGGGCCTCGGGAGCTGGAGCTTGGGCCTCGGGAGCTTGAGCTTGGGCCTCTGGAGCTTGAGCTGGTGTCGGTGGCTGGAGCAGCTGCCGTGGAGCTGCTGTCGGCGGCTGGAGCAGCTGCCGTGGAGCTGCTGTCGGCGGCTGGAGCAGCTGCCGTGGAGCTGCTGTCGGCGGCTGGAGCAGCTGCCGTGGAGCTGCTGTCGGCGGCTGGAGCAG
>JBBPCZ010000042.1:16639924-16658102 GCA_037974445.1 Brycinus macrolepidotus
AAACTCCATCAGCAGCTCCTGATTTAATTTAATGAAGGACTGACTGAGTCAAACCAGGTTTCTGATGGAAACTACAGGTAATACTGGACTTCCACAAGGAACACACTGATATACTGAACATAACATCACTATTTACTGTAGAATGTTATTTATATTTGTTCTTTAGTTTTATGTAGTATATTTAGTAATATTAATGTGAAAAACTGTTCATCTAAACAATGTTTAAATATTATTTTTATACAGTACTGTATATTTAGTACTGTATGATTAGTACTGTGTCTCAGTTTGTGTGTTTCTCGCTGTTATGTGTGTGTGCATATGTGTGGGAGTGTGTTACGTGATTGTACGACCACCTTTCCGTTTTTCAACGTGTACTCGAACACTCATCAGAAACATCAAACATGAGCTGTTGAATGTTTCAGGCAGCGTTTGAATGATTCTTTTGAAGACTGAAGTAGTTACAGTATGAACGTACAGAAAGAGAATGAGAAAGAACCACATACATCTTCTCTCCTTCTTGCTGTGAGGGCAGAAGGTGGTCATGGATGAATAAACATGTGGAATGGGGTGGAAAAGTGAAAAGCCTGGTAATAAAACGCTTGTGCTTCTTTTTTACTCTCTCTGTCTCTCTCTCTCTACCCCCTCCCCCCCCCCACCCCCCCACCCCCAGTTATAGATGAAAATGTGAAATCTTGGTCTATGGCACATACATATTCACAAATCAGGTGATTCTACAATGCCTAGCTTTGCATAAACACAATAATGCAGTTTAATGTTTTCCTGTGTTTGCATTAATATATTTGTCTAAACTATGAAATGAATTTGAGTGTCTGGAGCTGTAATTTACTTCAAACACTGTGTGACAACTGCTTGTCACTGGTTTGTAAAGTAAAGCGGCCCCTTATAGTCACGCATGAACACACCACAGCGCACAGTGTGAACAGTGTGAAATTCGTTCTCTGCATTTAACCCATTCACCAAGTGAAGCAGGGGGCTGCCACCAACGGGGAGAAGTGTGTGGGGACGGTCTCTTGCTCAAGCGTACCTCAGTTGTGCCCTTGGCAGTCCTGGGATTCGAACCCACAACCTTCTCATCGCAGGGGCAACTCCCTAACCACTAGATCACCAGTCGCCCCAATCTTGTAAGATGTCAAAATTTTTGTGTGGATTTCACAAAAATCATGGCATCTTACAAAATATGTGTCTTTTTAGTAGACAAATCAAAGATTACTACAACTTATGTTCTATTTCAGAGTTAAGTGTAAAGTAGCAGTTTGTCACATGTGAACACACCGAAGCAGCTGGGGGCCAGGAACACAGCGCCCGGGGAGCAGTGTGTGGGGACAGTACCATGCTCAAATATATATGTATATCTATATCTATCTATCTATCTATCTGTTTGTGTGTGTGTTTGTGTGTGTGTAATGAAACTATATACTATATAAAAAACACAAAAATAAAACTTTTTTCAGCTTTGGCAAGGTGTACTGAAAATCCTGTTTTATAGCAAACACACTAAGCACACTGATAATAAATTCACATAAAATAACAATATGGATGGTAAGTCAGTATAATTCACCTCTGTATGAACAGGAAAAATAACGCTAATTTAAATGGGCCTGTCAGAATAGGATGCAGTGTCCAGCACATCACACACACATACTCACACCCTTTTACATCCCGACTTGGCAGAGGAAAGGAGATTTCAAACATTTCCTCCTCTATTACATCAACCATCTGAGAGCAGATTGCTCCTAACCATCCACTCACCCCTCGACAGATGAACCAATCGCTTCTGGCCAGCCAGAACCCTCGTGGTAGTGGCGATTTGGCTGCCGTACAGGATTTCCTCCGCCTTCAGAGTGTATGTAACATAAATCTGACTTTGACTGCGTTCCAAAACCCTACGACAGGCCTCGTCTTTATTTCTCTGGCCTTCGGGGTACTTGCTGTGGTCTAGAGGGAGCCCTGCCTGACCTGTTGATGTCACTCACACTCCCCCTCTCGCTCCCACACACACAAACAATCCATTTTTATAGTCCAGTTAAGGTTGGTTCCTTGGCTGACGGGCAAATGAATACATTAAAGCAGCCACAACTGACATTTCGGGTTTTTTATCCAGTTACATTTTCATTTCCTTTGTCAAATTTGAGTACATATGATTATGATGACATGAAGTGTGTGTGTGTGTGTGTGTGTGCGTGTGTTACATGGTACATGGATAAAAAAGTCCCAATTTTAAACTTATTTTTAAATTAAGTCTGGTATTTTTCTCAGAGAGCATTTTTTGTTGGAATTATTTATATTTTATAATGTTCTTGTCTCTGTGTCTGTGCAGTCATAACATAAGCAGTTTCCTTCAGGATCAATACAGTTTCTGATTTTGGTTCTGAATAGGACTGAGGGAACCAGGCTTTTGCCAAAAGCGAGCCCTTCTGCACCTCAGGGAGCTGCACCTGCACCCGGAGGGCAATGCAGCGGAGTGAGAGTTGAGTGGGTGTGTCCTGTGCAACTGTAATTGCATTGCGTGTGATTGTACTGCCTTATAATGCAGCTCTGAACAACTGGGTGCAGGGGGAACTTTAACTTTGGCAGCAGTGTTGGTTACGAGTGTTTGCATAACTGACTAGTTTGACACAGTTTGTTGAAGAAACAGGTAAAACAGTAGAGCAGGACGGGCTGGACAATACTTTGGTACAACAGTAGGAGGGGATGTGGGCTGACACTGAGTCATTTAAGTTTCCGGATAACTGACGTCTTTGATGGGTCATTTTTTGAACATTCTTTGTGTGCTGAGGCTGTTGTTTGTTGTTCAGTGGGAGTCTGAGGTATTTAAAGCTATGTCAAGTATTTCAGATGTTTTGTTGTTGAGGACAATGGGATGCTGAAGTGATTTTTGCTGTTTCCTTTGACTTCCTGACACTGAGATGAAATAACAACTGAGAAAGCTGTATAGTAACACATGAATAATTATAGTGTATTAACACAGTTAATATCCTTCTTTTAAAAGCCATTCATTCATTCATTCATTCATTCATTCATTCATTTTCTGTAACTGCTTAATCCTTACTAGGGTCGCGGGTACTATAGGCGCGAGGCAGCGACTCAAAAGCCATCATTTATTATTATTATTTGAATAAAGCACATACAGTATGCAAAATTTTAAACAACCCCAGTCAAATTTTTGTTAATTGTTAAAAATAAGTTCACATCCTCTACTGAGGACTCACTAATATTGCATAGGACAAATTTTATGACAAAATGCATAAGCTTTTTCTAGGACATATCAAAAATGGAAGTTATTTTGAATTTTTTTTTTTTCTTGCATTTTTCATCACAGCAGTGAACTTAGAATGATTGCTTTGATTCCTAGAGGCTCTACAACTAGTTACCAGATTTCACAATGTCCATTTCAGGGCCACTGATCTGAACCGCGCATGTTTTTGTGATACAAGCATTGTGGGTGAGTTAAAGCCATGGAACTGAAGAGCCCCTATGAAGGGCTTACACTTTCCATAACTCTAACCCCTCTCAGGCCTTTGATCTTTTAATCCCACACTTATAAGGTTGCCAGATAAGCAGGCATGACTAACGGGTCTTTCTCAGCTGATCTAATGGCAAAAGAGAGAACGGTGCCTCCGTAATCAGCTCCGCTTTCTTTTGAAGACAAATTGGGCTGGAATTCGGCCGTTTCTTAACAGAGCTCTTTCTTTCTTTCGGACTCCAAGGGACAGAGCAAGAGAGGAAGAAATGATGGATGGAGAATGGAAGAAGAAAACAAGGGATGCAAGGAAGATGGTGAAGAGGGAGAAGGAGGCAGCGAAAGGGGAAGTTTAGGATGAAACTCTAAAGGGTGTCTTTTCTGGCAAAATAACTGGAGCACCCAGTGGAACTCAAGACAGAAATGAGGAGTATGTGCAAACATTATAGAGAAAGGAATTTAACCCAGGACCTTGCTGTGAGGTGACAGTGCTACCCACTGCACCGCTGACCCACACTCTAGTTGACTAATCATTCCAAAAAAGTAGTCTATTTCCAAATAAAAAAAACGTCATCCATAGAAATACACAGACTGCCTGATGCCAAAATCAGCACAGCTCTCAGAATTTCACCTCTCAAGGGCCTTGACCCTGGGGTCTCCTTCCTACAGTGCATCCTGGTGCCATCACTTCCCCAGAAAAATGGTGTGAATGTACCCAGTGGTCCACATGATCATATAAACTGGAATTATTAGACCAGATAGTCTTCTTCCATAGCTCCAAGGTCCAGTTCTGGTGCTCACGTTCCCATTGAGAAATCTGGAACCAAACCTGTGTTCTCCTTACCAGCTCACAACATATCAACTACTTTTTTTTACAGACAAAACAAAGCTTGACAATTTTTTCTGCTTTCTCTTTTGTTCGCATTTATTCCAATATGAACTTTGCTAGGTGAAAGACATTTAATCACACGTAGAGGAACTCACGGCCCCATTGTAGGTTCCCATTTCCAGCCAGGTGCAGCTGCCCTGTGTTGTGATAAATTCCTCCTGTAACCAGCAAATCAAAAATTTCAGTGATTAATATTTCCCAGACTTCAACATGCACAATTATTAACAATATAACTGCGCAATCTGTGAGTGGTCATAATGTTTTGCCCGAATTGCAGTACGTAGCGGTCTAATTGCAATTTTGTATTTTGTCCACATTGTGCAGCCCTAAACAGAATATTGAAGTACTGTGTTAACCAACAACAGCGCCCCCCCCCCCCCACACACACACACACACGCCCCAAACACATGCTATACATTCTTAGAATGGTCAGTGGCTCCATTTGGGAATAGTTGGGAATAGTTAATCTGGGCATTTTTTCAGGCGTATGCTAGATATGCTAGTTAGCTTGTACCAGGTAGAAGCAGATGGGGTCAGCGGAGATACGCAGTCTGTGTAGGTGTTAGGCTCATTTGTTTGTGCATGTATTCAACCCAGTGATTGAACTTTTGTTTTGCTAAACCTCCAGGCCCAGTTCTTGAGTCTGAAGAGATTTTCCAGTCCCCTTCTCATCCAGAGCTCAGCTTCTAATTGGGTATCAGTCTCCTGTTACTGTCTGTCTGCCACCCTGTCTTTCTGTTTGTCTGTCTTCCTTTCTCTCCCTCCTTCTGACAGAGGAGCTATTTACATCTCTAATGCTTTCATCTGGAATTCCCTTTGTGTCATTGTTGTGCAACCGCAAACTCTCTCAAGTTCGATTTTAAAAGACTTCGCCTTGCTTTACAAAGGGCGCTCTTTCTGATTCGCCTTTTTCTTCCCCCAGTCATCCTCACATCTTCCCTGTCTCGCTCAACGCCACAGCCGCATGATGATTAAGAGTCACGGTCGAAAACGGAGGCTGGTCAGGACCCCAGACTGCGGGACTGACTGGCACTGTGGGGACACGCAGATGCCTCGCCAGTGTTTTACACTTCAGAGGAACTTCCAGTCGCCTGCTTCTTTCCTCCCCAAAGGCTTTGATGTTGCTTTATGGAGTAGTTTGGTGGAAAAAAAAAACAAAAAAAACAAAACAAATTTACACATTTTTTTCCCCCCTCACCCGCTGTAAGACAAAAATATGGACAAGAATGGCAGGCTTCAGGATGGCTGCCAGTGGTGTTTTCAGCTATGCAACATATATTTGTTCATTTTTGTAGCTGACAGTACAGCATACAGTCTCAGAAACAGGCTAAGCAGACCTATTTGAGACACACATTTTAGGCCTCTGATTATCCAGGCATGCAGTTTCTTCAGTGCTAACTAGCATTGCTTCCATTTAATGGTAGCTACATCGTCCCCAGAAAGTATTTAGACATTTGTCCCAGTTTGTTGTCAAAGCTGCTTCTTTCCTCCCCAAAGGCTATGATGTTGCTTTATGGAGTAGTTTGGTGGAAAAAATTTACACATTTTTCCCCCTCACCCGATGTAAGACAAAAATATGGATGAGTATGTCAGGCTTCAGGATGGCTGCTAGTAGTGTTTTCAGCTAAAAATGGACAAACATACATTTATGCATTTTTATAGCTGACAGCACATCATACACTCTCAGAAACAGCCTAAGCAGATCTATCTGAGACACACATTTGAATCCTCTGGTTATCCAGGCATGCTGATTATCTGCAGTGCTAACTGGCATAGCTTCCACTGAATGTTAGCTACATGGTCCCTGGAAAGTATTTAGACATTCGTCCCAGTTCATTGTCAAAGTTGCACTTATTTTAAACAGGCCAGTTCATGACTGTAATTTTATTTCTGGTAAAATATTCTGGTGAGCTCCAAATCATTGTCACTTAAACAATTTCTTTGCAGATTTTGTGGGTTTGCATCCAAAATGCTTCTGTACACTTCTGAGCTCATGATCCAATCAGTTAACGCAAGTTAACCGACACATTCTCAGAAAAAAAAAAACAGCCCTAGACTGTGATGTTTTACTGCTTTCCAGCACCCTCCCAGTCTGCTTGGAACTCTTCGCCAGACTTTCTCCACACAAAGTGTCTACCTTCACTTTCATGTTGTGTTAAAAGTGTTTTCCCCTGAAGCCATTTTCATTTTGTTTTGAAGTAAGCTAAAAAATTTCATTAAAGTTAAATGATAGTTTGGTGATTAAAGTGTTCAAATACTTCTGGGGTCACCGTGGCTCCAGTTCAAGACTAATGAAGCAAACGTCAGACACCAAACATGTCTTGGCTGTCTAAATACAGCCAGGGTGAGAGGGAGAACTGTGTGAGTCTGGAGCTCCACTGAAGGGATCTTTAAGGAAAGGAGCCTCATTGTCCTCCAGGTCCTGCAGGCATGTCTGGTGTTGAGAGAGAGAAATGGAGAATTGGTGACCAAGCTGGACAGACTTTAGGGAGTCTGAGTAAATGTGTTCCTGCGTGTTTCTGACACGTATAATTCAGCAGTCAGTCATGTGGCTCTGGGCGCGTCGCTCTCTCTTTGGCCTATAGGCAGCAGTAGCCATCACTTTGCCTGTTATTACTGTCGCTTTCATTCTTCCTTGACAAGGTTATTCTTTCTCTTCATCTCTCTCTCTCTCTCTTCTCTTCTGAGTGTAACATCTGTAAATACACGTGAGTGTGTGAGGACTAGACATTAACAGTGCTGGGGTAGCCTGGTTACAGTAACGTAATGTAAATTCTTGTAATCATGTTACAGTTGTATTAATCATTGTCTAATTATTCCTTGTACATCTCTAAAAGAACAAACTAAATCATGTGTGATGCATTTAAAGGTTCATTTTACTCAATATATTATCATTGCCTGTTCCTGTGAGCCAGGTTTAACCCTTGAACATGACCGGCATGGATCCGGTGTCAGATGCGCAACAAATGGTAAATGGTTGTCTTATGGATAATCAACTCCTTATATGTTAGTTCCTCCGGTTTGTAATGATGCTCGAGGTGTCAGACGTCATGCTGAGCTTTGTTTGGTGTTCCTGTGTCACGTAGGACCAAAAGTTATTGTAATTTAAAAAACATGTAATAATAATAATAACCATCACTGGGGTTTTAAACCTGACGACGCACACAAAAGCCCATAAAGAACAAAAATGAACAAATTTCTTTTATTTTAGATCCTAGAAACAAACAGAAAAAACACGAGATCTTTGAACCCGGGAGAACTTTCAGGATAGTCTCCGCCCACAAGTGGGTGGGGAAATCCCACAGAGGGAGGGGGTCCGGAGAGCGGCCGAGCGGCGGCACGCCCAGAGAAAGAGCAGCAAACGGCGAGTGTGTAGGAGAACAAACACCGGTTTTAGACTGATTTACACCGATTATATTTACTGAAATCAGAGTTCACTGATACACCCTGAGTTCTGAGGGTTAAATTGTGGCTCAGGTCTTGGAGGGACCCTTGGTGGACCGTTTGACTGTGTGACCTATGTATTGACATTTTTACATTTTTATATTTGTGGAGTATGCCTGTAAAAGTATATCTGTATCATAACTGTGTCACTTTAATGATTTTTATACTTGAGGCCTTGTTTTTAATGAATGTGCACACATTGGTTATCATTTTTACCTTGCAAGCTCTACAGTATGACACAATGTGTTCAATGCCTGAGAAGAAAACTCAGTAGGAATGTCTAATCCACAGCTTTAACAGACCAAAACATGGGTCACATAAGAAGAGAAATCAAATTACAGTTCTCTTTGCCAGACAAATGGATAAAATACTAGTCATATATAAGGTGCTGTGCAAAAACACAGGAAAAAAAACTATAGTATGTTCTCAGACAGCCTAACATTTCCTGTGTCATGGCTGTTGTCAAGAGTATTCAGAGTTTCCTGGCAGTTTGAGCTTAAACTGAAGAAGCTGCCCTGAGTGACGGGACAGAGTGCACTACACTGTACGGTCATTCAGTCTGTAATCAGTTTACTGTTCATCCGGGGGGAGTAATCTAATGTTCAACTCAGTGACAACGTACAAAAGAAGATGGCATTCATTTTTTCTGATTTTTTTTCCCAGGAAATAACACAGGACACCAAGTAAGTTGCTTTTATCCAAAGCGACTTACCTTTGCAAAAAAACAAATCTAACTGTTATTTTCTGAATTGTTAAAACACTAAACCTTGTTCTTAGAGCAAAACTGTCATTTGCCAAAACTCAATTTCTGAACGAATCAGTCTTCTGTAAAAACCTTCAACAGTATTCAGCTGGTGAGACACATTTTCCAGATCTGATTCACTCTTTTTTGCAAAACTCTTAACACATTCTCATTTACAAAGCACATTTAGCACTGTAGTGCACCTTGATTCAGAATGGCACACACAGGCCACAAAACTTGAACACAACTAACACATCGTTAACATTGTATTACATTACATTACATTCATTTGACAGATGTTTTTATCCATCGATACTTACAATACAAGGAAGCACTCAAGTTTCAGGACAGTGTGAGAACCAGAGGAGAGGTCTAAGCCCTAAAATCTTTATGTAAGAGTAATGCAAGAAGATGGAGAGGAGATGCTCTCTGAACAGATGAGTCTTCAGGAGGTTTTTGAGGCTAGAGAGGGATTCTGCTGCTCTTGTCGGCTTAGGCAGCTCATTCCACCAGCGGGGAACCACAGAGAAGACCAGTCTGGACTGGGTTTACCTTGTGTGTAGGGATTGCAGAGCCAGACGATGTTCCTTGGAGGAGCGGAGGGAGCGAGTAGGATCATAAGGCTGAATGACAGGGTTAAGGTCGCTGGGTGCAAACCCAGATGTCACTCTGTAGGCAAGAGTTAGTGATTGAATTTAAATCGGACAGCCATGGGTAGCCAGTGTAGGTCAATCAACAGTGGGGTGACATGCGACCTTTTGCGTTGGTTGAAGACCAGCTGAGCTGCTGCGTTCTAATTTTCAAGTGTGCATGCTTCCAAATTCCAAAATACCTTAACTGTTATGGGAGGTCTGGGACCCTTTCAGGGCCCCCAAATTGAATCTTGCCTGTTTGCTACCAAATTCTGCTACCTGTGACAGCTGACTGTGTGATTTTGATTGGGAGTACAAGCAGCACTTCTCAAGAAAGGGAAGCACCATAACAATGTTTGGGTAAAAATACATGAAAACGTTTGACAAAGCATACTCTGATGTACCCATGCGTCAGCCAGTAGGAGACAATGAAGGCGAGATTTTGTACAGTCACAATTATTTTTAATAAAATGAAGGAGAAATCAACTGCTGCGGTCCGCTCCGATCCAGGGCTGTACAACCCAGCTCTAAAAATACAGCAGAACAGTGACTGGTTTGATTAAGACACATACACATCTTTTTTGCTTTATTTATGAAAAAAAAGAGCAGCCATCGCCAGCAGTGTTCGCTTAGAAGCTTTCATGTTTAAACGAATTTCTCTACGCACATCAATCTCCACCCACAAACACACCCACAACAAGCCAGAAACATCTATCCATTTTTTTTTGATGAATAGCAAACTGTCTTGTGAACATGGCCTTAATTCACCCATCTGACAATTTAATTAGCCTGGGTCATGGGTCAAGCTTACTAGTGTAAGCCTGTAACTAACAGTTGAAGGAAAATGGGTTATGCTCTCATGCTACCTAGTGATATTTTCCTCTTAGACTAATTTGCTGACTTGTTATAAAAGAATAAGCTGAAGATGATATTGATTTTGGTCTGCATTAAATTAAAGTACCTAAACAGTACATGCCCTATTGACTTGTGCCTATTGGTAGAGAAATTCATTTAAACGTTCTTTGAACTATCGGTACGTCCACTGCACTTTCAGTCTTCTTTTACTGATTTTCTCTGTATTCTTTTATTTCTTCTATTATTTTATTCTATTTTATCTTTTTCCTGTCTCTGTAAAGCACATTGAATGACCTTTGTGTATGACAATGTGCTATATGAATAAACTTCACTTGACTTGACTAAACATGAAAGCTTATGCGTGAACACTTCTGGCAGTAGCTGTTCTTCACTCTGGGGTTCTGGAGCCCCTCTGATCTGCACATTGTGGTGTTTTCCTGTTCTTACACGCCCACTTCAGTGCAGCAAAGGTGTGGCACTGATTAGTTGGACTAGATTAGTTGTGCTGGTAGCAGGAAAAGCATTAAAGTGTGTAGAGAAGGGGCCACCTCCAGGACAAAGACTGGGAGCCAGTGATTTTTAAAGTGTTGTGGCCTTTTAACCCTCAGAACTCAGAGTGTGTTAATAAAATCTGATTTCACTAAATATAAACGGTGTGAGTCAGTCTAAAACCGGTGTTTGTTCTCCTACACACTCGCCACTTGTGGGCGGAGACTATCCTGAGAATTCTCCCGGGTTCAAAGATCTTGTCTTTTTCTGTTTGTTTCTAAGACCTAAAATAAAAGAAAGTTGTTCATTTTTGTTCTTTATGGGCATTTGCATGTGACACTATTTTTAAAACCCCAGTATTGGTTACATGTTTTTGTAAATTACAATAACTTCTATGTGGTTCAACGTGACACAGGAACACCAAACAAAGCGTAGCATGACGTTTGACACCTCGATCATCGACACAAACCGGGGGAACTTCCATATACGGAGCTGTTTTACCGTATGAAGACAATTTACCATTTGTTGCTTTTCCAACACGGGTCCATGCTGCTCGCGTTTTAAGGGTTAAAATGTTCAGGGCTTTTTAGAAAAGATTCTGGGCTACAGCTCAATAAGCTGGTGAATGTGTATTTATAGGTGCACATCCTGTCGGTGATGCCCAGACAGCACTGCCCTGTCTACATTTGCGTTCTGTGTTTTGGGCACCTGTTGGGACTTAGGCCTCTATTACCACTGTCTGCCATTAACAGCAAAGAGCAGGAAGAGCTACAAACCCCAGTAATAGCACAGCGCACCACAAAGACAAAGCCAATAATAGCACACAGTACTGAAGGCTGCCAAGGTGCAAGAGCTTTTAACGAATATCATTCGTGCCACTGGCATATCAGTTCCCTATATTTAGTAACTTTATAGCTTGATGAGAGACAGCTTATAGAGGAAGAGTGACCAGAGTGATCTGAAAGAGAACTTGGAATATTAGTCTAAACCCGTTGGGACCCAGCTATTCATGTTGGGTTTGGTCATCGTTTGTCAGGCTCGGGTCATGTCATTTCACTCCTAATAGATATTCACCTGAATTTAGCCATTGTTTTAGTCCGTATTTTATTCTTTCTCGCAATGTTTATCACTTAAAACATTTTTTAAATGAGTTATGCTGGAGTTTCATATATTATAGCACTGAGATATTAAAGGCCAGCATGAAAAGATTTGCTTGGTCCTACAAGTTCATGCAGACTTTTGGACGGTCTTTTGAAAGCATTGTTCCAAAGTGTCAAATATCCATTTGTGGCAAATTCGAACATAACAATATTTTATAATAAAAGTCAGCTGATGTAAAATGGAAAACACCTTTTTATTTTTCCAATAAAAGAAATGTTGAATTAATTATATAGCCTTGATATTTCATGGATGCGAATGTGGTAATATATCACGAAACGGGAGAACATTTTTTTTTAAGTATAACATAATCCGATTTGGTTTTCCTTGTAGATGATGGCTGCCAAAGTTTGCTTTCTGAGCCAGTGAAGCATGCATGGGCACTTGATAGGCATGTATAGCATGAGACTTGAGACATTCTGTATGTAGCACTAAAAGGTATTTTTAATCTAAACTACTTAATTTTTGGTGTACAAGATCACTGCTGAATTACCAGGTGCTATCGTTAAAAATGCAGAGTTTATTTCGTGACTAGTTAGGGGCAGTGAGAGCAGCCTCGCGTCAAAAAGGTCCGATTCCCAGGCTGGGGTGGTGGGGGGTCTATTCTGTGTGGAGTTTACATGTTCTCCCCATGTCTGTGGGCTTCTGTAGGAGGCTTTCCCACAGTCCTCCCACAGTCCAAAGACAAACTGGAGATGGTAAATTGCTCCTAAACTGCATGCATGAGTGTGTGTGTCTGCCCTGTACTGGTGACCTGTCTGGAGTGTTTTATCATGTGTAATATATCATTACTTATGTCACTAATTATGTGCAGTCATTTATGTGCAATAGTCTTATCGTGTGCAATATAATTGTCATTACATCATTATGTCATCTTATGTCATTACTTGTATCACTTATGTCACTACTCATGTCACTTATGTCACTACTTATGTAATAGCATTATCGGGTGCAATATCACAATTACATAGAACAACAGACTTTAACAGTAATTTTATTTATTTATCTATTGTATTTATATCCACCTCTCTTACTGACCAGAGCATTTTGTGTATATAGCATAGTGTATATAGTACTAAGCATTTTCAGAGTATTTCTGGAGAGTTTTATTTTGACTTTAATCTATATTTTATACCGTTCTTGTCTCTGTGTCTCTGAGTGTCTGTGCAGTCGTAGCTTAAGCAGTTTCCTCTGGGATCAATAAAGTTTTCTGATTCTGATTTCACCCTATGAGCACTGGGATAGGGTTCAACGCCATCTGGTTGAGGATAAGCAGCTCAGATAATGGATAGATGGTTGCAGTCGGGTTCAGTTTGGGTTCAGACAGAATTCTGTCGCTAAATTCAAAACTCGTTTCTGTCAGATTGGACTGTTTTCGGACCATGTTCAGGTTCAGATCAAAGTTTGCGACCCCTCATCAAAGGTCTAAGGTGTAGAGAAGAGTCTTTATTTCTGTCAGTTTAGGAGAAACTACAAAACAAAAGCTCCACTGCACACAGCCAGTTTGTTTTCTAGGCAAATAAACGAGAGGAAATCATTTTCAAAACGCTCAGCATTCCTGAAAGTGGTCCAGCTTCTAAACGGCTGTATCAGTATTGGATAAATTGCTCGCCCTCTGATTTCCTTCTTTACGCGCGGCGTCCTTTTTCTGGTGAGGCTTCAAACAATGACATCAAGGGCCCGGCTGCCGGTTGTTTGTGCCGCTTGGTTTTGGCAAGGCTGTTCCGTCCAGATGTGCACAATATGAGAGCAGGCAGGTTTTGTTACAAAGTGTGTGTGTGTGTGTGTGTGTGTGTGCTTGAATTTGCAGATGTAGAAGTGTGACTGTGCGTGTACAAGTTTGCGGCCAGGCCAAGTATGAATGAAAGGGTGGACTCCTGCCAAGACAGCAGCTTAGATGTCTGCTGGGGCAGTCACTCCTAACTGACACCATTGCCTCATCGTAGCCTTGTCAAAACAAACGCACACACACACACACACACACAACACACACACATGCTGCCTTCATGTGCTTATCAGATGGTCCTCTTTTTTCCCCCTGACATTCAAGTGCGTTTTCAGAGACACAGAGAATATCAGGATTTCTTCAAGGAAAAGGGGTGTGGCCTTTTTCTCCTAGGTCACAGGATGGGCCATTTCTTGGTCCCACTATAAGACCATGGAATCACTGCCTTAAACTAACAATACACACCCATGCAAGTACATGCGATTTGTTTAAACATCACAGTAAAAGTGTGCACAAAAAACAACAATACTCAAAGCTAGTTAGTTAGTCTGGTCTATTTCTATACATTTCTAACCTTACTAATATTCCACTGTGCAGCTAATATTTACAAATGTAAGCAAGTGTCTGTGGCCTAATCCGTGAATACTAAAAGTAAGTTGTGATAACTTAAAAGTGAAAGTTTCTTTAACAACTGTGAAGCTGGCTTGATAAAGCTAGCTAATACGATTGAAAAGGAGTTACAGAGGGCTGTTGCTTGTATCTGATTAAAAAAAAAAGAGAATTCCACTAATTTTTCACAGCGGTGGTGAACCAGGCATCTTAAGTGTCTGTCAGATCTGCAGAATTTCCTCTCTACTTGGGTTTACATAGTAATGATTGGTCGAAGGTAGTGGGCTGTTTATGCTATGAGAATATTTTGCGCCTATGAGAAATTATTTTATCTGGTTGTTTAAATGTTGAACATGCTGTAAATGAAGTTTAGAACTGTGGACTGCGATATAGGCTGATAACTGTAGCGTGTGTGAGATCTGTTCAAATAATGACGAAGAACAGTAAGTTGTTTTTAAGTTGCCAAGTATGAAATAAAGAACCACCTCCCCTGTGATCTCCCAAGGGTAGCTAAAAGGTCCTAAAATGACAACTTGAAGGGATGTTCTTGGGCATCTTTTAGGTGGAAAATGTCTGTATTTATAATAATCTGCATCTGTCCTGCTGTCTCCAGCACCGCTTGAGAGAATGGACACTGAATGAAAGCCTATATTAAGATATTAGCTGTATCTTAGAAAAACATCAGAGCAAGGACAAATCCAATTTCCCAGTGGAGCTTTGATAGAGCTGTCACTGTCTCACCCTGAAAAATCAGCGACTAACGCACCGAAACATCTGCTAACCTCGAGCTGTTTTTGGGGGAACTTGGCAAACAGTAGATTTTGGGTTTCCAAGCGTATCTGCAAACGGGCAGCGGGTGAGCACGTCTTGCTCAGCATGAGGGGATTTGCCTCTGGGCGTGTTCATTTCAGTGCCGTAAATGTAAAAGTTTCATCACAATATCCGTTTAGCATCACTGTGACCACCGTGAGTTTAAGGAGAAGATGCCTTTGTGCCATAGGCTAAACTTTATTTCTCACTCAAAGACGTCTCTGTCCAAGCCTGCATCATGTGTCTACCTCGCAGAGTGCACAAGTCAATGCCCATTGTATAAACATGAAGTAGATCTTTGTGCGGGGCCACAATACACGAGTTCGATTTCATTTATAATCAGAACAAAAAAGTGGCTTCCCTGCTGCAAAACACTGGGACTGAATGAAAGCTGCTATGTGACCAAATGGAAGAAAATGTGTTTCGAGGCTGTTGCTAACACTGCTGCTCTGTTGGTGACATGCTTGTAATGAATCGCTTTGGCAGGGCTCTCTAACGAGCATCCTGTCATGAGGTAGTATTCCATAGCCCAGCAATTGTCTTATATAAGTGCAATTGAGGCTGGTTTACTGTGTGATGAGCTATGATAGAGTCATGAGATGCATCCTGAAGAGTCTCCTCTTTTGATAGTAAGGTCAAGCCATAGGGAAAAAGTCCTTTCTCACGCTAAGATGTTTCTGATCTCCTAACACTAGCAGGAGCTTCTCACTTTAGGATCATCTCTTGTTTATTTGAGATGTGTTTTTCTCCCAAAGTCTGTCTAGAATCAAAGAAAAGGTGAAAAAAAAGACTCAGTTCTGAGATGTAATGAGGCTACACCTGAGAGTGAGCTTGTAGTTCTCACAACCAATCACAATAAGAAGATAAGAAGATTTAATCATAATGAGCACCGGCTTGATCGTTAATACATTTTGACTGACTGCATGGTCGCATAATATCATAAACACCAAAAAGAGTATGTGAAATCTTTGAGCCATTTATCCTTGATAGATTCTTTTTTAAATCTTTTGTGCGGTGTCTCTCTGCCCTGGCTCTGACGACTCAACCTCACGTCAAACTTGTCATTCGGGCCCCCCCAAAGGAACCAGGGGAACCACCCCGAAGTGGGAAAACCCGCCTGTTGCGTTTCAGTCATGCTGACTATGCCAAGTTTATAAGTGTGGTGTCCAAGGGTTCAAACCACCCACCTCAAGTTGGTTTGTTTTTGTTATACTGATAAATTGTCCTTTGACTAAACCTTTTTCCTTCTTACAGGTTCTGGGATCTCCTCTTCCAGGATCTCCTGAACGAACAAGGATGGACAGATGCAAGTACTTTCAAATTCACTGGTTTATTTGGGGAATGGTTTGTCTTTAGCATCACTTAACCCTTTGTAGAAACGTTTTTGAAGAGTAGTAGGAAGAAAAAGAGCAAGCCTCTGTAGATGTGGTCAAACATCTACAGCATCTGTTCGGTGTCATACAGATGAGGTGACGCAAAGCGAAACAAAAGTCAGAAGGTTGCATAGAGGACCTGTATACTTCTTTTCAGATTCAAATGAATTGGACAGTGATCAAATAATTCAAACGGGGTGGTGAACTCTTATCTTATACTGTCCTTAGATTGCCCACTTACAAGTGAACCAGTTATAAATGTGTATGCCTATATAAGCACCTCTATAGATCACACATGCCTGCCCCAGTCATAACATGTTGCTTTGACATAAAGAACTCCTGATACATCCAGTTTAATTGTCTATTTGAAACATGGAGTAAATACAATTATATCAAGTTTTACCACTGGCAACTGGTAGTCTGGTGGTTAGGGAGTTGCCCCTGCAATCAGAAGGTTGTGGGTTCGAATCCCAACTGCTAGTGTCATCACTGAGGTACCCTTGAGCAAGGCACCGTCCCCACACACGGCTCCCCTCGTTGGTGGTAGTCCACTGCTTCACTTGGGGAATGGGTTAAATACAGAGAAAGAATTTCACACTGTGTGGTGTGGTGTGTTCACGTGTGACTATAAGGGGCCACTTTATTTTTCTTTAATAGTTATATCCTCACTGCAGCAGAGGATATCACCAAAGAGGATGGAAAGCAGGGATTACAGACTTTTGACCCAGGACGGCATCCCCCTATTCCACTCTGGAAACGACTGAGAAAAAAAAAGGTGTTGAAACTTGCTCGAATCTTAAGAAGATACGATCTTACGTTTCGCTGTTCTATGAGGAATGGTATTGCCTATTTCATGTCACTCTGTTTTCCTCATTCTTTTTCATGTCCCTTGGTTGGTTGGTCAGTGAGTTTTTCCCCTCTCTGTCAGTCATATTCGTTTCAACCAGGGGCACAGGGGATACATATTCACCACATTCATGAAAAAAAAATGTTATTCTGCCCCCAGAATACTTTCCACGACCACGCTGAACTGAAGCAGAGCTGTGTTAAATATTGTGTTTCACAACGCTTACTGGAAAATCCCCATATATCACAAACATCATCATGAACATTGTTTGGTTTGAATGACAGCTTGGTTCATTTCTCCCCATCCACCCATAATCCACTTGTTTACAGAGGCCTACAACAGTGTTTTGTTTGTTTAACTACAATGGGACAAAATATAATGAATCATATGTCATACAAATCAATTATAAATGATAGCAGCCAAAAATAGAGAAAAAAACAACTCAGCTGCTTCACATTTTATACCCTATGTTTACTGCTTTTAAATTCGTAATCCTTATTTTATTTATGTATTCATTTCTTTATTTTAGTTTACGTATTAAGGTTTTATTACCATTATTTTACGATGAGTGACAAACACACCCAGAAGGCCCCTGAGCCATGAGGGACCCCACAAATATTTCTTCCTTAATGTCATTTGTTTCGTTTGTTATGATACTGGAGGAAAAATCTGTTATGAAGATGTCACTGATTATTTTGCTAGCAAAAAAAACAAGAAAACTGAAATAATCCCATGCTCCATATTCACTTCAGTTATTTATTGATTTGTGTGTTTATTTATTTGTCAATTTACCAGAGTAGTTCTTTCAAGATTGTATTTTAACTCTATATGGTTCATTATAGTTCTATCGTGTTTATGAGCTTTTGCCTGATCAAAATTAAGCATCAATTAAGCATCAGTTAATAATTTTTGCTTCCAAAATAAGACAAGTAGGATTTTCTCTTAAGGCTCCAGAAACAGCCTTGGCTGCAATTTTGGTATGTGTGTATTATAGAAAGAAATCAAATTATAATTATGAAAATAAATCATATGCTAGGTATGGCTTTGAGAGAGAGAGAGAGAGAGAGAGAGAGAGAGAGAGAGGGAGAGAGAGAGAGAGAGAGAGACAGAGAGAGAGAGAGAG
>JBBPCZ010000042.1:16662295-16672527 GCA_037974445.1 Brycinus macrolepidotus
GAGAGAGAGAGAGAGAGAGAGAGAGAGAGAGAGAGAGAGAGAGAGAGAGAGAGAGAGAGAGAGAGAGAGAGACTATTTGGAATTGAAGAGAGAACTTCAGCTCTCAGCAGGGAGTCAGAGTGTTTAACAAACACTTTACATGACACCATACTGACTTCACGAGGAGACGTACACCTGAAAAGCTCTATCTTGTGGGCTTGCGAGCATGTGTGTGTGTGTGTGTGTGTGTTTATTATTTTTTTTAACATAAGATGTCAGCTTCAGGAGAAGAGTTTGGCTGAGGTTGTACATGTAGGCCTCGCAGTCTCTTGTAATAAACGGTGAATCTTTTAGAGGTTAGAATAAGGATTAGGTTTAGGTGTATATTTAGGTAGGATCAGGCCTGTGCTTTAATGTTACACAGGCCAATGAAAAAGTCTGTTACAGCAATAATACACATCCTAATATCCATATCTAGGTTCATTTATTATTTTTCGATTTTTAAATTTCTATTTTGCATGCTTGCATGTTTTTTGCTCTGATTCCTTGTCCTTAATTCCAGTCCTGGTTTAACTTAATGTACATGTGACAGAGAGAAACAGTATTTTTGTGCTTAGTTGTAGTTTAATGTTTAGTCTTTTAGCACTAAGTCAGTTTTTTTATGGGTTTACTATACCGAAATCACACATCTGAAGTCCAATTGCACTGAAGAAATTGATGTTTTAGTCCATTCTGAGCAAACAGCGTAACGTTACTGTCGAAACCAAACCTTCGATCTACATTTGCTGGGTATTTTTATTGTGACTGGAAAATATCAGCGGACCTTTACATTGTGCCAAAATTTCCTGAAGAGTGGACCAGTGGAAATTAATTGGAAAAAAAAAAATATTGTCACATTACATTAACTTTCAAAATTGCTATTTTGGAGATGCAAGGTTTTGTTGTGACAGCAATGATAAGAAATATGCATAAGGAGAATGCAGGAGTGCTCTGTGTGCAGTTTTGTTTGAGGCTCTGCTTCAACACGGAGCTCCGAAAATTAAAATGACCACACAACAAGAGTTACCATGAGCTCTAATGTGAAAATCAGTGCCATTTTTAATGCATATATTTGCTGTATTTTCCCTTAAATTGCTTACCCAGATTATTTCTTCTATATTTTTAGACATTGAATTATTCTAATACATCACTTAGAGTTCAACAGAGATTAAGCTCAATATGTATCAGAAAACATCTCCAACATTTCATGATGGGTGAGGTAGAAGAAGAGGGAAATGATACATTACTGGATGATATTAAGGCTGATACATCATCACAATATGCTTTTCTGAGCATATTACGATATTTTCAGCACTGACATGTGTTTCATTGCAAAGAAAGAATACTTGGCCCTGTGTAAAGGCATTTAGTGCAGTGCAGTGTGTGAAACACTGAATAAAAAACATTTGTGCTCTTAGATGCTGATGTTTTTGGCAGTTTGTTCCTTTTTGTTCATTCTTAACAGATGTCAGAAAAAAAACTGCAACATATTCCTTATTGAGAAACATTCTTGTAGTTGCATTTTTCCCATATCGCCATATTTCCTTATTTTCCCCACCCACTTGTGCACGATGATGTAACACAAAGGCAGGAAAAAGTCACTTAATTTCATGATCAGAAACGTGAAGAATCAAGATCACTTTTGATCTCAGGCTGATCTTAGGTTTAAGGTCAGGAGTAGATTTGGATGTCAGTCCAACATTATTCAGCTCCAGTAATATGCAGATGAATGGAAAATCCCAAAGTGTGTGTGTGTGTGTGTGTCAGTGTGAATACCTCATTCCTCGCAACATACACAGTGCTGCTAATGACCCAGTTGCTCCAAGAATGCTTTCGTTTCTTCTTTCTCATGTATTTGCCTGTTTACTGTTGTCCTACTGAAATTAGCATCCTAGTGCTACGGTGGTGATCTACGTGCTAAAGTAATGCGAGCGGGTTTGAAATGCAGTGAATGCCTCGTCGCCTTTCATGATGCATTCCTTGAGGTCACATAACATGACATCAGTCATGACATCAGTGGTAAATAACTAGCCCCACTCTCGGCCTGACCACTTTCACAATGGCCACTGTTCAGTTTGGGGGTCCTGAGCAACATCCACAAACCGCTTCACCTAATTGCATTATTTTGTGTGCAAAAATGAAAAATGAATGAATACTTCATTCATTTCAAATAGGAATAAAGCAGAGTAATTGTAAGGACTAAATAAAAAACAATAAATAACCACATACAGTATTTCTTCTAGTTAATTATATAAACTATGCACTCTTCTTACTTGCATATGTAAACAACCAACCATATAATAAATACATACATACATACATACATACATGATATCAAGTCTGTTAATGACGCTGAGCAACTGCTAATAGCCCGAGAAGCCCCTGTCAGTTTGTGTATTTATATGGAGATCATCAAGTAATGGCCTCTTCAAAGGAAAAACAAGTTTTTTTTATTACATTTTTATTTAGTAGATATTCATTCAGTGCAAAATGTGAAACATCTCTCTGACTATGGCAAGCTGACTACAGCATAAAAGGATCTCTGCCTAAAATAAAATATGACTGAACACTGTTGAAGAAGACTCAGATTCAATTAAGAAGCTAATTGATTTCTGCACCACTGTTATACTCTCCATCCCCAGGTTTTTTTTCATTGCTGGCAGTGGAACACAACCAGGTTTCAATTAGTAAATCTGTATGTGTATACACTTGTATTTACGTATTTGTGAGGACCAAATGTCCTCATAATAACGGAAATACTTGAAAATCCATAGAAGTGAGAACATTAGGCTGGTTCTCACAAGGGAAGTGTTGTTTCTTTACCACAAATTCAACATTTTAAGGAAAATGTGTAGTGATCGTGTGTGTGTTGGATGAAATGGGCCACAGACAGCTCTCTCTTCTCCTGGGTCATAGTTTCAAGTACACATACACAGATGACCTAAGAGAAAGCTGAGTGGCCCCGTTTAGAGGGGGCAAAGAGCATTTCGGTTATGCATGGTCCATGACATGGCTATATATATCTACTTGACCTTTTTGGCAGCTCTTCCTGTCTGTTTTGCCTCACATACTATTACATACTCTCTGGAAAATAAGCCCTGAAATATTGTTTATAAAGTTCATAAATATAAACCCTCATTATACATCATTGTCACATACATTAAATGTAAAAAAAAAAAAAAAAAAAAGTTATTTGGTGAGTTAACTTAAGTACATTAAGTACTTTAAACTATGATGTGGCTGACATTCTAATAACAGTAGACAGAATATAAAACAGATCATTCTTCTGTTAAAGGGGAATTCCATTGATTTCTAAATAATTCTGCATAATCCAGTGGCTGGGATGTTATCAACTCATTCAGAGTGGTTTAAAGTGAAACTGACATGGATTTATTTCTGGTGATTTTGATAGGAACCAGAGGTCACAATGTTTACAGCACAAATGTAGTCATTTTATTTCCTATCCAAAATGACCAGTGAACCTATGCATGTTAGCTGAGTTTGTATATGTGATATTTATAATGGGCAAGTAAAGTGATAAATCCAGAGGATTTGTTTGGTTTAGGTATCATTTAGCCTTGCAACATTATGCATGTAAATCTCTGCAATGAACGGATTTGCAAAAAAAGTGTTTTAGGCTTTAATATTGTAAAACAGTGTCTCAGGCATCAGACAGTGTATGGACAGGCATTTCTAGAAATCATTTGTGGCTTTTAAAGGCATTGGGCTTCAGATGTGTGGTTCCAGTCACCACCACTGTGAACAATTTTGACTTGGTAAAATTCTCCACAACTGAGCCTTTCACACTGTAACACTCCGAACGACTTTACTCATGTCATTAACTATTAAACTACCCAGAAAAAAAAGGTGGAATTCATATTTAACTGACTAATAGAAATGAAAGCATTCGGAAGGCAGTCTAGTTACTTGCAATTTTGTTTTGTTTTTCTGTTTGAAAACACCACCTGCATTTTGCATTCGGGATGCGGGTTCACAACAAATGGACCAATAGAAATGCTCCTGAATGAAAACAAATGAAAAGGAAATCTTGTATAGTTACTGTTCAGCTGTCACAATGACTGAACTGAATGATCTGGACCGGCAAGCCAAGCCGTGGCAGTCTTCCAAAGTTTTACACGAAGGATGAGGTGTGTGTGTGTGTGTGTGTGTGTGTGTGTGTATGGGTGTGTGTGTGTGTTTGTGTGTGTGCGCGTGTATCCTGACCCCTCACAGCTGGATCTATTGGAGGGAAAGGAGGGGGTTTCCTTGGCTCTTTTCTCTAAGTGGTGTTAAATGGGCTTTTGTGTGTGTGTATGATAGCCTCAATGACTGTGCTTGTGTTTGGTGTGTGTGCGTGATACCCTTTACCACTGTGTTTGGCTTTTGTTTGTGCAACCCTGTGTGTGTGTGTTTGTGTGTGTGTGTGTGTGTGCTTGATACTCTCCATCCCCAGGCGCACATGAATCTGTTTCTATGGAAGCGGCTCACTGCTCTGCTCCTTTTCATCTGCTAAGCCACTTGGCCCTCAGACATACGGGGTGAGAGAGAGAGAGAGAGAGAGAGAGAGAGAGAGAGAGAGAGAGAGTGAGTGAGACAGACAGAAACGTACGGGTTGGGGGGGTTGAAGAAGTGTAGGTGGCTTCCAGGCGATGGAGGGACGGCTGCCCGCACTCCTTCTGCGCCCGGACACGCTCTCATTTGTCCCTCCACCCTTGGCGTTTATTCACCATGAATTCTTTTGGAACGCTTCTGTGCTGGTTAATTTACATGTATGCCAACAGGCTTTTAATGTATTTAAATCTTGGAAGATGTTCAAAGGAAAGGCATAATTCCTCTGAAATAGGCCTTTTGAAGGCTTTATCTCCTTCTTTCTCTCCTGGCTAATCTTGCGGCCCCTCAGCACGCCACAGCAATTTTTCTAATGCCAATTAAGCCTGACATTAGCATAAAAACAGCCTTTAAAGTTTGCACCCCCCCCCCACCCCCCACCCCGCTCCAAGTTCCTCTCCCTAAAATAAAGAATAATATTGAATGGACACTCCTTTGAAACCCCTAAAACAAATGACTCCGGAGTTCATTCCACCCGTAGACCACTCCAGCGAAAGAAAGCGCTCTTTTCTTCTCTGTTGTTTTTGTTGTCGTTTGTGGAGGTGGGGGGACAGGAATAAAAGGGGAGGGTGGGGAGGGGGTATCCCTTAATAGCAACTTGACATATTTCTTGCTAATGACCAGAAGCCGTTTGGAGACATCTTAAATTCTGCTGTTTTGTTCGAAACAAAGGTTGTGCTGCTGCGCGCTCAATTCTCCACAGAAACATCGTAATTGCCACACAGTCGTGTTAGGACTCAATTAATTACCATTAGGGGCCGCGCTAGGAAGCCCAGCAAAGGAAGGAAGAAAAAAAAAAAAAAACTCAACCATTAGCCACTAATGTGCGAATGCGACCCCAAAGGAGGCGCAGGAAATTCTTCGCAGAATCCTTGCATGTTTGCGTGGAACTTGAAAGCATGAACTCTCCCTCTCCTCCCCTTGCTTTGAAAGGGCTGGGAACATTCTTCTCGCTCGCTCTCGCTCCCTGGGAACTGGCCTTCTACGTTCCTTTCTACCCCGGCGTTTCTCCTCAAACAGCTGGTGTAGGAATCAATTAGCGATGATTATTCAAGGGACATTGCTTATAAATGATGACAAATGACTTCATCAGACTCGAGCTTGCTTTCTCACACTACAAAGATCCCAGACGACTGGGAAAGGTTATTAATTAGAAACGAAGGAGGGAATGGGTGGGAATTGTTATTTTCGCTAAATATTGGGTTGTTTCCTTGTAGAGTGGGTGAGTTTCTCCTGCTGGGAAAGTATGCTTGTCAGTCAGAACCAGAAAAAAAAAAAAAAAAAAAAAAAAATCTTTATTGTTGCAATCTGTTGCTTTTCTGTTCAGTTTTGGGGTCTGAACTAGTCTGACCATCCAGAAAAGTCTCATGGAAAAAAGCTAAGCTGCTAAACGGAGACAAGATTAGCAGTCACTGAGCAGACCCCTGCTAAAAGCTTCCACATCAAAGACATTTTGGGGCTTTTCTCCCCCCCTTCATCTTCTCCATGTTCTTCTGCCTGAAGGTTAATTTGGTGCTCTGGTTTTGGTGCTTCGCCTGGCCTGCCTTGTTCTTTCTCTCGCTCATAAGAAGCAAAAAAAAAAAAAGATCTTGAACTTGGTTTAGGAACAGCATCCATTATTAAGGGCAGTACGTAGCCATTGTTGCCATGCATATTAAGCTGGCGTCTTTCTTGTTCTTAGCCATAAGTATCAGAGATTCTTAATGTCTGACATGAGCTCCATTCATGCTTTAGCTTTACAGCAGAGAGGAAGCAAAGGGGCCTTCTAGGCCTAATAATTTCTGGGAATGAAAAACACATGTCTGTAATTTTTTGTTCATTTTTTCAGTAGAATCATGTTTGTATTTACAGTGGTGTCATGTGTTTTCAGTCAACGGGAAGACAATCAGGTGAGAGTGGGTGCCCTGCTTTATTTTCAGAACAGGAATCTGAAAAGGTCTGATCTTCACATGTTTGTGCAAGTGTATCATGGCATGAACATGAAAGATTTCTGAGGACCTCAAAGAAGTTCATCAGGCTGGAAGAAGTTATAAAACCATCTCTTAAGAGTTTGCATTCCACCAGTCAACAGTCAGAGAGACTGTGTAGAAATGGAGGAAATTCAAGACCACTGTTACCCTCCTTAAAAGCGTCACAAAGGATCCCAGAGAATCCCAAAAGATCCCAAGCAAGCAAAGGCTTCTCACACAGTGGCTTATGTTAATGTTCATGAGTCCACCATCAGGAGAACACTAAACAACAATAGGGTTGCAAGAAGGAAGCCAATGCTCACCAAAAAGAAAATTTCCACCCATCTACAGTTGCCAAGGATCACTTGAACATGCCCCACAAAACTCTTGGACATTTTGTGGGTGGATGAGACCAAAACAAAACTTTTTGGTTTAAGTGAGATGCTGTTTGGAAAACACTACATTCCAGCATAAGAACCTTATTCCATTTGAGAAACATGGTGGTGGTAGTATCATGGTTTGGGTCTGTTTTGCTGCATCTGGGTCAGGACGGATTTTGATTTAGTACTTATTGCTGTACAAGGGGGCCACACCAGATACTGAAAGCAAAGGTTTACAAACTTTTGCCACTCACAGATCATTGTTGGATCATTTCCCTCTGTACATAAATCACTAAGTATGATATTTTGTTTCATTTGCTTAAATAGGTTCTCTTGATCTAACTTTAGGATCTGCATGAAAATCTGATGATGTTTTGGCCCATATTTATGTAAAAAGGGCTCACAAACTTTCCAGCACCACTGTAAAACTCAAGGTAATACAGTACTACTGTTACTACTATTATGTTGTGATTGGAAACAACATGGTTAAATTCATGAAACACCCAATAAAAATGATCCAAACTATTTTTCTATCCCGTGGTATCTAGGTTGATTGTTAAGTGAGCTCTCCCATTGGTTAGGCCTTCAGATGCTAGTTTGAAGTCAAACAGCTTCTACTCATTGGCAAGAATTATTTAGACCCCTGTTTGAAGTCCTACAGTGGTAGATTAACCCCCAGCATAATTAGGAAGTGATGGCAGAATCAACCCACATTTTGATTTCCAGTGGGTGGGATCAATTTTTTGAGGAAAAACATCACATCAGAGACAGTGGATTTCTATCAGACTGTAAACAGCAGCAGATCTAGGCTTGAACCTTGTACTAAGGAGTCACGGTTGAAATGCTACATGTAAGCTCAAATATATGTGTGACATCTGCAGGTGTAGAGGCACACGTACTTGCGAGAAGAACCTTTAACAAATAGAAAACAAATACAAACTGGACAGACAAATAACCAAAATCAAACAAAACCAAACAACTAAATGCTGTATTCATCCAGACTGTAGCTATTGTCGATTGCACTAAATGTTGTCTTGTCCGGTTGTTTCATTGCTCTTGTATTTTTTTCTTGCACACTTTTGTCTTGTCTGCACTTGTGGTCTTCGGTTCTGTTCTTGTGTTGCTCCATGGTCCTGGAGTCATGTTGTCTCATTTCACTGTGTATGTGTGTATATGGTCGAAATGACAATAAAACGTGAAACCTACTTGACAAAGTACTTGATAGAATCACAAGGTAAAGGCTATAAGAGAACATCCTGGGTATGACTGCATCAGAACACACAGGAAGAGTAGTGGGGCCGACAAACAGTGACTCACAGACAGGGATGCATACACCAGGTCAGAATGGAGAACACCTGGGAAGGGGCGGAGACATGGACGGCACACAGGTGAATACACTGATCAAGGGGTGGGGCTAAGGTGGAGCTGAAAACCAAAACAAAAGGCCACATGGCACAGAGGAAGGGCAAAACAAGGCAGCGTGTGACAATACGTTAATACATCTATGCATGCTTCTTTAAGCTTTGTATGTCTGTGTTTAGGTAAATTGCTAAAATGTTGCTTTCTGAAGAAATAAATGAATGTGAACCAAGAGTGTTTGTCAGTATTTTGTATGTAGGTCACAGCACTTTGTCAAACTTTCATAAGTTTTATAAATTAGTTTTTAAAGATGTGGTTCTCAGACTGGTTCACAGGGATCCACATACTGTCTGTAGTTTTGCTCTGTCCCTGTATGGTGATGTTAAGCAAAAAAATATGTGGGGATTTTTTGCTTAACATCAAAAAATATCAGCTGGGGATTCCTGAGAACCAGTCTGAGCTTTGAACTTTATAATTGGACAAAATTGGACAGTTTCATCAGAATGTATTTATTTCCTTCAGTAATCAGTATAAACATCATGGCACAGGGAAATTAGTTGAATAGAGTTCCAATTTTGATCACTTATCTAGTGAGAGGAACAGTTGCTGCATGTTCCACCTCCTCTTATTTCACCATATTGCTTATATCTTGTTTGTATTTGCTGAAAACTTTCCCACTGCTTCTGTAAGTTTAAAGGGTCAGTTTAGGAAATACACTTATAGTGTTAACCCTTAGAATATGAGCGGCTCGGATCCGTGCAACAAAAGCGCAGCAAATGGTAAATCATTGCCCTACGGCCAAACAGCTCCTTATATATATGTTCCCCCGGTTTGTGTTGATGCTGAGCTTTGTTTGGTGTTCCTGTGTCACGTAGGACCAAAGTTACTGTAATTTAAAAACATGTAATAATAATAATAATAACCACTACTGAGGTTTAAAAATAGTGTCAAACACAAATGAACATAAAGAACAAAAATGAACAAATTTCTTTTAATTTAGATCATAGAAACAAACACAAGATCTTTGGGAAAACTTTCAGTATAGTCTCCGCCCACAAGTGGGTGGGGAAACCCACAGAGGGAGGGGGTCCGGAGAGCGGCCGAGAGAAAGAGCAGCAAACGGCGAGCGTGTAGGAGAACAAACTTTCAGTTTTAGACTGATTTACACCGATTATAATTACTGAAATCAGAGTTTACTGATACACTCTGAGTTCTACGGGTTAAAAACACATATAGGCTTACATAGGCCACAGTAATGCTGTGTCTCTAGGTCAAACACAGTTATCTTTTCAAACCTGTGCTAGTGTGTTAGTTGTCCCATTCCCACATCCCCCCCCCCCACACACACACACATATACATGCACAAACACACACAAACGCACACAAATGCGCACACACACACACACACACACACATTTTTGCCTTGTACCTCACAGACAAACACAAATATTCATAGAACAAAATCCACAAGTCTGGACTCATTTGGTGATTAACAGCTTTCTGAAATATTCCACATTTCTGCGCTCGCGGTGCTCTGCTGTTCAGTGGCCTATAAGCAGTATGGCCTTTGCTCTGTGTGAAGCTGGGCTTTAAAGAGCCTCCTGTTTGAAGCCGGCTGCGGCGCTGTTCAAAGCCGCAGCTGTTTTGGGTGCTGCATGACAGCTATAATTGATGTTTATTTTGGCACTGAGTTCCCACATCCTTTCATGCAAATGTTTCGAGCATGCTGAAATGGGTCAGGGCAGCACCACGAGGAGCTGTGTGTGTGTGTGTGTGTGTGTGTGTGTGTGTGTGTGTGTGTGTGTGGTGGGGCTGTGGGGGGTACAGAGACTATAAACAGGGACAATAAAAACAGGCCTAATGGGGAACATTTACATTTTAAATAATAAAAGCCAAAGCAACAGTAGGAATGAGAGAG
>JBBPCZ010000042.1:16708145-16726706 GCA_037974445.1 Brycinus macrolepidotus
GAGTGGAAGCTGTTATAGCTGCAAAGGGGGACCAACTCCATATTAAAGTCTATGGATTTGAATGCAGTGTCATTAAACTTGCTGTTGGTGTGATGGTCAGGCGTCCCAATACTTTTGTCCATATAGTGTGTGTATATATATATACATCTATACTACATCTACTGTATTAAATCTGTATCTGTAAATTTACCTCTACTTTTATTGATTATATGAAGACTAATATAATTACTAAGTGATTCCAATAATGTGTGATTACAGACTTTTTGTTGTCATTTCCATTGCCAAGTGACTGTATCTACTTGTGCTGAATTCGGTGGGTGTCAGTTTGGTTTGAAAAATGCTGTAGTAAGTCAGTAGCTGACTGTAGTACATTTGTTTATGTAGGAAATGCCAGTTCCTCATTTAGATTCTCAGCTTGGTATATTAATTTACTACAGCTGGGCTCCATTTTGCCCCTCAGTGCTGCAGTGTTCTCCTGTTTTGTGTTTTTCCTGCTCCACAGCACCTAATTTACCTAGTTTTGTTAAAAAGTTGCGTAACAAAACACCATCAAATGATATATTGCATAATATATCATTTGATTACTAAAAATATAATGCAAATGCAGTTACATGGACAAGAGGACATTTTTCCATTAAGTTTTTACTTTTTATTCAATAAATGCGTTTTTAATCATGTAAATGTAATATACATAAAATAAACATTTTTTTTTTTTATCCTTCCTGTGCGGCTCAGTACCAAATGATCCACGGCCTGGTACTGGGCCTTGGCCTGGTGGTTGGGGAACCTTGTTGTAAAAGACTAAATCAGTTCTTTACGTGCAATAGTCTTACCATGTGAAATATCACTACTTATGTCAATATTCCTGATCTACTACTGATCTCTGTTACAGCAATAACAGACTCCTAACCACCATCTCTGTTGTTAGTAATTCACTTAACTGTAAGTTACTTATCTATAGTATTTATACCCAGCATTTGTGTATATATATAGTATATGTATATATGTACACATTAGCTATATGTATGTATATATGTATATATAATCAATTAGAAAACTTTATTGATCCCGGAGGAAACTGCTTATGTTACAACTGCACAGAGGCAAGAATAATATAACATATACAGTCTAAATAAATCTCAATGTCTGCTGATACCAAACAACTGAGGACACTCCAGTGTGTACCTGTGTGTGGTGTGTGTGTGTGTATATATATATATATATATATATACACACACACACACACACACACACACACAGTGAATATAGTGTTGTTTGGTATCAGCAGACATTGACAAACAGTAATAATGTACCAGAAAACTGCACATTGCACACAGTTACTTTATTAGATTTATTTAGACTGTATATTTTAGATTATTCTTCTCTCTGTGTCTCTGTGCAGTCGTAACATAAGCAGTTTCCTCCGGGATCAATAAAGATTCCTGATTCTGATTGAAATCCCAGCTCCTCAGATGAGCAGCTAAAGAGAGACATCTTGTGGCCCTTTGGTGGACCTTCAGGTTTTTTGGTCACTTCCTTTGTGGAGTGAGAAGAAGGGAGGTCCAAAAATGCAGATATGAATCTGCTAATGATTGTAGGGGAGATATAAAAGGTGGTTATTAATTTATTGATTAACTGGGCCTGATTGAGAAGGTTAATTGCAGACACGAGGCTCAGCGTGGCACAGTGGCGGAAGGATCCTACGGGGCGGCGGAGGGATACAGCTTAGGGTTTGCGTTTGAGCTAGAGAAAAGTAGTTCCACCCGCGTCCGGGGGAAATAATGGCGACTCGGTTTGGTGGAGAACCGGAGAACCAGCTGGATCTTCTCCTCAAAGCTGGTAAATAACGAGCAGATAGATGTTTAGACTCGAAAGGAAGGTGGGTGGTTTGTCTGGGCTGCAGCTCCGGGTGGAATGGAGAGATTAGGCTTGGACGTGGGACTAGTTTCTCTCAACTTGCAGCACTCCTGGAGGAACAACGTGTGAATTTTCAGCTCCAAAAAGATCTAAAAGTAGTTTTTGCATGTGCAGAAGTAGATGTGCATTTTTGCTTTTTGTGTTTTCCTTGTATTTTCTATCTAATCCCTTCCTTTGATTTGTGACTGATGCGTGTTGTGGGAAACCAGGAAGTTTTTGGATGTGTGTGTGTGTGTGTGCCACGCTTTCTCCTCTCACCAAAACACACACACGCACACATCTGGAGCAGCACACACTCATTTTATTAACTTAAGTCTCCTCTATTTTTTAGATAAAGTTCTATAAACCACGTGTTTATGCAGAAAATGAGCTTATTTGGGTCACATAACGGTTCTGTGATGGGTTTGTTTCAGATCATCACATCCAAAACATCTTATTTTCTTATTTATAATGATTTTTTTTAACTCTGTGTCTTTCTTACTGTTTTATTGCTCCTGAATTGTCTTTATTTTGCCTCTCTGTTAGTTTTAGTTGGATTAAGTCCTGTTTTTTTGCCTTTCCCCCCTATTTTAGGGGACATAAGTGGAGTTTATTGTTCTTTTTTCCAGTTTTTAAATGGGTTGAACGTGTGTAGTGTATTATTTATTGATTTTTGTGCTTTATTCTAGCACATGGCTGCGTTATTTTAAGTAAAAAGTAATTTTTATTAACGCAATCCGTTAGGATCGGTAAAGCGAAATAAAGTCAGCTTTTCCAAATTAATACCGTTAATTGCTTTGTTTATGCATTATAAGCCCGTTTGTATCTGTTTTTAATGCAGTTTTAGGCTCGTTAGTGTAATATTTCGGTGTTAGTGGCGGAAGTGTTGTGAACGAGTGGGCGGGAACGTGTTTTTTTTTTTGAACTCATCCTCTGGCCAATCAGAAAGCGTCGTGTCTCCAAGCGACCAATCAGATTAAAGGGAGGCATTTGATTGACAGCCATATCCTCAGAGTTTGTAAACATGGAAGTGGCCCTGTGAGAGTGTGAGGAAAGACACAGGACTCATTAATATAAATCAGTATGAATTAATATCAGCAAAAATTATTTCTGCAGTTTTAGTTTTCACTCTTTATTTGTTTGAATCCTCCTGTTTCATTAGACAGTTATTTATTTCAAGGTTATTCCTTTTATTAAATAGATCCAGGAGTCAAGATCAGGTAACATGTAATGAAATTCTTACACCACACCAGCTTCACATTCAACATTCAACACAGAAGTGACTAGATGCCTGAACAACATTACTAAACAATGCAGGTGTCTGGCAGTGTAGAAATGGCAAAAATAAATAGGTGAAATGGATAAATAGTTAATGTACATGGATATGAGGATGCATTCAGGTACGGTGTAGAATACCACCATATGCTAAGACAGCATGATGTGATACACTGTCCAAGCGAATTCAGTATTAGATATGGGAGTAACACAGTATTCTACAATATGTGGTGTAGTGCAAAATAAATAAATATATATATTATATGTATATACACGCACAAGTGCCATGTGAAAGAATACATAAGTGCGTAGTTTTGAATGTAGTGAGACATTGTTTTCTGCTTCTGACTACTTTTAATAAATTAAGTTATTTTAATTATAATTAAAATTATAATTTAATATATTATTCCAGCAGTTATAGTTCTCACTCTTTATTAGTTTGAATCATTCTGTTTCATTAGATGCTTATTTATTTCAAGGTTGTTACTCTTATTAAATAGATTCAAGATTCAAGGTCAGATTTCCGGCACCCCCAGCGAGTTCAATTAGTCATATTTATATTTTTGTATTATTTGTATAGTGTACTTTTTATATTATACTGTTATATTGTATAGTTTTTAGTCTGTTGGTTTTGCTGCTTCCCCTGTCTTCTCTTCTTGTTTTATCCACTTTGCTGCTGTAACAATGCAAATTTCCACCTGTGGGACGAATACAGGGTTATTTTATCTTGTCAAGCACATTCAGAATATAGAGCATTTAAAAATGTAATGAAATTCTTACAATACAAGAGCATATTCCTTCAGACAGCATACAGCAGAGTGCGAGGGGAGGGGGAGCAAGAAGTGACCAGATGCCGGAACAGCATTACTAAACAACGCAGATGTCTGGGAGTGTATAAATGGCAAAAATAAATAAAAAAAAAATGGATAAAAAGTAAATAAATAAATTAAAATAGTACATGTTTATGAGGATACATTCAGGTACAGTGTACAATACTATCGTATAATAATACTTTATGACATAATAATTTTCCAAGCTAATGCAGTATTAGGTATTTGAGTAACACAGAATTGTACAATATGCAGTGTGATGCAAAATACACAGATAAGGCATGATATATATAACACACGCGCGCGCACACACACACACGCACACTTATATCCAGTCAGCTGCTTAGATACTATTTTGGAACTAAATCTGTCTTATTTGTGACCCATACAGTTCAGTTTGAACTGATAGTGCTCATGGTATACTCAGAAAGGCATATTGTGATATGTCATCTCGTCTACCCCTTTGTCTATCTCTTGGACACTAAAAGTGATGAATTAAGGGTAATGGGGATGCATTGTAATGAAGGATGTCTGTCTTTCTTTTCTTTTTCAGTGGAGTTCTCCGTTCAAGACAAAACCATTGAGGCGGCTGAAGCTCTGCTGCACATGGACTCCCCTGCTAGCCTGCATGGAGACCACAGCCCGGGTATTCTCTCTCACACACACACACACACACACACTGTCTCTGTCTTGTTTTTATTTGGTGTGCCAGTGTATTCACACATGAAAAGTTGGTTCCGTTCAGTTAATTATGAAATCCTTCATAATTTCAGTATGAGAAGGCGCAAAACAAGTATCCCAGTCCCTAATAGTGAAAGCTCGTCCCTAGTGTTTCCAGTTGCTCCGTTTGCCCTGTCGTCTTCATGGATGTTCTTTCTGCGCTTCTGTAGAGGAGTTCCTGTCTGAGATGGAGGTGGAGGTGAGCACTGAGGAGATGGGCCCAATTGAGGACTCAATCACTGTGCTGACGCAAAAGGATATACAGAAAAGGAAAAGAGGTACCACTCACACCCTGAGTGACTGAGCCACTCTTGGTTGGATGGTTATGGCTGGTTGACAATTGTTAACACTGCAGTGACACTCAGGTGTTGAAAAATATCTCCATTGTCATGGTGTCTACACTTATAGTTCTTTTTATTGAGCTGGTTGATGGGATGCATGGGGGGGGCTGATAAGTTCTGCAGCAACAGATAGGAGAGTCTCTAATTGTGTATCTATGAAGTGTACCAGCATGTTAGATGCACCTATTACATGTACAGTCACACACTGCTTATGTGGCCCCATGATTTGGTGTTTTCCATCCGTTTGATGGGTGACAGTATTAGTAATGCCAGACTTTTTTTCTTTTTTTTCTTCGTTTATTTCTCAGCTGGGCGGAAACCCAAGACACCACGAGCTCACTGTGATGGCTCTTTGGATCTCATCTATAAGAGGAAATCGAAAGAGAGCAGAGGTATGTGTGCATCTGTTTCTATGTATGAGAGATAAGAGACACAATACATGTAGTAATTGTTTGTGTATGTTTGATATATGTGTTGCAGGCACCACAACATATCTGTGGGAGTTTTTGCTGGACCTCCTGCAGGATAAAGAAACCTGTCCCAAGTACATCAAATGGACAGAGAAAGAAAAGGGCATCTTCAAACTGGTGGACTCCAAAGCTGTGTCCAAACTGTGGGGCAAACATAAGAACAAACCGGATATGAACTATGAGACAATGGGAAGGGCCCTCAGGCAAGTACACTGTTCTTGCAGCCTGTATTCAACTCCTAGGTAGTTGATATTCAGTCATATGCAAAAGTTTCAACACCTCTGATTAACTGTTAAAAATTCTGTTAATTCTCTCCTCTATAAATTTACACATGACCTTTTCTGCAAATTCATTTTCTGTCTATTTGCAAAGTTGATTGTAGAATATTACATTATTTTACACAGGGTATATTGTGTTTAATATTTTTCCAGTATATTAAATTCAGCAAATAAGCAATAAATGTGCAGAAGTGTTTTCTCTGTTTGTGTTAACTTGTTTTCATTTAGAAAACCAACAAAGCTTTTTGCCTCTGAGTTAAGTGGTTATTATTGATGATAAAAAAATATATATTTGTGTGTTTAGGTATTACTACCAGCGAGGGATTCTTTCCAAGGTGGAAGGCCAGAGACTGGTGTACCAGTTCAAGGAGATGCCCAAAGACATCGTTTTCATCGATGATGATATTGATGACAGCGTTGATAAGGGAAAGAGACAGAGCCCTACAGCAGCCGACTGCACGACTCCGAAAAAGAGAAAGGGGAGAGTCTCTCCTGTGCTGCCTTCAACACCAATCAGCATCATCTCCTCAGGACCCGACGGCCTTGTATCCGTGCAGCAGTCCGCTACTACCACGTCGACCATTCCCAGGTACCACTTCCAGAGATTGAATGTCTGGGTGAAATTCACTGTAACATTCAAGATTCTTTGTCACATACATAGTTACGCAAGCACAACATGTAGTGAATTGAGTCCCTGAGCCGACCCGTAAGACTGTTCAATTAAGTTATTGAATCATTTAAATTAAATTAAAGAGAAATCTAGTAAGGCACAACCAAGGTAATAAAATATACAGAAAAAGGAATATTCCAACTACAATGAATATTACAAACATTACAAACCTAGGCAAGATTTGTGAAGTCTATCTCTGTGCTTAAATAACAAACAGCAGGTGAGGTATAGTGAGGCAGAGTGTTCAGTTTGTGTTTTGATCAGATGTTAAGATGTCGTATGAAGAACAGATGTTATGCACCGATGTTAAGCTTTTTTATGCCTTCCTAGATTATTTAAACATAAATGTTAACCCATGATTTTTCTCTCCCCCTCCTTTCCTCCTTTAGAGAGCGAGCATTTTTGTCTAGGGGCTGGCTGTTACTTTTAGATGCGACTTGTCTTTTTGTCACCCTGCTTTCCCTCACTCTCTTCCTCTTCTTCTCTCTGTCCCTGTTCTCTTTCTGAAGCTGACGGAGTCTCGCGCATGCCCGCCCGCGCCGCCTCTTCATGGGTCGTTTTCGCGTTGCTTTCTTCTTCTTTTCTTTATGTTACTTCTTACATATTTCCTCTACTTTCACACTCCTTCAAGGGATCTACCCACTAGCTCTGTGAGTGCGTGTGTGTGTGTGTGTGTGTGTGCGTTTGTGTGTGTGTGTGTGTGTGTGTGCCATTCTTCCTCCCCACTCCCCAGGGACCTGACTGTTGTTGCGTTTGAAGCCAGCTGAGAGAGAGATGGAGAGAGTGGCTGTTGTTTTCCTTTTGTGAAAGAAGAGAAAGAAAGAGCCCCGGGGAGAAGACCGCCGGCACCCGGTTTGAGATGGGGCCTCGGAGAAGTTCCCATGAGAGGGCAGGAGAGGGGAGGGGAGGCAAAAAAGAGAGTAGAGGGGAAGGAAAGATGGAAGAAGTGGTAGGTGAGTAGGTGAGCTAGAGGCTGCACTCTTAAAAGAAGATTGCTAAATGGCTCTAATTTTGGACTTTCTAATTTTGAAAAAATCTTTGATTGGTGTAGAACGTTTGGGGGTTCTTTGAGGTCTATAGAGGTTCTTTACAGTCACATTTCTTTTACTAACAAAGGCTCTTTAAGGAACTATTGGTCAAAATATTCTTTAGGAAACCAGAGGCTGCTCCAAAGCAACCTCTTTTGGCGTGTAGGAGAGTAAAGAGAGGAAAGCAGTAAAGAAAAAAAATGAACAAGGGGGAAAAGAGCGTGATTTGTGTAGGCCAGTATTTCCTAATCCTAGTCATAGAACTAGTACTAAGCAGGTTTTGGTGCTTTCTTGGCCACTTTAAGTCAGGGAGGTCTTGTTAATGAGCTGAATAGTTGATCAGGTATGACAGAACAGGGCACAGATACATCTGTAAAATATGACACAGAGAAAAGATTTCCTTTATTCTCAGTATCACCCCAATAAACCATAATGGTATATCATATGCTGAAGAGAAAAAAGACTTTATGTAGAAGCCAGTGAGTCATTATCTGCACCAGTTAGCTCTAGTGTTAGCTCATCTGAATGGACAGCCTCCCCTCGATTTCCTTCATTTGAATAATAAACCATATCTTTACCTTTTTGTGTGCTGCTAAATTTTCTGCATGGTGCATCAGTACACTATGGTTGTGTATTAGGAGTAATGATACATTAAGCAAAACTCTTTTTATTCCCTGTGTACGAATGAATAATTGTTCTCTAACTCCCTGGATTATCAGAATTGGTCAGAATGCACATCTCTGGACAGAGTAACTGGTGTAGGTCCTCTGGTGATGGGACTGCAAGTGGCTTTATCATACCCTTCAGTAACAAGTGTCTCTTTATACCTGTCATCACCAACTACAGGCTGTTATTCTGTATCTCTGTTTCTGCCTATCCAGGAGATGTGTTTGAAGATGACATAATTGTGTTGACCATACAACGACTCTCTTTTTTGTTTGCAGTCTAGTTATTTTCATCAAGGTCTATACTCGAGGTCTATATCAAGGTCAGCAATACTACTTAAATGTAATTATTCAATTACATAATCAATTACATAGTTAATTGCTTGGTGCATTACACAGCACATGTACCAAACACCTGGCAAAAATGTAAAGGATGTCTTTAGGGAAATCCACTGATCATGAATTTTTAATGGCTAAGTGGCTGATTTTTGGGTCTGATTTTTCTTAACCTTTTTTCTAAGGACTGTTTGAAGAACTATATCAAACATCTATTTTAATAAAGGTTGAACAGCGGTTGAAGTCAAATATTTAGCTCATAATTACAACACAATTACAAATTCTGCATTTTGAGCGCATGAATCATTCTTAATATGAATTCAATTGTAATAAAATATCTCCTGGACTGGTGACCCGTCCATGGTGTCTTTCTGCCCAGTGACCACAGGGATAGATTCTAGCACCCCCCCCCCCCAATCTATGACATAGATTAAAAGTCAAAAAAATTGTCTGCTTGTACCACTGAGCTACAAATTAGAATACATTAATATGTAACTACATCATAATTCTGTTATTTGCGCAACTTTAGATGTTTTTTCTCTCTAGGTGATGTTTAAATGATGCTTTATTGCTTTATTTGTTTGAGAAATCCAAGGATGTTTGTGAGATTTGTTCGGGGCCTACATTTGCCATAAGTGTGTTTTAATACGATTAAATGCATTTATTTTGGCTTGACTAGTTAGTATCATGGTCTGGCGTGTACTTGTATATGGCTCAGTATGTTTTGTCAATTTGACCATGACTCTGTGTGTGAGCGTGTGTGTGTGTGTAAAAATAGTGGTCCGGAATGTGTGGTATGATGGGGGGGCATGCAGAGGGCTAGAGTGTTGCTTGGCAAGTCGTTTGCATGAGAGAGACCAAGACAGGGAGGTGTGTGTGTATCTGTGTGTGTATCTGTGTGTGTGTATGTGTGTGTATGTGTGTGTGTGTGTGTGTGTGTGTGTGTGTGTGTGTGTGCGCGCATTAGGCTTCAGTGTGCAGATGAGCTCTGAAGATCAAAGTATGTGGTGGGAATCTGTACAGCAAGCCATGGGGATCAACAGCTGAGATGCAGGCTGTGTTTCCAAATATCCATACACACACACACACACACACACACACACACATCTAGAGGAACAATCAGAGTTCCAGATCATTTCAAAGTGTCTCTGTGGCCTCCTTACTGTGGCTGTTTGTTCTGTTTGTGTGTGTGTGTGTGTGTGTGTGTGTGTGTGTGTGTGTGTGTGTGTGTGTGTGTGAGTGTGTATGTGCGTATGTGTGTGTGTGTGTGTACATTTGTGTGTGCTTGCTTGCTTGCATTTATGTGCATGCATGCGTGCAACCTTCCATTCAGATGGGCAAAACATTTAGTTTCCAGTTATTTTTATCAGTTTTAAACCCTCAACCTGTAAGTGTGCATAACTTTGTATATGGGGCTCTAATGGGTTTTAACATCTTTAATGCCCATATAACATCTTATCGCTGTTCAATGGAAAACAGTGCAAAATGTGTAATATGAGTGAAAAATGGAAACCCGGGTTTGATTATGGGTTCTTTGGCATTTAAGGGGTTAATGATGTAGCATTAACGTAGTGATAGTTATACTGTTTCAGAGGGTCACAATTCCAGTAACCATATACAATTGCCACTTTATCCTCGCAATAGAAAGACATAGTCTACTGCTACAGACTCATTATGAGACAAAGTGCTTGGGATGACTGTTTGATGTTATAAAGAAGTAAAACTTTTAAATAAAAAGACTGTCTATACTCTTGTGGTACTTTAGTACATTTTAAACACTTTGAGAAAGTTTTTTGTATCAGTACCATAGTGAGTTCACAGAGAGAAAAACCTACTTGACTAGAATTTATCATTGTGGTTAGTGATTTTAGTGATATTGTGTGTGTGTATGTGTGTGTGTTTGTGAGTGGGTGTGTGTGTGTGAGTGTAAGTGAGTAGAGAGGAGTCAAAACTTCCTCCCCTCCCTGTCTTCTGTCTAGGTTTACCTAGGCTGGATTGTTTTTAGGCCAGCAGTGTTTAAAAATCGTTTCTGCTATGTTAACATCGGTGAGTATTGTGCCCGCATTTGTATGTGTGTAGAAAGTAGTGTGAAATAAACATGCATCCTCCCCTTTGTATTGTGCCGAAGCCTTTTCCTGAAAAGTAGTGTGAGGTATGTGAAGGATGTTCATTTTGGCCATGTCAATTATCTATATCTACCTTCCATTCACAGTGAGTCTAGATAGTCCATAAACTGTTCAGTTTTTTAGAAGTGAATTATTATTTGAGTAGAGCTGCATGGTATGGGCAACATATCTGTATTTGCAATTTTGCGTTCCTAATATCATCACTTTTCTATAATTAAAAAGGCTTAAAGTCTGTAAATATTGTTTCAAATGGTACGTGTACTCCCACCATACACATAAATGGACAACAAGCCACAAAAACATCCCGTTTTCAAATCGTAGTTTTGTGATGTCACAAAACCAACACATTTAAATACATCTCCTTACTCTAAATACAGCAGTTTAGCCCTGTCCATTCATGCACGGATTTGCCTACAGCTTTAATGGTTAAAAATGAGACTTTTGTTGCACTACATGAAGAGCTCAATTCATCAGAACACCCTGGAGGTGTGATTGGTCACCCTGTCCGGATTGGTTAGAGGCTCATTTGCATATTGCAGTCTTTTGCGATATCAGTATTGCAGAGTATCAGAAAGTCGTGACCCGTCATAACATATGAGCAAACATACTGATCTGAGCAACTTTGACAAGGACCAGACTGTGATGGCTTCATGACTGGGTCAGAGCATCTCCAAAACCCCAGTCTCTTGGGGTGTTCCCAGTATAGAGTGGTCAGTATCTACCAAAAATGGTCTAAGGAAGGATGATTGGTGGACCAGTTACAGGGTCATGGGTGCCCAAGGCTCAGTGATGTGCTTGGATCGTGAAGGCTCAGACATCTGGTCTGATCTCACAGAAGAGCTACTGTAGCACAAATTGCTAAAAAGGTAATGACAGAAAGGTGTCAGATCACACAGTGCATCGCAGATTGCTGCGTATAGGGCAGACAGTCGGACTGCCCGTTCTTACCCCTGCCCACTGCTGGAAGCATCTACAAGAGACACATGAGCATCAGAACTACACCATGGAGTAATGGAAGCAGACGTGAGTGATTTTAGGCGGGTGATTTCAATGTTATGACTGGTTTGTGTGTGTGTTTGTGTATTTGTGAGATAGTGTTTACCTTTGTGTGCATGTGTGCAGTGTTCCCTCTGATCATTTTACTTATTCATGAGTTCTGATTTGAGACTGAATAACTTATATTCTAGTCCACATCCTCTGCTCTGGCTCAGGTGCAGGTCTGCTCCAGACGTCTTTCAAATAGAAGCTGACCTTAAGAGCTACATAGACTTTATCTCTGGATCCATAACCCTTTTTATACCTGTCTTTTTGGATGTACATCTTATTTAGAGAAAGCTGGAGAACAAGGAAGATGAGGAGAAACAGAGAGAGAGAGAGAACCCAGTGATTGGTTGCCTGAAGGAAGACAAAGTAGAACAGGGTGCACAGATTCATTTTTGATACTTAAAAGCTCCTCTTCTCTTCTCGCCTCGTCTCGTCTCTTCTCTTCTCTTCTCTTCTCTTTTTGTCTCGTCTCGTCTCGTCTCTTCTCTTCTCCTCTCTTTTCATCTCCTGTGAAATACTTTCCTTCATCCATTGCGATGAATCTGAACTGAACTGACAGTGACTTTTTTTTTTTAGCGTGTCCCGTGTTCTTGGCATTGTAGTCGTCTGAATGTTGTACCAGTTTTTAATAAGTTAGTGCTTTTCCTGAATGATTGAATATAATGAATATTGATGCTCTTTCTAATGCCGCAGATGCTGGTTTTCAGTCCTGGTTGAAGCAGAGAGGCTGAATGTTTGATGTGTTTTTGCTGTCTTGTTTTAGGTTGGGTAGTGTGTTTAGGGAGTGTTAGATGTTCCATCGTTCTGTTCCACTCTTCTGCAGGTCTTTGAGTCACTTTCAGAGCGGCACAAGACCTCCCTCTGTCCCTGCGCGCGTGTGTGTGGAGCGTTTTTGTGTATGTCTGGGAGTGTTTGTGTTTGCGTGTGCCCGGAGTCAGGAAGGTTTGGTTAATTTTGGCAGGGGTGCATGTGTATGTGTTTTTCTGGGAATGGACGGGTGGGTCTCAGCTGGGTCTGGGTTTGTGAAAGGTGTGTGTGGGTGTGTGTGGGTGTGTGTGTGTGTCTGTGTGTGTGTGTGTGGGTGTGTGTGAGTGAGTGAGACAGGTCCTCTCCATCCAGTCTCATAACTCCTCCATTGTTCTTGACATTTTGTAGTGTCTGTCTGACTGTCTGTCTTTCATTCTCTCTCTCTCTCTCTCTCTCTCACACACACACACACATACACACACACACACACACACACACACACACACAAACACACATACACACGCACGCACACATAACTGGATTTGATCATGCTGATGGTGTGTGGTTACATATTAAAGGCAGTAAATAGGTGTGTGCTGTGATTGTGAAAGAAGCACTAAACCCTTAGAGGCTATAAACTCATAGCAATGTGTGTGTGTGTGTGTGTGTGTGTGTGTAAAAGAGAGAGAGAGAGAGAGAGAGAGAGAGAGAGAGAGCGTATGTGTGTACACGTAATAGGTGTTGTAGACAGTCGTATTGTGGAAGCTTTACCCGGCCGGACGCTTTGATGTGGATGAGGTAATGTGGAATGAAATGCTTGCAATGGTAATCTCATATAAGGGACTACTAGAGAACTCCCACTATCAGTGACATGAAGGACGTGTGGACGTGTGAGAAGAGAGGTGTTTACTGAATAAAGTGCACACACTAACGGCCCCATTGTCTGATTGCACTACACACACATATTACGCTGTAATACACTACACTACTATATTGCTGCTTTTGGAACAACGCCCTGTATCTTCAGAAAAGTAACTTTACAGGAGAAAGATAAAACGTTCTTTAATTTCAATGAAATTTTTCTTCTTCTTCTTACTATTTTTATTATTATTCATTTTGATTTCTGCTCTATTTCTATTCCATTTCTATTGGTTTGAACGGTAATGAGAATGAGATTACCTGAGTGCATGTGCGTGAGATTACTTATGTGTGTGAGTGTGGGTTTTTAAAAACTTTGCAGTGTGTTCTTAGCCGTGGATGGCCATCTTAGCCTTCACTCATCTGGAAAACAGAATAGAATGACAAAATGAACTTGTTGGGACCCCCACTTACTCTAACCATTGACAATATTTTCTTGAAGTGTTATCAGTCCACATACACACACACACACACGCACACGCAGTTCAGTTGTGCGGTAGTTCTGGATTTAGAAACATGTTGTTCAGTAATTGGCAGCATGTACTGCGCGTGTATGGAATAAACGCAATGTGACAGGTTAGATATAAATATCTGACTTTCGTTTGCCTTGCTAAACAATGTGCTTTGAACGTAGCACTCCTTCCAGCAGTAAACCGCAAATCTCCATGAATCAATGCACTTCAACCCACGGGCGCCGGAACCATGATATCCCCCCCACTTACCCACCCAGCGATTTGTATAAGAGAAACATACGAGATGTCAACTAATTAGACAACTAATTTATTGTACTCCGAAAGAGGAGAACATTTAGACAGGGCTGGGTTACTGTACTAGCATTACTGTTTGTAATGATAGTTCAGGTACTCTCAGTTTTGGATATTGGCACCGGCCCACAAATCCCAAATTAGAAAGGTCATTTTACGACAAACTTCAAGACATGTTCCAACTGTATAAACTAAAACTCAGCAGCTTGAAGTTTATGATGACTAAAATTGACAATTCTGCAAAAAAAAAAGAAAGATGTAAAACAGGTAATAAGTTTTGCTTGATAAACAGGCAGTTTTGATTCTAAAGGTCTGTCTATTATTGAGTCTATCACAGTATAATGTTTGACTCTATACATTATGCTTTCATATCACTTACTCTCACTCATTTTCTGTAATCGCTTAATCCTCACAAGGGTCGCGGGTACCCAGAGCCTATCCAGGGGTCAGTGGGCGTGAGGCAGGGACTCACCTTGGCCCGGGGCGCCAGCCCACCGCAGCCCTTTCATACAATTCAGTAGCTTTTGTTAGGACTCATCTAGCTTAGTTTCAAAATAAATGACTTGGTAAAGTGGTAGAGTTTTGGAATTGTGTGCTTTTCCTGAAGTTATTACATGTTACACATTAAGTCCTTTGACCTGACTGGTCCACTACAGTAATGCCCGTAATATTTCGCCTGGTTTTGTCTTGCTTTGTGTAATATTTTGTAGGTCACTGGCTCCAAATCTTTGATCTCATGCTCAAGCTATGATGTTGCTCCACTCGCCTGAGAATGGCGGTAACTGGGTGTACGGTTTTCAGGTTCAGATATTTTCAAAGGAGTGAAAAACTCTTTATCCATATTCCCATTCCCAAAATAGCATCTTACAGTTGAAAGCAGACGTTTAGAAATATCATTTTCAGATGATCTTTGAGGAAAAATAATTAAAGAAGTGTTTTTTTTTTCCCCATAATTTTTTGACAGTACTGGACTTCATCATCTAAATCATCTCAATAAAGCCAATTTAAGCTCACTTTAGTAGACTGTGAGAATGTATAAAAGATATATACACTATTATTTAATGAAAATGAAAGTATGTCTTTGTGTGTGTGCGAGGGAGAGATTAGTGCAAATGTGTGTGTGTGTGGGGGGGGGGGGGTAGGTGTGGGTGTCTAGGAACTGTGTTGTAGGCAGTACTAAATCTGCAGCAAAGTTGTGTGGAGGATTTAGCCGGCCGGACGCTTTGATGTGGATGAGGTAATGTGGAATGAAATGTTTGCAATGTTAATCTCGAATGAGCAACTGCTGTAAAAACACTCACTGGCATAAAGGAGGTGCTTTAGCTGTGCGATTTTTATTTATTTATTTATTTAGTTTATATTGAGGGTTCAGTGTACGATGGGTGAACGACATAGATTAAATGTATAGGCTGTAAATCAGGACTAGGCACATCCTCTTGCCAGTGTAAGCAGAATTAAGACAAAGTATAAACAGGTTATAAAGTGTGTAACATGCGAATTCGAGACCAGGTCCAAGAAATCTCCCTTTCCCCCCACAAGGGAGCTGGGCGAGTGTGCTCTTCTGTCTCTGGAGATTTCATGGAGGAAACACTATAAGTGTTAGTAAAGTAAAGAGGCCTCTTATAGTCACGCATGAACACATCACAGCACACAGTGTGAACAATGTGAAATTCTTTCTCTTTATTTAACCCATTCACCAAGTGAAGCAGGGGGCTGCCACCAACGAGGGGCACCTGGGGAGCAGTGTGTGGGGACGGTACCTTGCTCAAGGGAACCTCAGTGATGACACTAGCAGTTGGGATTCGAACCCACACCCTTCTGATTGCAATGCCCTAGAGAAGACTAGTTTGATTTTAGGCAACTTGCTAAATAATACACTATATGTGCAAAAGTATTGGGATGCCTGACCATTACACCAACAGGGACACTGCTTTCGAGTTCATAGACTTTAATATGGAGTCGGTCCCCCTTTGCAGCTATAACAGCTTCCACTCTTCTTGGAAGGCTTTCAACATTATTTTGGAGTTTCTATGGGAGTTTGTGCCCATTCATTCTGTAGAGCATTTATGAGGTCAGGCACTGATGTTGGACGAGAAGACCTGGTTCGCAATCTCCGTTCCAGTTCATCCCAAAGGTGCTGGATGGGGTTGAGGTCAGGGCTCTGTGTGGGCCAGTCAAGTTCTTCCACACTGAACTCTTCCAGCCATGTCTTTATGGAGCTTACTTTGTGCACTGGGACACAGTCATGCTGGAAAAGCATGGCATTGTCCAAAATGTCTTGGTCTGCTGAAACATTAAGATTGCCCTTCACTGGAAGTAAGCAGCCTAGCCCAAACCCTGAAAAACAGGTGTGTCTCAATACTTTTGTTCATAAGGTGCCTGTATGTGTAATGTTCACATATGGCAATCTCATGTTGCTCCACTAGGTGGCAAAGTTATTATGATAAAATAGTTACTCAGAATTCAATTATTTAATATGTGAATTCCATTAAAGATTTTTATTATATCAAACAGTGTTAAAAAATGCCAGAGTGAATGTAGGTCTTAGCTGGAGCAGACCTTGTTTGTCTGACCAGCCCCAGGAAACACACAGTGTATGTTGCAGTCACTATTTCTCATATTCATTGTCACTTAAATGATTAGTGAAGTGTGAGTATTTCATACCTCAGTGTGGACCTTTTGACCGTTTTCTGCTGGCGAGTTTTGGTGCCTGTAATTTGGATGCATCTCTATTAATAATGTAACAAAAGTAATGAAGTAATGCAGATCTTTACTATGTCATATTATTGATATCTATTGATGTATTAAAAGTTCTGTTGCATGACTAGACAAGACCGTGAATGCAACCAGGCGATCTTTCTTTCTTTCTTTCTCACACTTTTTGTCAGTTTATATTATCCCTCTGTTCCTTGTCCTCTTAATTTCATGTTTGTGTCCCAGTGGCATTACAGTAAATGCTCCCTTTTTCTTTCTTTTTCTCTTCATCTTTCATCCCCCACTTTCGTCATTCCCTTAATGATCCTTTTAGCTCAGTGGCCCGGAGAGAGAGAGAGAGAGAGAGACGGAGGGAGAGTGAGTATCTAAATGAGGTTCCTGCTGGGTTTTGATGAAGCTTCAGCAATGCGGCCTAGCAGAGGGCTGGCAAGCCTTTATGGTGTGTGTGTGTGTGGGTGGGTGCGAGCGAGCGTGTGTGTGTGTTGTGTGTATGTCTGGCCTTGGATAATGCCGAGCTGTCATTGGCTGCGTAAATCGTCTGTCAGGGTGTGCGGTTTGGCGGGAAGACAAACAGCAGTGCTGGACGAGAGCGTGCACATACACACTTATTGACACACACATAAACACTTGTCATTGACACACACACACACACGCACACGCACACAAACACACCTCTCTTATAGGCACGGAAACACACCTGTCTTTTAGAAACAAACACGCACACACACACACACACACACACACACACACACACACACACACACACACGCTTCCTTCAGTGACAAGCACGCGCACACGCTCTTCTAAACACATGCATGCTCCTCAGTCGGCTCTGGAATTTTTCCCTCGCTTTTTCCGCGGTGCTAACATCTTAATGTGCCAGACACCAGGGGGCTATATCGCTCACACACACTCTCTCTCACACGCACACACATTTGGCACTGTCTTTGCATGTGTTGCCAGGTCAGAGCTGGCAAGACCTCATAAGTGTCACACAGTGCCAATTTCAAGTCAAAGAGAAAGATGTACTTATCATCTCTCTTTCTTTCTTGCACGCCCTCTCTCCCTCTCTCTCTCTCTCTGTCTCTCTCTCTCTCTCTCCTCTCCACACTTTCTTTCTCTCTCTGGCTGACTTTCTCTTGCCTTCATCCATTTTTTCTCTCTAGCAGTTGGATCTGCTAGTGGTAAATATTTTCTTCATCAGAAGTACCAGTTTAACCGTTGAGTGTTTCTTTTTTAACATGTCCTCGCCAAGTTCAGTTCACTAAATGTCAGTGTGTCACACCTGCATTATAGAAATGCCCATTCACTGCACTAGTCGAAGGGGGACAGAAAGAAACTGATTTTATTTTTTAGGTTGTGGTCCTAGGACTAATTAATAGCAGTGAACAAATGGCCTAGCAATGTAAACTTGCAAAAACATTTATTTGTATGTGAATATAACATAAGTTAGAATTTAGCCAGAGCAAAGTAATGAAGTTTTATCAGCTTTCATGCATAACAGATTTCCAGCTAAAAACCTGTCTCAGTATAGCAGTTTCAGTGTTAGTACTTTATTGCTGTTATATTTTACTTGGTACAGGTTTTAGTGATCATAGCGTCTAGGTCCATCCTATCTGTATTGTATTGGTTATAGCTCAGTTGTGCTGGTTTCTAAAAGGCACAAGGACATGCTACTCTTTTGTTTTGATATTACATTTATAGTTCAGTTTTTCAGTGTGGTATGTATGTATATATA
>JBBPCZ010000042.1:16753663-16773947 GCA_037974445.1 Brycinus macrolepidotus
ATATATACACACATCTTAAGTTTTTAAGTTTTGAAAATGTACACATGGTTTGTCTGTTAGTACACACACACACACACACATACACACACTTACACACACACACTTTGGAGAACTTTGTGTATGTCAGAGGAACCCGTGCTGTTCCACTGTTTTTAGCAGAGCCCAGTGTCTGCGTCTTTATTTGTCATCACTACTACTTAAATCTATTTCTTCTTCCTGAGTGAAAAATAAAGTGAATTAGCCTTATTGTAAAGGTTTTCGGAGCATTAAGATGTATGAAAAGACCTAACAATGTCTAATAAAACTAAAATTTACTTGGTAGTGGTGAGGGTCAGACTTTTGGTGACTTTGGAAGATGGTGATCAGTCTGGAAACAAGTTTATTCAGCTGTGAAAGAGAGGCGAGTTCACACGGAGATGCTCAATGTGATGCTGAATCAATCTGACTTTAAATATTCCACCAGTTGACATGAGCAGATGCCAGCCTGGCCCAGTTCACATGGGTCAGAGGACCCTAATCTACCTATGGCACTCATGAGTAAGAATGATATTACAATATCATGATCAAAACATATCATATCATAACACAGATATAAACAAGAGCATGAAGTTACACATGGAGAACATAGATACATCCAGGGATTCTTCTACTTAATTCTAATTCTAAATCTAGGAGACGTAAGGACAAAAACTACATATGAATATAATGAATCCTTAACATTCATTCTCATTTCCAATTCTTTCAGTGTCACGTTAGTGTGTGTGTGAGCTGCACAGAGTGTATTACACACTGTAGAGCTGCTGGAGTTTTTTAAACACCTTAGTGTCACTGCTGGGCTGAGAATAATCCATCAACCAATCATCAATAACTTTACACCTGTAAAGTGGGCGAACAGGTTAAATATGTCTAAAACAGTGGACAATAAAAAGAAACAATGTTGAAAAACTCAAACAGAGTATGCACACACACATACACACACACACACATATCCATAAGTGTCACTACAGTGCTAAGAATGATCCCCCCCACCCAAATGATACTTGCTCAGTGGAGGTTCTGTGGTGCTCCTGAACATCGTTTGGAATTGTGGACTACAAAGTACATCTATACATGGAGCTCATAAAAAACGAATAAATGCAAATATAAAGGATGTACCTGATTAAGTGGTATAGTTATATATATACACACAGATCAGACGTAACATTAAAGCCACCTGTCTAATGTTGTGCAGATCCCCTCATGCCACCAACACAGCTCTGACCTGTCGAGGCATAGACTCTACAAGACCTCTGAAGGTCTGCTGTGGTATCTGCACCAAGACATTACAGCAGATCTTTTATGTCCTGCAAGGTGGGGCCTCCACAGATCAGACATGTTCATCCAGCACATCCCACAGATGCTCGGTCAGATTGAGATCTGAGGAATTTAGAGGCCAAGTCAACACCTTGAACTCTTTGTCATGTTCCTCAAACCATTCCTGAACAATTTTTATGCAGTGAGGCAAGGGTGCATTATCCTGCTGAAAGAGGCCACTGACATTAAGGAATACCGTTGCCATGAAGGGGTGTACTTGGTCTGCAACAGTGTTTAGGTCGGTAGTACATGTCAAAGTAACATCCACATAAATGCGAGCCAAGGTTTCCCAGCAGGTCATTTTCCAGAGCATCACACTGCCTCAGTGGACAGGGGTCAGCATGTGGCTACACAGCGCCATACGTAGCAAGCTGTGATGCATTGACACAACATCGTTGAGCCTTGGGTTCACTGGTTGTCCTTCCTTGGACCACTTTTAGTAAATACTAACCACTGCATACTGGGAAAACCCCATAAGACCTGCTGTTTTATAAATGCTCTGACTCAGTCATGTAGCCATCACAATACACACTTCACAAGTCACTCAGATGTTCATGCTTGCCTATTTCTCCTGATTCCAACACATCAACTTCAAGAACTGACTGTTCACCTACTGCCTAATATATCTCACCTATTTACAGGAGTCATTGTAACAAGATAATGGATGTTGATCTCTTCACCTGTCAGGGGTTTTAATGTTGTGGCTCACTGATGTATAAAAATTAGATATGGGACACATGTGACACGTGTGTGTGTCTGTCAGTCATATTTTATCAGTGTTAGGCACATGAGGATCTGTATACCTTTCAGTGTGTCTCCAGTGGACGGTGGACAGTTTTCCATATGCATTTTTGCAAGTAAGTCTGCATTTGATCGTTTGCTTGTGTGTGTGTGTGTGTGTGTGTGTGTGTCAGTAAACTCTTAAAGTGCCTCAAATGTTTTTTTTTCCCGCAAATCTGTCCCAGCAGCACAGCCGCCCAGCCTATCTCTCTCCACATGTATTCGCTTTGATAAGTATTCACACATAAACATGCACGCACATACACACATGCACAAGCTTATCTTTCGGGGACAACCACAGAGCTTTTGCTTTACACACACACACACACACACTCACACACACACACACACACACACACACACACACATAGACACCCACGTATTTAAATCCTGCCTGGTCCTCTCCAGGGTTCTGAGTTAAAATCCTCTGTCCACATATCACTCTGCAAACGTTCACTTTGTTCTCAACAGGCCGCCTCACTTTAAATTCAGCCCCTCCTCTCCTGCATCTAACACACACACACACACACGCGCACACACACACACACACACACACACGCAAAGTGTGACTTGCTTTACAAACTCCTCTTTAACTAAGATGTTGTGCTGGCTTTTAAATTGAAACATTTTTCACCCATGTATTCCTTATTTTAGCAATTTTAGGGAGATGCTTTAGACAAAAGTGGACAAACTCTAGACTCTTTCAGCTCGTATTGGCTGAAACTGCGATGCGGCTGAAATTGCGGCCGCAGCGCAGGCTGGGGCGTCTCAGCATGTGAGAGCTCCATTAAGCTTTACAGAAGCCTCTCAAGAGGCTCCGTTTAATATTTTACAGCTTCAGAGAACACGTGGGAGCGTGGGAAGGATCTGACTGACATATAAAATATCTTCATGTTGACACAGAAGTGATTCGCGTTAAAAATATTGCATGTGTATTCTTGGGACGTCATATTCTGTGCTTTTTAAAGTGATTTTACATCAGCTTCTATTTACTCGGGATGGAGTTTTCTCCCAAAAAATGCCGCAGGGGCTCAGAGAAGCACTCTCACTCTGTGGCGTAAAGATTTTTGAGTTGGCTGTTTATCCAGAGGGATGTCGTTTGCTTCTAGAGCTCTGTATGTTAAACTCATAGGCGTTCTTTTTCACCAAGTCCAGTGTGCCAAAACCACACTAACAATGATTCCACTGTCCAAATACATGCAGGCAGACTTGGAAAAACTGGTGAACCTTTCCTTTAAAGTCACACATCTCTCCACCTGAACGCTCCCTAAAGCTGAAAGGTGTGGAGATGATGTTAAAGGTGGAACTCCACTGATTTTTAATTAATTAAATTAATTAATTAATCCATTCATTCTCCAAACCACTTGTCATTGAATAGAGCTGTGGGGGGGGGGTTGTGTAGCTCAGCAGTCATGGAGCAATGAAAAGAGAAACATCCTGGACCACCTCATCCCGGATCTGTGATCACTGGGATCCCATGCCCAAGCGTCCTCGACTGGTTTGGCTGCTTTAGACTGCCCACGTGCTCCTCCCCCATTCAAGGGCAACTGCTGTTCAGAAGCTCTGGCTGAGATTGTTGTTCCTGTTGCTGTGGACTAGAGACTCTCAAACTACTCCTCACTCAGACTCCAACAAAAACTACCTGTACTGACATTTAATTTTGCATACTCTGTTAGCCATAGGCTGCCATCTGTTCAACAGTGATGAAGTTTGTGCATGAAGGCCTTTTATTGTTAGTTATCTCTATAGAGACTCATTTTTTTCACTCTCTGGGTCGACCAGAGCATGAGTTCCCCTTTTAAGTCTTGGGCGCCTCTGTCGCCTTTGGCTTGCTCACTAGGGGCTCGGACCTGGATTCTGTAAAACTGCTTTGTGACAATATCAGTTATAAAAAGAGCTATATAAATAAAATTGAATTTAACTGAATTGAGGTTGCCAGTCCATCACAGGGCAGACACACTCACACCTTGGAGCAGTTTCGCACGTTAAATTCACCTGACATGCATGTCTTTGGACCGTGGGAGGAAATCGGATTACCCAGCCCAGGAAACCCACGCAGACACCAGGAGAACATGCACACAGAAAGAACAAAACATTTTTATTCCAAGTCATTTTAGAGCAATTTTTTTGGTTTGTTCGTTATGAACGTTTCACATGACACAAAAGGCAGCCAGGAGTCAAACCATTGTGCCACCCTAATTTAAACTATTTGTTTATTTATTCATTTAGGATTTTATTTACTTATTTTGTTGTTTATTAAGTCAGTCACAGTGGGTTGATGTGAAATGTGCGAGATGGAAGAGTTTAATGCTTTAAAGCTAAATCACAGAAAGTTTTTACATGAAATGGTTATGAATACATCATCTGATGCCTAAACATTGTTTTATGACAGATCTGAAATAAGGTTTTGGCCTAAAACATTGTTTTTTTCCTCTGCAGGGCAGAGAGGTACATGAAGAAAGTTGTAAGCCCAATGGTACCTGAACAAAACATTGCTAGGGGTCCAAGCACTGAAGGTTTAGATCCAAAAGATAAAAAGCTTGAATATTTGTGAACAATATGGCTACCAAATGCTAATTAGTGCTTCCAGGTTGGAGCTCGGTTTAAAAACAGGCCTACAGCTCCTGATTACTTTCACCAATTAACATGAAACTTAACATGGCTGTGCATCATGTGATTTTAAGGCAGCCTAGAAAGTTTGGTGCCAATTGGTCCACAGAGAGCCTTACAAAAATGCAAATAACTGTTTCTTAGCCACTGCTTGACCGATTAAGCTAAAACTTTGCACACTGCCTCTTTGAGCAGACTCAATAATTTTAAATAATTAAGCTAATTAAAGTTAACTGGTCATTTGACAGGCTTAACAATGGTCAATCTTTACATTATTAATAGTACACATGTAGCCTTTACACCTTATGAACGTTCACTAGGTATTAAGCATGAAAAGTGCTGTGTTTACACTTAACTGTACTGTTAAATGGTGGCCTTATGGCCTGTGTTTTGCTTGTGACTATATTTTCAGAAAAGGGCACTGTACAAGTACAAGGTACAAACAATATAAATTAAATTAGTTTTAAAGGTACATCACCATCATTCATAATATAACAGTTTACGTAGTAAATTCAAAATTAAAAGCATGGAGTCTCACTTGGGTGTATGACACTCATGTTCACCCTCCTAACAGCTATGGGGAGCTATGGTGTTAAAGGCTGTGTCAAACAAAGACTTCCTATTGGATGAGTATTTAAGTGCTGAGATCATGTATGGTCTTCGTGAAGTATTGCATCGTGGCATTACTGAGTGTTTGCATCCTTTGCCTTCTTCCATACTCTTGTATTTTTGACCTCCTTTGTACTTTGTCCTATGAACCTGTTTTCAGTTTTGACTTTTACCTTGCTTTTGATCATGCACCTGCTCTGACCTTCTGATACCTGTTTGCCTCTGAATTATCTGGATCTGCTCTTGGAATAGGACTGTCGGATGTCTTTGTTATCCCTGTTCGCTGGCCCATGACCTTGAACTGTTTAATGAGTAGAGAAGCCATTTGTCACGTGTAAACACACCACACCACAGCACACAGAGTGAACAGTGTGAAATTCTTTCTCTGTATTTTACCCATTCACCAAATGAATCAGCGAGCAGCCAGGAACACAGCGCCCGGGGAGCAGTGTGTGGGGACGGTACCTTGCTCAAGGGTACCTCAGTGTTGCCACTGGCAGTCTGGGAATTTGAACCCACAACCTTCACCAGGGCAACTCTCTAACCAACATGCCACCAGCTGTCAATATTTTTTTAAGTAAATGTGAGTAAAGTCTTAACTGCAGCTGAGTGCACTGTCCATGAATTGTTAAAGGAGTCAATGCAGCTTCAAAACTTTACTGTAGTGTAATATAACACAATTCAAAACACGTAAATCAAGTCCACAAATAAGGACCACAAGACATTTATTGCATATCACAGCAACATTTAACAGTTCTTGAGTTCTCGTCAGTACTTCTTGTATTAAACCATCTGAGGTCATCTCCTCTGTTCTTGATCCGGTTATTTTTATCTCATGACTGAAAGTCATCGCTGTGATATGTGATCTTCTTTAGTTTATAAGCTATTAGAGAAGCATCTCTTATTAGAGAAGCATCTATTTCTTTGTTCACGCTGTGGGTTTCTAGTAAAGTCAGAGTGCTCTGTAGTCTTTTGAAAACCGAAAAAGTCCAAATTGTACATCAGTACACGAAGTGGATGAGGGCCGCTGCAGATGGTGTGATTACAGTGGTCTTTTGTTCATTGCATGGCCATGGCCAAATTCTGCAGTCATGTTCCCATGAGCTAAAGGTCAGATTATACAATAAATATCACAAGGCAGCATTTCTTAGATCAGTGAGAAAACGTAAGCCCAAAGTCAAGTATATCTAATAGGAAAAGATGTGAGGGTCATTCCTCTTGGACAATCTTCAACTTTAGACTGAAGATATCTGGCTAAAAGTGAAATCATGCTTTGTGAAATACTCGTTTGGCAAATCAAACTGGGGGAAGGTGATTGGTGAAGAATGAGAGTTTGGAGGCTCTTTTTGCTGTGGAAGGCCCATTTTCCAAAGTGAACTTGATTTCAGTAGATACGTTTTGTGGCTTGTTGTGCCGAGTCACTCTATATTTGAACTTAAGACTGGGTCAGGGTGATCTTTTGTTTTTCCAGTATGTGGCCAACTGTTACTAGTTGGTCGCAGCAGAATATCAGTAGTGTACAAGCAGGAATCCATTAATCAGTTTTACTGCTTTTACATGAGATAAAACTAATTTCACTGCAAGTTCTGCAAAGCTGAACTGAAAAACAGCCTTGTTTCGAGGATCACTGACAAGTCAGTCAAACGCCCTTATAAACAATCAACTTAATCTCTTAGTCAAGTCAAGTTTATTTCTATAGCCGGTTATCATACACAAAGGTCATTCAGTGTACTTTAATTTTAAATGTACTTTAAAACTGGAATTTAACAAAATAGAAGGAAGACCAAAAATGCATAGAAAATCAATAAAAGAAGATTAAAAGTGCAAGAAATTACAAAACATTTAGCACAGTTTGTCTGCAAGAGAAAACTCACTGTGCAGTACCGGTCAGCAAGCGCTTAATAGTAGCATTTGACTTGATAAGCAATTGTTTGTTTCCCCTCAAACAGCTGTGGATAGCCAGATGTAAATTGTCTGTGAGAGGTGAAATTCTGAGAACTGCGGTGATTTTAATATGTGGTTTACAGGGGTGGACTTCTGCTACTGACAAAATACATCCAGACCATTCTTTTTTTTTTCACTTTTTTTTCTCTAAATGCAGCATCTATTATCAGACTGTATTCATTTAAAGTACTGTCAACTGCACTGTATGTTTTGTCCTCTAATATGGTTTCATTTCATTCTTGTGTTTTTCTTGCACTCTTTTTCTTTCCACTCTTTGTATTAAAATAAAGTGGCCCCTTATAGTCACGGGTGAACGCACCACAGCACACAGTGTGAACTTCTTTCTTTGCGTTTAACCCATTCACCAAGTGTAGCAGGGGGCTGCCACCAATGAGGGCTGCCCGCAAGCAGTGTGTGGGGACGGTACCTTGCTCAAGGGCACCTCAGTGATGACGCTAGCAGTCTAGGGATTCAAACCCATGACCTTCTGATCTCAGGGCAAACTCCCTAACCACTAGGCCACCAGCCCCCCTATTCCTGTCCTGCCTGCAGTTTACATCAATGGACTTCTACTACTAACAAAATACGTCCAGAACACTCTTTTATTTTTTTATACTTCAGTAATGATAGCTAGTTGCCTAGTAAAAGATGTACAGTCGTGCAGCCCCATAGTGCTTAAACAGGCCTGGCCATTATCCCCCTCTGGCTCAGGAGAGCACCAGGTGAGGGGCAATAAACATGGACACTGACCCAAGAGAGTTGGTAAGAGTGGCCGTTATCTCAGCATCGCCGAAGGCCGGGCGATGCCTGTTGCCCGTGCGGCGCGAGACAGGCTCAGCGTGCTTTTGTCTCGTGCTGCTTTGAAGTGCGGATGGGCCCGGTGGGGTGCTACAGCCTCCGGAGCACAGACATGCTCCACACACGGTGGGGAAGGGGGTGGGGTGGGGTGCTTTACCCACATAGGAGCAGAAAAAATAAAGCAAATCCAATGATAATGTACATCTGTTCCACCGTATTTAGAAGCTTTGAACATTTTTTTTTTTTTTTGTAGGCTGGATAAATGGAGCCCCTTTTTCTTACAGTATCTGGCAACTTCAAAGCAGATTGGCAGGATAATGCAAATCATCGGGAATATGCTGCTTTTTCTGCGGGCTCGAGAGCACGGAGAGAAGAAAAGGGGGAGAAAGACAGGAATTAAAGCTAATTGGTGTGGCAGCCTTTTATGTGCAGGAGGAAGGGTAAAAATAAAACACCGCGATAATTGTCAAGTTCATTGAATTAGGAAAGCGGCTGACGGAGGGGCTCAGATCGCACCGATCACACTCTCACTTCGTCTCCCTCTGTCCATCTCTCCTCTCTCTCTCTCTGTCTTCCCATTCCTTTCTCTCTTCCTCTCCCTCTCTCATTCTTGCCCTGTTTATCTTTCCTTCTCTTTATTTTTCACTCACTGTCTTGGTCTCTCTCTCTCTTGCACATTTCCCACCTTTTCTCGCCCTCCTTGTTTCTTTCCATCTTCTTCTGTGTCTCTCACTCTGTCTTTTGTATCTCTCTTTCTTTCTCTTTTGTTTCTGTCTCTCCCTTATTTTCTTTCTCTCTTCTCTTTCTTTTTAATTTTCTTTTTCTTCCTCTCTCTCTTGCACATTTCCCACCTTTTCTCTCCCTCCTTCTTTCTTTCCATCTTCCTCTATCTCTTTCTCTCTCTTTATCGATCTTTCTCTCTCCTTTTCTCATTCCCCCGTTTCTTTTTCTCTCTCTTTTACTTTTTTTCTCCTCTCTTTCTTTTCTTAAATATCTTTCTCTGTCTCACCCTGCCTCTTTCTCTCACTTTGTTTGTTTGTTTGTTTCTTTCTTTCTTTCTTATTCTCTCTTTCCTCTCTCTCTCGCTCTCTCTCTCTCAATCTTCTGGCATTTGTAAAAAAAGAGATTCTAGTTATCTGGATGGAGCATTGCAATGTCACATTAGCTGGGTGTCTGCTGTGGCGTCTGAGTCTATGTGTGTGTGTGTGTGTGTGTGTGTGTGTGTGTGTGTGTGTGTGTGTGTGTTTTAGGTGGGGTTTGAGTGTGTGTGATCTTATGCTGCTCCGCTGACAGTACCTGTAATGACACAGAGGATGTAGATGTCACCCGGATCCTATCACCATCTTTTATGCACCAATTACAGGAACCAGTGAGACATAAATACATCACTGTTCAAAGGGCCTTCAGAGATGTTTAATAAACTCCAGCGTTTCCGAAGCGAGCTCTGCAGGCTGCCCCAGGCTCGACAGCTGGTTTTAGAAAAGTGCTGAAAGGAACAGAGAGCAAATGCGTTTGAAAGAGCTAGGCAAGATTTTTACATTTAATCTCATGTAATGATTGTTCAGAAGGCACTTTCAAGTATTAAAAAAGTCGACGTCGCTGTTAGTGTGGGCATGTTACAATTGCTGTGAGTGCACTGATCAAACATGATAGGAACTTATGCAAGTTAAAGCAGTCATATGAAACTTGCTAGTTTAAAGGCTTTCTGCAAGCAAAAGCTCTGTGGTTTAATCTTGACTCTGTTAAAACTGGATAGAATTTACGTTCTGATAACATCATGTAAAGATCACACATTTTATAGACATCTTACACGTTTTGTGGTTGAGCGCATATGTTAATTGTCTTGTAAAGTGTTTGTATCCACAGGCTTTTATAGATGAATTTTGAGGAATTTCCATGTAGCTTCTTTTTTTGTGAGATCTGTCTTCTCATACCTCACGTCTTAGTAGAGAGAGAGAGAGAGAGTCAGTGCTCCAGGGTGAATACAGTCAACAATCTTCTGTAATTGTAGCTTTAAAATGGTAAATGACTTCTAATTATAGCATTAAAAAGCTTTTAATTCTCACATCAAAAGTAGAATAGTGGAAGGTTGTCAGGCGTTTGCCATTTTTATCCAGTCAAGTTCAGTTTTTACTTTTTTCCAATCGGTAAGACAGAATATTTATAAATGTATACAAACAGTACTGATAAGACTACACAGTGTATATACAGTATACATATGAACGATATACATGATTATATATGTATACTGTGTTTATATATATATATATATATATATATATATATATATATGTACACAATATCAGTAATATCCTATGCAAATCCTTGGCATCATATATTACATATATTACAGACGCTTCAATACGAGGAAACACTCAAGTTTCAGGACAGTGTGACAACCAGAGGAGAGTACTAAGTGCTAAAAATCTTTACGTAAGAGTAATGCAAGAAGATGCTCTCTGAATAGATGTTCCTTGAACAGATGAGTCTTCAGGAGGTTTTTGAAGATAGAGAGAGATTCTGCTGCTCTTGTCGGCTTAGGCAGCTCATTCCACCTGTAGGGAACCACAGAAGAGACCAGTCTGGACTGGGTTTGCCTTGTGTGTAGGGATGGCAGAGCCAGACGATGTTCCTTTGAGGAGCAGAAGGAGCGAGTAGGAACATAAAGCCGAACAATGGGATTAAGGTAGCTGGGTGCCGACCCAGATGTCACTCTGTAGGCAAGAGTTAGTGACTTGAACTTAATTTGGGCAGCCATGCGTAGCCAGTGAAGGTCAATTGGCAGTGAGGTGACATGCAATCTTTTGGGTTGGTTGAAGACCACCCGAGCTGCTGCATTCTGAACCAGCTGTAAGGGTCTCACCGTGGAAGCTGGAAGACCCACTAGGAGAGCATTGCAGTAATAAAGGCGAGAACGTGTCTAATATGTAATAATGGAACTGTTGGTAGGACTATAGTGGAGAAGAAGTTTCAGTAACAAGACACTTACCTGTGCAATGCAGGTCAAACATGTAAGACTTTGCAAAAAGACACAAAAAAACACTAAATTACATTTACAGGCACTAATTACCAGGTTAACAAAAACTGGTAAGGAACTGGATTGGATCTTCTAAGAGTGGTGACTCTTACTTTCTGAAATGTTAAAAGAATCACAAGGAGAAGAGAGGAATCACAGAGCCCTTCCCATTGCCAAGACTGGGACAAAGAATGAGTAATAATGACAGAAGCTCAGTCAAGGCTTTGTCAAAGTGACCATGTAGGTGCTGCTTTTCCACACATTAGGAGAATTCATCCATTCCTCACAACTAACGCCATTCAGAGACTTGTCATCTCTAGACTCATCAGCATCTCACTCCTGGTTGGTCTTCCTCTGAAGACCACAAGACCTCTACAGATGATCCAGAAAGCAACAGCATGTCTGGTCTTCAATACACCAAAGTTCTCATACACCACTCCACTTCTGCAAACCCTTCACAGGTTTCCTGTTGCTGCTCGCATCAGACTTAAAACTCTCACCTACGAAGCCAGAAATGGTCCTACTAGGACTGATCAGACCATGGGTCTCAGCTAACCTTGTTAGAGCATCAAGCACAGCCTGACTTGACACATCTCTTCTCAAAGATCGAAGAAGTACATCAAAATCTTTCTCAGCTTTGTCACCAAAGTGGTGGAATGAACTTCCCCTTCTTTCATCAGGACTGCTGAGACCCTCACTGTCTTCACATGGAGACTGAAGACCCTCCTACATGAGAACAACTACATGTTCATGTCATAAACTAACACGAACTTCACCCCCACAAAAGGTCTTCTGTGTATGATCAGATAGGACCCTGGTGGAGCACTTGTCTCATCTCTGGTAAAATCTTGGTCTTCTACCAGCTCTTAATTTTAAATCAAGGCTTACTAGTGTGAGGAACATGTTTTCTTGTGGACTGCAAAGCACCGATGTAAGTCTCTCTGGATAAGAGCGTCTGCAAAATGCTGTAAAGGTAAACGTAAATGTTGTGGCAACAAAAGCTAGTGATCATCCGGCTGGAGAAACAGGATATACAGTTACAGAGGTCATCAGGGCAGAAGCTGCAGGGATAGAGACCAGAGGAGCAGATGGTACAACAATAGAGTGCTATATGTGATCAGTGCTGAAGGCAAGATTGACAAAAAAGGCCTAAAGAGTAGATGGCTCCTCCACTGATTATCCATAGAAAGACAAAAAAACAAGACCAACAAGAAGAGAGCAAAAGAATGAGTGTGCCTCTTTGGGTGTATCCCATCCCAGACAACTGTGGCGACGCACAGTACTGCCACCCTCCAAATATCCATGTAGTGTCATTTTCACAAGTGCTCGCATAGTATTACAAATGTCATTAGCAGTACAGGACTGGAGATCAAGAGCACTAGTCAGAGAATACAGAATGTGCTGAAATGTTGCAACGAACACAAGGAAACCAGGTAGGACTGTCAGCTTTGGTGAGCTGAAGATTCGAGGGACAAGATAAGTGCAGAGGAGCTAAAGCATAAAAGGCCAAACACACTGGCAAAACAAGAGTTACACCAGGGGTCAACAGGCCAGTGGAGGTTGATGGAGCATGGCCCAAGCCCAGCAGAACCACCGCGCCCAAGGCCAGACCAGAAGGCCCACTGCTGGAGGGACTGGTGAGGCGTTTGCTGAAAGGAACTGCAGGGATCGGAACTGCCAAGGCAAGAGGAGTGGGAGCTGCAGCCAAACCTGAAGTCCAGACAGGGAGAGAAGGGGAAAGAGAAAATGGTGCCAGAAACAATGTTGAAATACAGTTGCTTATCTCAGACTGGAACCTGGACTGGAGGCTAGAAGTGTGGTAGTAGAAAGAAGGAAAACAGAGTTAGAAATCCTGCCAAACTCTCCAACTTGAGACAGCAGAACTGCAGGGAGGTGAGATGTTAGAGAGCAGAGAGGCTGGGACAGTAGAGGTGGAAGGCAGTGAATGGTCCAGAGATGGAACAAAATTAGGCAACAGAACTAAGGTGCACAAAGTGGGAACATTTCAACTACCCAGTATTTCAAGAGCATTTCAGCTACTCAACACCTACTGAGCATTTCAACTACTCAACACCTACTGAGCATTTCAGCTACTTAACAACTACTGAACATTTAATCTACTCAGCAACTACTGAACATATCAAGAACATTTCAACTACTCAACAACTACTGAATATTTCAACTACGCAACACCTACTGAGCATTTCAACTACTTAACAACTACTGAACGTTTCATCTAGTCAACAATTACTGAACATTTCAAGAATACTTCAACTACTCAGCATCTAATGAACATTTCAACTACCCAACAACTACTGAACATTTCAACTACTCAACAACTACTGAACATTTCAAGAACATTTCAACTACTCCACACCTACTGAGCATTTCAACTACTCAACAACTACTGAACATTTCAAGAACATTTCAACTACTCTACACCTACTGAGCATTTCAACTACTCAACAACTACTGAACATTTTAAGAGCATTTCAATTACTCAACATTATGGCACCTCTGTTACTTGCTGTTAGTACTACCCAAAAACACTGACTGCCAAACAGCTGGTAGCTCAACAAAGAAACTTCTCCTCAACACTGGGACTGGAACCGTTTCCTCTTAAGTGTTTAATGGGAACCTCTCTTTCTACGTGTTGGCTAAACCCAGCATGCTGTGAATTCTTCCACAGTCCTCTCACTGTCCTTTGAACAAGTGTATTAATCTACGCCCTGGTTTTACCAGAGCAGAGGCCAAGTTGGCTGACAGCAACCGAGGAAGTGGTAGAGAGTGTTCTGGGCTGGACAATTTGAGCTCAGTGTACTGGTTATGAATGTTATAGAATTGTAAATACAGCAGGACATAAAGGAGGTGATGATATTGTTCACCATAATATGGCTTGTTTGATGAAATGGAGCAGGCTGTGGTAGTTTTCAACCGGTGAGCTTTCATGCAGAGTCTACGGCTCTCTGTAGTGCCATACCACACATCTATGCTTTATGCTAAGGCATCTGTCCTGCCCTAGTAAGTTTACAGTGTTGTTTCATTCATCAGGTGTGGATGTGTGGTATATAATTTGAGACTATAATAGAAGAGTTAGGACTTGTTTATGAACATGTGACAGACACATGCTCAGCACACATTCTCCAACACATACCCTTCGACAAAATTGTGCCTTTTTGTAGATCAGTGATGGCAAAAACAACAGCCAAGAGATGGATCTCATCCTCTCTTTTAGTCCATTCAGCACTTTTAGATCTGCCTGATGCTTGACGCCTCATTTCTGCATGCACACACACACACACACACACACACACACACATACACATACACACACGTACATGGAAAAATCATAATTTTACTAAATGAAATAATATTCAAGACAGGAGGAAAAAGAGGAAAAGAGAGAAAGAGGGAGAGCGAGACAGTTGGAAATGACTGCAACCCAATTCAGGATCTAACGGCTGATTGGTCCCAGATGTGTGTCTGTGTGTGTGTGTGTGTTAGAGTGTGTTAGACAAATCTCCCATTTTATGCTACCATCGTTCTTTTTAATGATCAAAAATCCTTGCCTGACACTTTTCTGATTGACCTTTGTAGATGTTCTTCTGGTATCCTTTGCTTTGCTTGGAACCGTCAAGGTTACCTCTAACATGATCAAAGAAAGAATGATGATTTTTTTTTTTTTCGCCTGTAAGTGAGGTATATTCTTTACTAACTTGGGTTGGCTTCTTATCTACTAACATTCTGACTGCTGAGTATATTCAGCATGTTAATGAACCTGTGAAGAAATGTATTAAAGAGAAAGGACACATGCACGCATGGCCTCAAAAGGATTATTACAAAATCAATACTCGTGCTAGGGGCCCTAATCCATGGGACAAAGCCACCCCCTCACCCAAAAAATAGATATATTGACAAGGTCCAGCAAGGGATAGAAAATGCTCTCATGTAAGAAGACAGAGAGGGGGAGAGAGAGAGGCTCCAAAAAGTTCCATTGGTTTTTAGTAGATCATTGGAGCTCTTTCTTTTTGCAACATCAAAGAGAGTGTGGCTGCTTTGATGTGGCAGCATGCTGTTTAAGGTACAGCGTGAATGGAAGGATGTCAAGCTGCAAGGTGCCTCTGTATTTTGCGTGGCGAGCTGTGCTGAGCTGGAGATGAAAGGAGCAAACAGGGTTTGATAATGAATGTCCAACAAGTAGGACCATCTCGAGCGGCGGTGCACCCAGCGGGAGTCAGCGCTAACCTTGAACATGGCACCCTGCACCCCAGACTCTCTCTCTCCCTCTCCCTCTCCCCCTCTCTATCTATCTTTAGCTGCAGCCTGAAAAGAAAACATTCTTAGAAGTGAGCTTTAATCTTCTTGTCAATTAAAACTCGATACACAAGCGTGCGCACCCACCCTGGCATTCATGCACAGGACCCCCTTTTCTGTACCCTCTTTTTTTTCTTGGAGAGACATTTGATCTGCTCTTCCTTTTAACCGAGCCAAGCCCCTCCGCTAATTGGGTCCCAATTTGGTGGCGACTCCAGTCAATTAGGACATCGCTTATCAGCTTCCCGTCCTTTATTCGTTTGAAGCCATTGTCCACCTCTCTCTCTCTCCGCCAGCGGTGACTCACATCAGACGCCGAGAGTGTCAGCTCCTCGCCGTCTTTGATCTCCTATCTGCCATCTCAAAGGAGCGTCTTGCCGAGGAAACTTGCAATGTCCTGCAATGACGGAGAACTGTCACTGCCGATATGCTTTGAATTTAGCGCAACTGAAGGCTGATCAAACAGCGCCAGAGTGAGACACTTGTTCCCATTTGATCCCGTCTGAAAAAAGTGGTTGTTGCAGTATATTATTGATTACCGGTTGATGTTGTCTGTGCGTCTCAGGGACGATTCTGAGGACAAAGCGGTGTCCGAGTTTCCAATAGAGAATTCCAGCTGATGGTGTAATTTAGCCCTAGATTAGCTTAATCCGTGTTCTTGTGACTCTGACCCTCAGTCCTGTTAAGCTGAGATAAGTCATGGTGATCTAATGCTCTGGAGAATCTTAACATTAGGAGCAGCAGAAGGAACTTCATGGAGCCCAATGTGAAGGAGACCTGGACAGATATCAAATAGATCTTCTGCTATCGTTCTCAGCAGTAGAATCTAAATAGGTTTTTGATACTGAACTGGTATGAAAAAGGTGGACATTACGTTTCGGAAAGATCTTTCTGTTTACTGCTAACTGGTTCATCTGGAAAGTGAAATGAGGTGTCAGTCTTGAAGATGAGAAAGTAAAAGTGACTCTTTTAAGTGCTGGATGAATACCCTCATTTCCCCTTATCCGTCAGTCAGAATCCCTGTTGGCCTTATCTTCAACCTGTTTTCACAGAAAACTGGCTTGCATGGTCCACCAGGAGAAAGTTTCAGTCAAATGGAACCTTGTGGATCTGCTCAAGAGCTGTCAGATGGAAGAATCTTTGAATGCTCCACCAAGCTGTAGGCTGGACTTGCTGAGGCTTGGACTACTTAGATATTGAATTACAGGAAGGATGGAGGAATGTGGGTGGTATGCTCATGTTTAGTGCATGGAGGTCCAATTAGAAATTGAGAGGTTTAATTTGTCCCAGGAGAAGGTAGTGCTGGTGGTAAAATATAACTGAAAAGCAGTGCATTATGGGTTTCTAGCAGCTGGTAGGCAGATCGCTGAAAGTCATTAATTCAGCTCTGAGCAGGCGAGTAAGAAGACATGGTCTTTCTCAATGACACACACACACATACACACACACACACAAACCTAAAGAACACATCTTACAGAAAAAAAAGGGCCCAGGAAAGAACTGTGAATTCATTACACCAGTGGTTTCTGTAGACTATTTCCAATCTGCTCCAGCTAATTAATGGTCTCATGTTGGACGGCGGATGGATGGAAGTGTTTGAATTAAGTGTTCGAAAAAAAAACAAAAAACAAATGAACTAGAAGTGATGGTGGAGAAAGTAGCCAACTGAAGTCATACTCATTTGTGTATTTTAGTAATTATGTTTGGCTCAACGTTTTTGTGCAATGCATAGGGTTCCCTCTACTGAGACAGGGAGTCAGTGGCTGGGACAGGGGTGTTCAGTCTTATCTAAAATGCACTGGTGTGGCTGAATAATTTCATTCCAAAATACAGAAGTTCAGCTGATAGTACTTGTCTAATCAACTGGTTTTCCATATTCACACAACTGAAGCTCCAAACAGACCAGCCTTTCGTGGATATGATTGGACATTTCTGGGCTAGGGGTTCTCACTTTGTGTCTTGATCCAACACTTAAATAAGTTAGGACTTATTAATTAGCTGATAAGGAGTTGGATCAGGTGTGTTTGGAAAGAGAATTCTTGAAACTGTGCAAAGGATCCCCACTGGACAACTGTGTAATAATTATCAAATCCCTTTTGAGCTGAATCACTTGTTTGAGTAGGGAAAACAAATCTATGAAGTGTGGACTACAGGAGCGGAACTGGGAATCAATGGTATAGGCCGATGCCTTGGCAAACATTATTTCACGTTAGGGGTGGGTGATATAGCACATATACTCAATGTAGCGGGACTTGTTCTGCAAATCACTATATCAGTATCATAATGTTTTAGGCCACTGGTGTTAAAAACCAATGTGTATATATACATGGTTTGAAAAAATGCTGTTATGTGCTTTTACTTTTTGCATACAAGTTTAACATCAACAGAAACCACAAATGAAAGTAAACAAGAATGTTTTAATGCACGGACTTCTACAGTCATTATACTGGTGTGATTGTATGCATCAAAGGGTTACATTAAGCATTTGTGAAGTGCTTTACAAGAGATTTCAAAATATCAAGATATATATCCTGTATCATGATATAGTCTATGTTGCAGTATTATTTTTGGGCCATATTGCACTACTACATATTTCACACACATAGGCCAGTATATTTCGTTAAAAACCCTTCCTAGCTGACATTTAATTTAAATCAAGACAACTCTGAAAGAGGAGCTTGTTAGCTATCTGCCGAGCTTGTTGTCTATCTAATCATGTTTTTACGTAATGTGTGTTTGGTATTGTTGGGCCCTTGACTGTTTTTGTATTTTGTGCCATTTTTTGGTATCTGTTGGAGGTGGAATGGGTGTCTTTTGTCTCTTTCTCTTTTAGACCCAACCCCTGCAGCATGTTACGCCCATGCCCTTGGACAATTCGATGATCGCACTTTGTAGACGCCCTGCTCTTGCCTTTTGCTTTGGATTGGTTGTCTGCTGGACTCAGGACAGATATAAAAACCACTGACAATCTACATTCTGGGCAAACCATTGTTTGAATTAGTGTTCTCCTGGTTTTGGGTTAGTTACGGAGTCGGGTGGTGGTGGCCTAGTGGGTAGGCTCCTTGCCTCTGGAGCAAGAGATCATGGGTTCAAATCCTCCCATCAGCCTACCACTACTGGGTTCCTGAGTAAGACCCTTAACCCCAAGTTGCTCCAGGGAGACTGTCCCCTGTAGTTAGGGAATTTCTTTTGCGATTAGGTTTGTTAGATTTACATTGGCCTTATAGGTGTTTTTGTTTATTATTTTGGCCTGGTCAGCTTCTGAAGCAGTAACCACTTTAAAAAAAATTAATAAATACAAAGCAAACGCACATTTGGGGTCTTGCACCATTATTTCCATTATTTAAGTACTTTGTGGCCTGACCTAGACCAGGCCATGACAAGCACACTTTTGGACATTTAAGTCAAGTTCAGGTATCTGTATATTTGTGGATCTAGGCCCATCACTTGTTCCATGCTACTGGCCTCTTTTTACTTGTAAATTTGGGGTGCAATGCTATTACTGCCTTGTGCCATACCTGAATTGAAGGACTGGGCTGTCATATTTGACACAGAGGCCGTCAATCAGCTATTTGTCATGAATATGCAATACAAGGGGGTTTTTGCCCACATGACAGAATGAAAAACGTTGACAGAAAAAGGGAAAATACATAATATTCAGTATAAGGCTGTTTGGGGGAAAGGCGCATGAAATTTTACAATGATCTTACTCTGTTAACACTGATTTTATTATGATCTTACTCTGTTAAAACTGATCTTACTATGATTTTACTATGTAATCTCTGTTAAGCCTGATTTTATTATGATCTTACTATGTAACCTCTGTTAACATTGATTTTACTATGATCTTACTCTGTTAAGACTGATTTTCTTATGATCTTAGTATGTAACCTCTGAAAACACTGATTCTCTGAAAAAGCAAGTTTTACAGCCATACCAAAGGTATGTCAGATGGCAAACTTTCCTCATATCGCATCAATTTTGAACCGACAGGTAGAAATGACTAAGTTCTTGGTCCTGAAGAAAAGTCATAACTGCTGCTAAAAGTCATCTATACTTTAAGAGATGAGTTTTGACTTGAAATTGAAGATCAGTCAGAGGTGTTGGATGGGGAAAAGTGTTCGACATTACAATGTTAGAGCCCCACCTAGTGTCCCATCTTTGGTCTTGCACTTAAATTCTCAGTGCTCTGATAAACAGCTTGGATAATTCCTCTCCACACAGTAACAGAAGATATCTTGAACTATAACAGAAAAATAATCTTTTTGATAACTAACTGTAAGTAACTGTAAGACATATCACATGCGTCTTGCATCATAACCACATCTGGTGTGACAGCCATAACCTCAGAAGTGGTGCAAGAAGGTCTTAGAAAATGAAACTTCTAACACCACTGAACCTTATGAGTGGCTTCATGTTACCTAAGTCTGGAGAAAAAATGTCAGTTCTAGTGTAAACCTTTTGCAATCTCAAAAAAAAAAAGAACAAAGTTTCAGTTGTTGATGGTTTATACGCATTCATCATTGCATCACCGTTAATCTTATAACGATACTGGGTGAGGAAGGTGGGACTCACAGTAGAGAGACAGAACTGTTAGCTGTTTGTGTTCGAAGCACAGACAGAAAACAGTGGTTTTATTTGAATTTTATGTGTAAAATTATTACTAGGGACCATTCAGTAGTCCCCAGTCCCTTCCCAATTCTATACCCTTGACAACAGATGCACAATATGGACAAACATATTGGGACACACCTGTTTTTCAGGGTTTAAGCTAGGTCCCTTACTTCAAGTGAAGGGTAATCTTAATGCTTCAGCAGACCAAGACATTTTGGACAACGCCATGCTTCCAACTTTGTGGAC
>JBBPCZ010000042.1:16795874-16807307 GCA_037974445.1 Brycinus macrolepidotus
TTCAGCACCACCACTGGGTTCCTGAGCAAGACCCTTAACCCCAAGTTGCTCCAGGGAGACTGTCCCCTGTAGTTAAAAGCGTCTGCTAAATGCCGAAATGTAAATGTGTTTAGTGAGTTATTTGGCTGCAAGTTATTCAAAATTAAGGAAAACAGGTAGGAAAGGAAGATTCAGTATTTTCAAAACAGTGTCCAACCTCGAGTGAGTTGATGTCTTTGTTAGTGTCTACAGGGTGGCCCTTACGTGAGCCGGTAGTGCAAGAAAAGAAAGTTAAGTCTGAAAGCTCAAAAATAAGTAAAGCCTGGGAGCGAACTAAGCTAACTAACAATGAATTGTGAATTCACCATTTTCACTGTGTGATAGAGATCAACACATTTACTAATATCCATTTATTCAATGAAAAGTTGTTTAGGCCTGACCTTTCATAATACAATAAAAAGGAGTGTTTCAGTTCGGACTACTTTTTGAATGAGGAGCAATACTGTTTAATTCTTTGGATAAAGAGAGGTTGAAAAAAATGATGATATAAAAATGAATTATGACTGTTTTTAATGTGTAAAACCACAAGTACATCATAAATGGACCTCAGGGAAAAAAAATAGGATATGAGCACTTTGAAAAGTTATTTTGCCTTTACTTTATATTAATTTATTAAAAAAAAAAAAAAAACAGCTCTTCACATTTGCTAGCCACATTTAGGCCGATTTACCAGTTGTTTGTAGATTAATTCACCCTAGTTAAACCATAATGTATGATGCAAGATGGCGAAGTGCTTTAACTTACATTGGCTTCCCGCATGCTGAACATTTTCATTGCTGTCACTGACATGAACTTTCATTTTGTGACACTTTTCGAAGCCCGTGGATGTGGTCGAAATGACTTATGTCATTCCGTCATTCTGATCATGAACATCTTGAAACTAAGAATTAATATGATGGCAAGCTACCATCGCAAAACGATATACTGTTTTGTTCAGTACATATGGGATGTTTTTTTTAAATTATTATTATTATTATTTTTTTTATTGCTGAACAGGTAAGCCATGTTAGGATAGTGGAAAAGACTGTTCTCCGTACCACATATATTCGTAAATGTGGCATGTTCTTCTGGTCACATTTCAAAGTAACATCACTCAAATGGGGTCTTCATGTAAAATTGTACAATAAAATAAATTTCATAGATTAAAAAATTGAAATTTCAGAGATACTAACAGCTCATGCAATGATTAGTATGTGGAAGCCTACTGGACTGTCGAACATGACCTGGCAATTTTACATATTTCTGCCAACTCTGTGTCTTTTCTCTGTTTCAGGAGGAAGGTCGCGGCCAGGGTTTTACTGAGGGTTCGTATCAAGGCCAGCAGTTATTTCGGTGTGAGGATGAGTGCGGAGTCTTTGTCGCACTCGACAAACTGGAGCTCTGGGAGGACGAAGACCTAGTGGTGGATCACGTGACCCTAGTGGATAACGATCCGGAGGTGGAAGGAGACTACCCCCCATTGGAAATCAACTCTCGTGTGCTGGTGCAGACCCGAGAGGGCCCTGAACGCGGAACCGTCATCTTCTGTGACCTGTTACCTGGCAACGAGACACTGGGCTATTACGTTGGTGTTGATATGGTATTCATTTTTTAGTAATTTCAGTAATATTTTAACTTAACCCATGTATTAACCTAGGTTAAAAGCAACTGTCCTGTGTGATAAATGAGAATTTAGCTGCTAATTAGAGATGTTTGCTTCTGTAGCTGATGTAAAGTGACATATTGGCCTTTTAATCACTTATCATGGAAAAAATGACCTTGTGTACAAAAAAATGAGTTTGTTTATTATGTAAACACTGTTTCAAGACACACTGTTCATTTCCCCAGACGACACTGTTCATATAAGGATGCTAAGCTTCTATGGAATTCAATTTGTTTGTGATGTAACAAAAACCAACACATACACATGTATTTGCTTTTAGCAGTTCAACCTTGTCCATTAGGCAGAAGTTGTGAAGAGGGTTTCAGCCTGGACTTCTTTTTTGAATCAGCCACAAAACAGGGCAATTAGAACAGAAGCCATTTGCCTACATCAGTTTTAAAGGCACAATAACAAAAACAACCTGTTTTGTTCTGAGGGAATAGAAAGAGGTTGGAAAATGGCTGTAAAAAAAAAAAAAATGAATTATGAGTGTTTTTGGCACAGACGCCCACACGAATGTTATAAGTGGACCTCAGGAGAAAAAAAAAATGCAAGGAAAATGTAGGATGTGGGCCCCTCTAATTAAACTAACTCATGTGACCAGTGAGAGGAGCGTTTGTGAGATGTTTTTTTTTTTTTTCTTTAGCTGTTTTTCTTTAGTCTGTGCTTTGCCATCGCCGTCGGCTAGCGGCCCACTTGCTGTCGGCCCAAAACAAAAGAGCAGTCACGCTTTGGAGAGGGCGGATGGAGGGATGAAAGGATGGAGGGATGAGGAGGGAGAGAAAGAAAGAGGGAAAGAGTATGACCAGCATTGTGGCCGGCTGCCAGACACTCGGACAAGACGCCACCATCACACACGCTTCACCAGACCTAGCCCTTCAGCTTCACACACTCACAGATCCACGCACACAGCCTCCAGAACAGCAGAGATACTGCCTTTGTCTTGAGCTGGAGTTATGGATTGGTCCCTGCGCTAGAAGATTGGATAATTTAATCAGCGTTTCTTACGATGGTTGACAGTTCATAGTACGGTGGTGCAGAGTAGCTTTTAGACTGTTTTTAGATTGTTGAGTGTAGCTGGAGTCGAAGTGATTCTTTAGTTTAGTGAATATGGGAGATTGTTCTAGTGCAGCACTCAATTATTCATATATATAATATAGAAAGTATTATAAGGATGAGATAACATGCCCTGTGAGAACTGAGCATTAAAATAAATGGAGTTTATGCTACACTGTACTGAGAGTTAGAGTAGATTCAGTTTTAGAGAAGCCAGTTGGCCCGTCGCTCTGTTTTTGTAACAGAGTAGGTGAGGGCGAAGAGTGGAGTAGAGCACGGTGTATTGAAACAAGGCAGCTGTGAGGGTGGTGTGAGTTTGTGTGTTTGTCTAAATAATGGTGGTGGAGCGGTAAGTGTAGGGTGTGTGAGATGAGCTAGGCCAGCGTCAGTAATAGGGTGCTGTACGTCTCGCCCTCAGGACAATCCTATCGGAGACTGGGACGGTGTGATCGACGGGAAGCTCCTGTGTAATTTCGCCAGCCTCGAGCACACCCGTCTCGTGCCCATCTGTGACGTCATGCCAGGTGAGTGTTTGCTCTTTTACCTGCCTGTTTGCCTAAAACTGGTCGTTTGGAAATTGCGGAGGCAGTGTGTGTGGGGTTGGGAGTTGGTGTGGTATGAGCTTGAGTCAGGCTGTGAATTAATAGGCTGCTTTGTATTCTTAGAGGACAACAGGCATTCCAGAGTTGAACAGAGTATGTCTGTGTGCAGTATGTGGCTCTGTTACCTTAAAATACTTGTTTTTCTATGTATATGTGGTTTGGTGTGTTGCTGTGGACATAGAAAATTATGGAGTGAGTTTAGTCTTCATTACATTCCCTTTTTGCTTTTGCACACCTGTGTAAGTTTATTCATTGGAGAAGTCCAGAGCTACGCATATAGTTCCCTCTCGGATTAGGAACTTACCGATATATCAGGTTCAGCCTGCATTTAAAGGAATGGTTTGATGAAAAATCTAATTTAAAACAATACGTCACTTACCCAAGATGTAGATGAACGGCCATAACATGTTTGGCGTCCAAATTTTGTGTCTTTAGTTTAGAAATGGAACTACAAGGCAGTGCATTTAGTCTTCATTACATTCCTTTTAATTGCTTTTGCACACCTGTGTGATTTTATTAATCGGAGGAGTCCAGAGCAATGCATGTCGTTCCCTCTTGGATTAGGAACTTACCGATATATCAGATTCAGCCTGCGTTAAAGGAATGGTTTGGTAAAAATTTAAAGAGTTTGTCACTTACCCAAAATGAAGATGAGCAGCCAAGACATGTTTGGCGTCCAAATTTTTGCTTCTTTCGTTTAGAAATGGAACTACAAGGCAGGGAATTTAGTCTTCATTACAGTCCTTTTAATTGCTTTTGTACACCTGTGTGATTTTGTTCTTTGGAGAAATCCAGAGCTATGCATATAGTTCCCTCTCAGATTAGAAACTTAACCAATATATCGGTTAACTTTAGTTAGTTTCAGCCTGCGTTAAAGGAATGGTTTGTTGAAAAATCAAATTTAAACAATCTGTCACTTACTCAAGATGCAGACAGCCAAGACCTGTTTGATGTCCAAATTTTGCCTCTTTAGTTTAGAAATGGAAGTACAAGTCTGACGTTACTAGCACTAAAGTCAATAGTCACCCAAATATCTTATATAAATATCTTTCTAAAACTTTTAACCCACTTAAACTGTAATAAGCCCTTCATTAGGTATTGCAGACTTGTGGATGTGGTGTACTTCAGTGCAGCTGAACACAGCCGGCAGATCATTTAGACAGCAGGTTGCCAAAATTCATCTCAATTTTATGCAGGCATATGGACCCCAGATTACATTCATGATTTCTGTTGTTTTTATCTCTAAACTTTCATCTTCAAGTTGGAAATTCAAGATTAACAATTGAAATCACAATAAGAAATCACAAGCATGAAGTGTAGGATCCATATGTCTGTATGATTAGTATTTATTTATTTATTTATTTTGAGCATACAAAGGGGAATCCAATGAAAGGTTATTGTTATACTAATATAATTAAAGAATATTAACCACTAACATGATATTACTGTTGAATATTATTTTCCTCCACCCTCTGGTACATGGTGTTTTCAAGGCAGGCTAAATCTACTACACTTTGATCAAAGATGATGAGAAAACCAAAAAAAACCTTTTTTTTTAAAAATGGTATGAGTTGTGCTTAACATGTGCAGGGACACGAAATGATGAGGTCAACACGTCAATTTTGATTTCAGGTTGAGATCTGTGACACAGTTTTCGTCTGTTTCCTATGTGGCAAAGCTTTGGCGTGTGGTGTGTCTGTGCATGGCAGGGGCAGAGAGGGCGCGTCCATGCGCGTGCCTGAGTGTTGACAAGCTGCGTACAGAAGTTCTTTTGTCTGGAAAGCATGTTTTTAAACGTGGGGAGTGTGAAGCTTCAGCTTTATCCGTTCCCTCTGTCTGCAAATTGATTTGTGTAATGTAAAGTAATGTAAAGAACATATTGCACAAGGTTCGCTTCAGTCTGAAGGTACTTCATCGTGTTATAACTACTTTACTTTCTCAATGAAGAGTTCCTTCGCAGTCCTGGGTTGTGTAGGACTTTAGAATGCAGCATAACAATGTGCATTTCATCTATATCCTCTATATTTTCCATAAAAGTGGTGCCATATAAGAAGGGGTTGGTTCATTTTGAGCATTCATTTTGAGCTATTGATGCTGGATGTGACTTTTTTTTTTTGTTTATTGTTGGGTTTTAAGTGTGTTTAACCCACAAAAAAAGAGATGCTGACTGAAAAAAGGGTATTGGAGCAGGTTTAGTCTTCTAGGCCTACAGTTACATATTACAGTACATTTTTGGCAAATAGATACTCCTTTAGAAATGAAGGTTTATGATTTATGAGCTATAAATGCATATTGCTCATGTCTAATTAAGACTATGACAAAAATAATGAATACTGTGGAAAAAACTAGTGCATTTCAGTTAAATATATACCAAATATGAAGTTGGTATACTAGTATTATTTAATATGACTTGCTTAAAGTATTTAGCCAATCAGAGAAGGAAAGGCCCAGTGATTTTACATTAATTGACCCTGGTCTTGCCTGATTTTCTGCATTTCTCAGTTTTTTGGTTGCATGTGTGTGTTTTATCTGTGTGTGTATGTGTGTGGGTGTGTTTGCGTGTATCTATTTGTTTAACAGAGTACTCCATGCAGGACCCGAGGCTGTCCAAACCCAGCTTTACTTCGAGAGGGAGTAGTGATAAGTCCGGTGGCCAGGGCAAACCAAAGAACAAAGGTACCACAGCTTGCTCTATAGGGTCTGATTTGAGTCCAAATTCCACATTAGCTTTGACCTTCTTATCTATAAATGCCATTGAATTCCTTTTCATTTGGAAAAGAAGTTAAAGTACTATCATTGGGAGATTGCAAGTCGTGGCCAGGAGTCCAAGAAAGCACTGTTTTCTCTGGGTTGGTAGGATGACCCTCCCTCTCCCCCATCCCTGTGTGTGATGCTAACTGATGTAACACAATTATCAGTTAGTGTTCTCCTCCAAGCGCGTTGAACTGTCCAATTGTGTTGCATTAGCAGCAGTTAAAAATGCAGTGGTGCTTCATTTGACTCAAAATATGCATGTGTTAGCCTTTATCCTCCCAGGTATCGTGTGATTAGTAGATGGTAGCTGGTGGCTGGAATTAGGCACCACTAAATTGGGAAGAAATCTTGAGGAGACAAAAGCTAATGCTAATTATTTGTTCATTAAATTGATTGTTGTTAGTTTTATGTTAAAGTTCTTTTGCAAAACAGTGTCAGATAAAAGATAAAGGTTAAGAAAATGTTCCTCAGAATGTACCTAACTTTGGCGGTGACAGGAATGTCATCCAGATATTTCTTTTGCTCTGTGGGGGTGGGTTATTTTGGGCCTTTTTCTTGTCAGGTTTTGCTGAAACTACTTTTTTCTCCTGAGCAAGCATGAGCTGATGTGGATTTAATGAGCTACCTGTGCGCAGCATGTCTCCAGAGCAGCAGAGTCTCCTCTCTCTCTTCTCTCTCTCTCTCTCTTCTCTCTCTCTTTCTTTTTTTTTCCCTTTGTTTCTTTCTCAAAAATACACAAACTCAAAACTAAATAATGTTCTGTCTTTATATCCCTGTTCTTTCTGAAGGTGACATAAAGTTGAAATCTGGATTTCCTTTGAGACCTCTGTATTTATTATCCGTTTACTGGTTTTGGCGTTTGAGCAGTAGATTTAAATGCACACTGTAAGACTAAGTTGTAAAATCCAGTTCCCTCAGTGACATTTACACAGAGTACAAACTCTTCTAGAATGAATGTGCAGAGTGAGATGACCTGATAAACTCATCACGAGAGTGGGAGCTACATTGTGGTTTGCACTCTGATATAAAGTGATGGTGTGCAAAATATCAAATTTACTGATTAGGTAGTGTTTTACATAAAATGTAGTCAATCAAGTCATGTTTGGTGGTTTACCTCTTTAGTTTTGCACTGGAGCCATAAAGCTAATGCAGCAATAAAGGATGCCTACAACCACTAATTAGCATTCTGCAAACTGCACGCTCACGCACTTAGAATCATCAGACTCTTGCCTCAAACCATGTCTAGCTGTTAAGAAATAGATACTTTAGCTGCTGCTTTTTTTATCCATGTGATGTACTCTTGTCCATATTTATAGGAAAACGTATACAGCTTCAGAAACCACATAACCAAGTCTATTTGGGACAATGTGGTTTGAGGCAAATGTATGGTGATTTAGGCATGTGCAATAAAGCTAATTGCCAGGTTGTAAACTTCCATTTCTTGTTAACTACAGTAGCTGCAAGACTAAAGAAGCAAACAGTATCAGCCGCATATCTTCCAAGGGAAAACTATGTTAATTCGGATTTTTCTTATATGTTTAATTTTTTTCTATTAGAAACCCACCCCACACACACTTACCTGTTGTTTTCAATGTTTTATTTAGGGTTAGGTCTGCAGGCTGCCAGCAGGACCAAGTCTGAGTTTTATTATACGCTAAATGGCAGCTCTGTTGATCATCCGGCCCAGTCCAAATCCAAAAGCACATGGTATATAGATGAAGGTAACCAATTACCAAGGAATGTAAAGCAGAAATGCTGAACAGATAAACTGACTGGTGGATCTTATCAGCAAGGTTATGTAGAAAGTGCTCTGTTATTTGTATCGATATGATAGAGGTGTAATGATACACACATTTTCAGGTTCAATATTATTTTTGACTTTATGGTCCAGATTTGCCTCAGTTTTCCATAATTTGTGTGTTAAAAGTATCATGAGTCTGAAGAACTCTAATGAAAGTTCTCCATTGTTTTCCTCTGGCTGCTATGCAATCCTTCATATAAAATAAAGCCCAAAAATTTCATCTCCTAGATTATATAATTATGTATCTAAAAAAAAAAAAATCTGTCATTTGAGTGTGGGTGTAGGTATAGCGTAAGCCCCACCCTTGTTACTCTGATAGTATGCTCCTAGATGCCTGGTTTTTAATGACTTACAGTGATATTTGTGAAAAACTGCAAATGAGATTTGCAGAAAAGAGGCTGAGGAGCATATATTGGTGATACAGATTCAAAATTTTACGTTTGACAAAATTTTGCAATTGTATTACTGTAGTGATCTTGTTATACATTTACTCTATATACAGGTTAGGGGTGTAAAAAATAAAACTGCGTGGAATCAAGATATCGCATTATTATTGTGTTTTGTATCATAATGTATTGATAGCTAGAACATTACTTCATTGATAGTACGCTAGGGCGAACATTGGATCAAGACACTGCTTTTAGTTCAATAACTGCGTTCATATGCTGTTTGGAATCCAGTCTGAAAAGATGTAATGTGGAACGCTCTTATAAACTGAAACTGGAAATTTTAGCATATCATCACTAATATATCAATATGGGGGATATTTTAATTTTTGTTCTGTATCAAAGAAGTATATGAATCACGGATACCACTTTATCGTATTGAACTGAATTACGAATTTGTGAATCGTTACACCCCTAGTATAAATGTGCCGTATGTCCAAAAGTTTGCAGACACCCGTTTCTGCAGCATTTCTTCTAAAATCAAGGATATTTATATATGTTTGCCTCCTTTTATGCTGCAGTAACTCAGTAACTTTACTCTTATTTACATTAGATATTGGAACATTGCTGTGAGGATTTAATTGGATTCACCCACAAAGGCATTAGTGAGGTCGGGATGGTTGGATGGTTAGTTATGAATCATAAACACCACTTTAGCTCATCCCAAAGGTATTGGATAATAGTCCATCACTCCACAGAATGCAGTTCCACAGATTCCTCGGCCCAGTGATCAGGAGCTTTATACCCTTCTAGCTTCCACTGGGTATTGTGACCTTAGACTAGAGCTGGGCAATATGACGATATGTATCGTTATCGGGAAAAATTATATGACCGTACGCCTCAAAATGACACAATATACTTTTCTGTGCGTATCGTGATATCAGTACTTAAAGAACACTGACAACTGCATGTTTCATTACAAACAGACCATAATTAGTCCTGCAAGAGTGGGTTTTGTACAGAGAAACACTGAACAATTTTTTTTTTTTTTTTTTTTTGCTTATAGTTTTTGATAGTATTTTTTAAATGTGGCACTGCTGAATGTTTCTGGTCATTCCAACTGATCGGATGTCAAAGTGCATATCAGGACATTTATTGTGAATATTTCTCGAACTGTTATGATGTTGTATTCTTGCTCACGCCTACCTTACGTATGGCTGGTCCAAAGCATCCAATTGTACAGACAATGCTTTCCTTATACAAGCTGTATGCGCAATCAAAATAAAATTAAAGGTTGCTGACGTCACTTAGAAACGGTGTCTGCATACTTTTGGACATATAGTGTATTTATCCCACCATGTTGCTTGAATATATAGGTAATTTGAAAGTGTTTATTTATTCGCTGATGGAACTTGCTGCCAAGAGTCCTGTACCGTGAACGTTTATATCAGTCTATGTGCAGAAGGCTTTTATATGGATTACTTCATCAGTTTTTCGTCCTTGTTGCCATCTGACAAAATATTTAGATATTTATTTTCTTAAAATATTTAATTATATTATTACATAGTACATGTACTATAGACAACTCTGAACATTTTCATGTTCAAACGAGTAAAAATACCTTGGCCGAAGTGGTACTTCAGGTTTATTGGATATCATTTAAGAGGTTGTAATTCAGTGTCTAGGCCTGACAATTCTACCCTCTGACCTGTGTTTTCTAGTGAAAGCCTTTTGCATGTGATTGATTCCTCCTTCAGTCCTTTGTATATGTGTGTGTGCATGAACACCAAGCCTCTCTCAGTGGTCTTATCTTTGTGTCACAGTGGGTTTGTGCATCACTATGACATCAATAAGTGCTTCTCATTCGCTTTACACTGCATCCTTCGCTTGGATGTAGAATATGAAATGTGTGCTGTTGTGTTGGTGGAGGGTTTAATCTGGTTACAGAAAGAAAAGGTAATGGTGTTGTGGTGTGTTGCATGTTAAATGGGTCACTGTATTGCTGGTCACATGTGGTGATGTACGTGGGTTCACATGCCTCATCCTTCCTGCCAGTTTTTCCATCATCTTTCATCCTTCCTTCTAGCAGAGTAGTACTGCTCTGAAAGTCTTAAAGGAATAGTTTGTAGAAAACTCTACACCAGATGTAGTTGATCAAAACATGATTTAGCCTCTGAGGTCCGCTTTCTTACAAGACTAATGTAGCTTGACTGCTTGATTAAATTTTGGACAGAAGTACAGATAAAATTCAGTCATCAACCAGGCTACAGTTACTGTGTTTTAGATACGCTACTTACTTTTGTCTCTTTTTATGGATGAACATATTGGTTGATTACATTTGGGTTAAAGGAGTATTTTCTCAAGCTATTCCTTTAGTGTAGTTAATTTGTCAATTGTATTAATGTGGTGAAGTACTTGTAATAAACAGTCTCTTTATTAAAATTCTCAAAACTTGGAGTTTTTCGAAAGTTTTCGGACGGAATTGGTCGATTTATGAATTTAAGCTGTACCAAATTACAACTCCCGATCTTTAATTGTGCTGTTCCACATGAATGCATTGCTCGCTCACTGCATTGAACATATTTTTGTGCATATACTGTTAAATTGGATGATCCCATTCGCGCTCTCTCCTTACAGTTGGCGAAGACCCAGCCAAGTCTCTGACAGAAACGCCCCCCGACTTCAGCCAGGCCTCGCCCCCTCCCAGAGCTCCGTCCACTGCCACCTCTCTGTCAAGTGATAACAAGTTCCACTCGCTGCCCTTCAGTCTGAATCGAAAGAGTGGGCCCAATGGGAGCATGACCCACGGCCCGCTCTCCCTCTCCGTCCAATCGGTGATGGGAGAGCAACAGGAGCCTCCGCCCCCTGTCACCGCCCCCTCCCCAAGACCAGCATCTCCCCCCAAGGGTCAGCCGGGGTTAGAGGTGGGGTCCCTGGTTGAAGTGAAGGAGAATCCACCTCTGTGTGGGGTGATACGTTGGGTCGGCCTTCCGCCCGGACTACTGGAGCCTCTTGCAGGGCTGGAGCTGGTGATTTATTTATTTTTTTTCTCCATATAATTATTATTGGAAACCATGTTTTCTTTATGAAATGAGTTTAATTACTTTTAACTTTTAAGAACTCAATTATATTTTGAACTCATTTATACAGCTC
>JBBPCZ010000042.1:16850835-16862730 GCA_037974445.1 Brycinus macrolepidotus
ATCTCAACAGCATAGAGAAGGAGATACTGATTCAAATTTATTGGAAAGTTGTTGTGTATACAGTGTTATTTATTTTGGGGAGAACGCATCATCCTTAACCCTTTTGCCATGCGTTTGTCAACTTAAATGGAAAAAAACTGGACTTGAACCTGTTAAAAGTAAGTTGAATGTAAATGTATTTCCTTATATATGATTATGTCATTTCTTATGTAGTTGCATTGAAATATTGTAGATTTCTAAGGGTTAATAACTGAGTATTGAGTGATTTGCTCATGGAGACGCGGCCTGACATGGACGTGGTGATTCTGCACTTTAAATTCCGTTCTGCATTGTAACGCTTTAAAAGCCGTGGTTTATTCTCTCTCTCTCTCTCTCTCTCTACCTCTCTCTCTCTACCTCTCTCTCGATCGAAACAAAGCTGTGCTAATCATTCTCTGTGGCCGCGGTCGAGCTGGAGTGCTCTTCAAACTCAAGAGCAGGAAACATGCTGGGCACCGTGGGGTTCCCACAGGTATGTGAAGCACATACACACACACAGACACACACACACACACACACACACACACACACACACATGCAAGTGGTACAAAGAGCGGAAGGACCTCAAAAATGTACATGAATCTCTCACAAGAACATTATTACCAAACCTCCTCATTCAGTCCGATTTAGATCTTTCCTCTGGTTTATGTGCCGATTTTGCTTTCGGTAACTGTTCTCGGCTGACACTCTTTTCTATTTCAGCTACATTCCTCAGGAACCTGCACTTACACTGATTTCTGTAAAGATATTCTTCTCATTTTCATTGCATCATATTCATTTTTACTCTGACATGTAGAATATGATGTAATTTTCCCTCACCACCAGCTCTAGAAGCATTAAGAACCAGCGCTCACCATCAATGGCTGAAATTCCATTCAGTCTTGGTCATTTTTCTAACCCCCTTTAATGTCCACATATTGGGTTCTGGTGGTTCTGGTATCAATTTTATTGTTATTTGTGCAGTCAGCTCAGATTGAAGTTATTACTATTAACTACTATGAAACTTTAATAGATGTTCTGTAGTCAAGAGAGTGGTAAACTGACCACCCACATCATGATTTCTTTCATAGAATAGAAATATAGAATAAAACCAACAATCCCCAACCTAATGAGTTAAGAGTCACTAGAAAAAGTTACATTTTTGAGTAAAAATATGAAGATACTGAGCTAGACTGTATGGGTGACCCTACAAGTGTGGATTTATCACCATTCCATATGTGTTATATTTTACTATGAGATGTGTGATTTCTCATTTGGTTAACAGATTTTCCACAACATTCTGTAAAGCTTGTCCATCTTAACAATAGTTGGTATTAACCCTTGGAACACGAGCGGCGCGGATCCCTGCCGGCAGCACAACAAATGGTAAATTGTCGTTATACGGCAAAACAGTTCCTTATATGTTAGTTCCCCCGGTTTGCGTTGATGCTCGAGGTGTCACACGTCATGCTGAGCTTTGTTTGGTGTTCCTGTGTCACGTAGAACCAAAGTTATTATAATTTAAAAACATGTAATAATAATAATAACCACTACTGGGGTTTAAAAATGGTGTCACACACAAATGAACATAAAGAACAAAAATGAAGAAATTTATTTTTTTAGATCTCAGAAACAAACAGAAATAACACAAGAACCCAGGAGAACTTTCAGGATAGTCTCCGCCCTCAAGTGGGTGGGGAAAACCCGCAGAGGGAGGGGGTCCGGAGAGCGGCCGAGCGACGGCGCGCCGAGAGAAAGAGCAGCAAACGGCGAGCGTGTAGGAGAACAAACACCGGTTTTAGACTGTTTTACACCGATTATATTTACTGAAATCAGAGTTTACCGATACACTCTGAGTTCTAATGGCTAAAGGATACATTTGTGAGTGGAGCATGATAAGGTCAATCACTCACACCATTAACTGCATGTGTTCTACATGTGTTCTCTGTAAAGGACACACTGAATTTAAATTAGAAAATCGATTTATATGTAGGGTGCCTAAACTTTTGCATAAGACTGTAAATGTTTTTTTTTGCCTAGCAAACTGAAAATAATTGATAATTGATCATTTTGTTGAAGTGAAATTAACTAAAACTGAATTGTTCGATGCACTTTCCCATTATTTGAATGGGCTTTTGCCAACATTCTTGTCCAGCTTAGCATAACAGCATAATGCACTGACTGAACAATAAACATTAATAACTGAACCATACGCATAGACTTTCAGGAGTTAACAGTATTTGTATCTGTAGTGGACTTGAACTATGGGCTAAGGTGTTGTACTGTATATTTCATGATACCTCCTGTTTCATGCACCTGAGATTATGAATAGAAGTGGACGAAGGCCATCGTCTTTAGAGGCTGAGACACTAATGGTAGCTGGTGAGTAGATGTGACCTGAGCATTAATAGCTGTATTAATTGTCCCAGCAGAAGGATCCATAAGCTTTAGCATGTAGAGGATGCGAGGACTTCTGGGAGATATTGTCAAGTGATGCACTGAGAGTACACAACTCCTGTCACTTTATTAGCATTGGTTTGATTTTTATGTATTTGGTCATAGCTGATATTGATTCATGCCACAAGTATTAAGACACTTTTAATGCAGTTTTAATACATTATCTGGTTATTCCAACTCTACATTTTATACAGCATTTTGGCAAAAATAGTTATAAAAGCAATCTATAACACAAATCATCTTTTTGTGGGGATTTTAAGGACATTTATTGTAAGTATTTTAAGTTTTGTGAATAGTGGTCACCACTATTATGGTCACCATTCCTATATCGTGTTGAGGGGCGCTACTCATTTCTTTGGGTTTAAGCATCCCCTTCGATGGAAAGTCACCAGACCACACCTGACATAACTAAACAAATTTTCAACTGTTTTCTAATGTATTCAGCCAGTGAAAATGTCAAAAATGCCCCCCCGAGACCTCTTACACCTCTTATTTAATCTCTTATGCCATAATATTTTCTTCAACATTTACACACAGTAAATACTATATGATACGTGCCTTGTTTTGGCTCTAAACTGTTGTTCTAATTGAAGTAAGCTGTGTGATATCGCCAGATGTGTAAAGCACTGAGGAGGTCATTTGAGTATTAATTTACGAAAAGACTTTAAGACGATGACTGTTTTTAGTCTGGTTGTCGTGTGGTCTGTCTGGATCTGTTTTTGTTTCTTTTGGTTCTAATCGTGTTTATTATTGAATCACATTAACCTTAAGTGTGTAATTAAATCTCTCGTGTATGTTAGAGTTGTCATTACAGTCACTTTCATCATGGAATCATGTGGTTACTCATGTTTTTGATGTTTAGACGAGTGATTTAAAAAGTAAAACACGTACAACACAGTGATCTTATATTGTTTTCTTTCTCTCATTAGTCAAAATAGTACTTGGATGTGCTTTTAAGTTCATTAAATTAACTTTTTCTTTTAAGCTGATGTTGGTGTCCCCTTTGCCTGGTGCACCCAGTGCGTACCCCCAGTTTGCGCCACTGATCGTGATAAAGGTGGTCCGCATATTTCTGAATTAGAAAGGAAAACTGGCATCACATTACGACAAGATACATTTTGAGTATCATCACTCCAGCTCTGTTTTTTAACCTTTTTCAACATTTAAAAAGCAACTGCCTTTGTATAAACATTTTAACTTGAACAAAACAATGAAAAGTTTCTTGAAAGTCAAATCTTTTATGCAGTTGTTCCGTTAATAAATGATACATCAATTCATGATTTTATGTTTTTTGTCAATGTTCTTTCATTACAATACCCAACAGCTGGTGCTAATGGCTAGTGGCCTGGTGGTTAGGGAGTTGCTCCTGTGATCAGATGGCTGTGGGTTTGGATCCCAGGACTGCCAGTGGCACCACTGAGGTACCCTTGAGTAAGGTACCGTCCCCACACACTGCTCCCCAGGCGCTGTGTCACTGGCTGCCCGCTGCTTCACTTGGTGAATGGTTTAAATACAGAGAAAGAATTTCACACTGTTCACACTGTGTGCTGTGCTGGGTTCACGTGTGACAAATGGACACTTTACACAACATGCCTTAACGCGAATACACCATTGAGAATCCCTCTGCAGTAACAATAATCCTCTAGCCTAGCCTCTAATGTAGAGGCTAATAAACTCTTGGTGACTTTGTAACAAAAACATGAGCAGTCTAGTCGAAAATAAGTCTGTAGACCACCTTCAAGACACATCATCAGAAGTGATTTTTTTGGTTCTTCAAAACCAAAAATCTGCAGCACTGCTGTAATATGTAAGTAGTCAGCAGATGTTGCAAAGGTTACTTGTTTTAATTTTGGCCTGAATCTGCTGTAAAAATACTATTTTGATGTGTGACACACAGTATGACTCAATCTGTAATTCCTGACTCACCAGTTATATTCAGATATATTCAGCTGAAGGAGTTCATTTACATGTTTAATAGTATGCCTTATGTCAAGTCAGTTTTATTTCCATAACCATTACAATATATGTAGCCAGAAAACAGCTTTTTAGAAGCTTTAGACCAGAAGTTTTCAATACATAGGCACACCAAATGCCTGTGTGTGTGTGTGTGTTTTGTGCATGTATTTGGAGGATGGCCTGTGGTGTTCTATATTGGCTTGTGCGTATATCATGGTGTTGTGCTTTGGTGTGTATGCTATGTGTATGTGTGTGTGTGTGTGTGTGTGTGATGAACTAGTTTGAAGTAGAGGCCCATGACAGTTCCTTTTGTTCTCACTTCCTCTTCCATGCTCAGACAGTAGCATTGGAGACCCCAGTGTCTGCTTTGATATGAGTCTAACACCAACTCACGGTGCCTCATCTACATCCAAAACGGCCTCTCAGCGAGCATCTGAGTGGAGAATACAAATCATTATGCTAACACCAAGCTGCAGCCAAGACATAGTAGCATGCTAATGTTAAGTGCTAACTGCTTATTCCAATTTGGGCCAGCTTGTGTTGTCACTGCCTCCAGGCTGGTCGCACCAGTGGCTGGAGTTTGGTGCCTTTCCTGCTGTGGAGACCAAAAAGGAAGTGGACATGGTCAATTAAGGGGATGAGAAGACACCTTTTCAAATATGTGGTGTAGCAGGACACACTTCTTAAAGGGCAGACTAACACATTTGATTGACACACAGGTTTGTATCAAATAGTGATTTGAGAGAGACCAATGCAAGCAAAAAACATCTTGGAACTGACACAATGCAATAATAATAATAATAACATTAGTCAACATCAATCATTCATTAATTTTCTGTAACTGCTTAATCTTTACTAGGGTGGCGGGTACCCGGAGCCTACCCCGGGGTCTACGGGTGCGAGGCAGGGACTCACCCTGGGCGGGGCGCCAGCTCTCCCCAGGGCACACACACACACAGACACACACCATTCACTCACACACACATACACCTACAGTCAATTTAGAATCCTCAATTCACCTGACGCGCATGTCTTTGGACTGTGGGAGAAACCGGAGACCCCGGACGAAACCCACACCACCATGAGGAGAACATGCAAACTCCACACACACAAGACCAGGACCCGGATTCAAACCCCCAACACTGGAGGTATGAAGCAACAGTGCTTCCCACTGCACCACTGTGGAGCCATCATCATCAATCATCATCATAATAATAACAATAGAGTTAATTTATATGGATGAAATAAATCACACACACACACAGCTCTCCAGTCCCAGATGTGCAATGACTTGCAAAAGTATTTAACACAATTTAAAGTCATCATAATTTTCTTGACTATAAAACATATATACACAATTTTCCTTGTTTATTTTCAAGACCAAAGGTTATTTGTCTACTAGCATTACAAAGATAAAAATAAAAAAAACTGAAATATGGTGTGTTTGCGTAAGTATTCAAACCCCTGTGCTTTGGAAGCTCCAGGTTTACAAAAATAACAAAGTAATCACAAACAACCCAAATGTGACACTTATTTGACCATAATTAAACATAAATAGGTACAACCAATGAGACCTTAAGTAAGGTTGTCTCTCTGGATATAAAAAAGACCCTTTGTAAGGGCCATTTTCTGTGTTGGGAAAACATTGCAAAAATGAAGACAAAGGCGTATTCTTCCTATTCTTCACAGACCCTCACTAGAACCACAAAACTAAGCATCAGAGCCAGACATTTACTGGTGAGAAAGGCTACTAAAAATCCAGCTGTCACTCTCAGAAGTCTGCTGTGCTCTTAGGCTGAAACTGGAGTGAAGGTGCATGAATCCACAATTTCAAGAGCTCTCCATAACACAGCTCTATATGGGATGGTCGCAAGAAAGAAGCCATTCCTTAAGAAAGTCCACATAAAAGTATAAGAAGAACCCAGTTAAGATGTGGTTTTATGGTCAGATAGGAGCAAAATATAACTTTTTGGCTTCAAAGAAGTATGGTGTGGCATAAAACTAACACTGCCCATGCCTCAAGAAACATCACATTTATGGTGAAATATGCTGGTGGCAGCATCATGCTATGGGGATGCTTTTCATCTGCAGGGCCTGGGAATCTTATCAGACCTATGGCTCAGAAGAAAATTCCCCCAAAACGACACTGGAATGGCTCAAACAGAGGACAGCAAATGTTTTGAAATGGCCAAGTCAAAGCCCTGATCTTAACCTTACTGAGAACCTTTGACGCTATTTGAAAGCCGCTGTCCAGAGGTGCTGTCCCACCAACCTAGAGGATTTCTATTAATCCTGCCAAAAAAATCACTTTATAAAAATGTACAAAACATTACGCCAAAAGAATTACAGCTGTTATTGCAGCAAAGGCTTCCTCGGCAGAGTATTAGGGGTTGAATACTTATGCTGCAACAACAGTTTTCCCAAGTCAAAATAAAAAATGTTTTTGTTGATATTTAACTAAAAAAGAAAAACTCAAATATAGGATTTGCATAAGAGTTCACATTAAAAATAATGAATGGAAAAATATGTGTACAAATTTTTGGTAAGCCAGAAAATTATGAATTTCAAGGTTGGGTTGAATACTTTTGCAAGCCACAACACATTCACCTGCATCGTGGCCCAGTCAAATTCTGCCATCATGGTGCAAAGTCTCTGTCACCATGAAAAGGTTCTCAGTCCTGTTTGCCAAATAACAAACACTACCAAAAAAAATTCCAATGCAAGGCAGCAGCCATATGCACCTAATGTTCCTGCATTGGACATGACAGTTGCAGACACACTTTTGTACTTTTATAATCTCTGCATTAAGTGCTGAACAGTTGTTTGTATTTGAAAAGCTAGATAAAAGAAGCTTTTCCTCCCTGCTGAATAAGTGACTGACTTGAGTGAAGCCATCCTCAACACTAACTGATGATGTATGGTGTTCTTATGCGGCGCTCAACAGAAAAATGGATGGTTTTTCAGTGTAAAAATGCGATTTTTAAATTTGTAGTACTGTGTAGAGGCACATAGCTCCACACTGAACTGGCAAAGTGTCCTTCAGAGAATTTAAAAAGTCTAAAGGGCTCCTTATACAGCAAAACAGCAATTTTTCCGTTGTGGCAAAATCTCACATCTCCAAAATGAAAGCTTAATAGGAGAATGGAGAAACATTCTTTACTTTAAGGTTTATTAATGTAACAAAATTTAATTCATTTAGGGTCAAAAGTCATTTAGGGTCAAATCTATGTCAATGAAACATTCACAGACCTACAGTTTTATCTGTCCAGTGCTGAAAAATCTTGACCTCAGTGATCTAAACATGATTTTTTTTCCCCCTCTGTTTAGGTTGAAATGACAGCAGTGAAACGTGGAATGATCTTCTATTAAGGGAAGCTCATTTATCTCCATTGACATGCTGTAGGGCTGTATAAGGCCATGTGTGACTGTGTGTGGGTGTGAAACTCGTAAAATGCTTGTAGAAGGACAGCTGACAGATGCTGCCACGGTCTGTAAGTCATCTGACACCTGTCAATAGAAGAGGTGGATCCAGGCCCACACCTGATAATCATTTCATTATACACAGCAAGCTCTCCCACTGTTTCTCTCTCTCTCTCTCTGTCTCTCTCTCTCTCTCTCTCTCTCTCTCTCTCTTTCAATAACTCCGATACCCCATGGCCCAGCTGCTGTCCTCAAACCTCCCACTTTGAGGTGTGTGTGTGAGTGTGTGTGTGGTGATGGTGGTGGTGGGGGGCGCCCCTCCTCCCCCAAATCACGCCTCACTGGCTCCTAATACACCCACATTTCCTCTAACGGTGCAAGAATGAAAAGATACAATTTCGGCCGGCCAGGAGAACGGGAGAGCATGGGACAAAAGAGACAAGATACTGCAATTTAGGGGTCACTGCCATTCTCCTCACAGTAATTACTACACTTCCCTTAATGCTACCTCTACTAATACAACTCCCCAACACACAGCTAAAGCTAGCCGACTCATATTGGCGAGAACAAGCGCAGAAACATTGGCTACATTGTGAAATAGGGACAGGCTCTATTTTCTCTGTAAGAGACCCTGAGGATTTAGGGTCTTGGCTGACCTATGTAGTCACACTCCGTGCATGTGTGTGTGTGTATGTGAGTGAGTAAGAGAGCGAAAACGAGTAAACTTATCTTGACATATCCATCCCGTTGATTGTCTATGGATGAGCGAAGTGGCCAAAACGAAATTGGCATTCTCCATTCTCCAGCCTGAGCCGGCGGTCTATGAATATGTCAGGGGCATTTTGAAAGGGCATAAGTCATTGTCTGGAGTGAGCTAAATTGAAGAAAATGAATGGCCGAGAAAGTGTCCGGCCCTGCTGTTGTCGTCTCTCCGGCCACACAAATGAAAATCACATTCCCCGTCTGCGAGAGCACCTGAACCTCAAGATGATTGACTGGAGTGAGCTTTATCCCATCTCAATGCACAATGTCTGCAAAATGGGTTCCAGAGGTCAATGAGGCTAAGAATGAAAGGCTGATGTCTTACTTGATACTAGTTGAAAGATTCAAGCCCAGGAAAAACATAACAAACACAAAAAAACCCATAAAATTGTGTTCGGTTTGTGATGGGAGGTGTAGGTATTTATTTTGCAATGTTAACATTCTTCATGCTAGATATGGCCAATGCCGCAATCATTTCTTCTCAATACAATACCAGTATCTAGACAAACTGAAAATGGGTAACATGGACATTGTTACTGTCATACTAAACTTCATAACATTGGATAATGGCAGCTGCCTTTTACATTTCGTGACGAACAGACCATTAGAAGTGTTCTAGGAATACTTAATATAAAATTTTGTTACATTCTTCCATAGATGTAGCGACACAACCAATGAAATATTTGGGATGATAGATCTAACCCTGTTTGGAAATTCTCCAGTACTTGGACATCACCAAATGCAGCGTGCAGTCGAACAGCATACACTCATCTTCGCCACGTTTTGTACACTGGTCAGTAACTTTAAATTTAATTTAATGACATTTTCCTGGCATAATATGAACTCTTATTGGCCATTTATGCTGCAGAAGATTGAGATGTGAGTTTGTTTACTGTTGGTCCTTCTTACAGGCAATTCATCATTCTTCAGTTTAGAAATCTACCTGCAGATCATCTTTCCATGCTTTTCCTTCTGATTCTGAGAATTCTACAGAAATAATTATTCCTTAAATGGCTTTCTTATTGCATCTTCCGGTCTTGTGATGAAGTTTGCAACTCGTTCTACGAAACTAAAACCCTGCGAGCTCATCAGAGAAGACAGTGTGGGCTGGCTTCTCAGAATTCGTACTTTGGACAAGAACAAAAAGAGTTTCTGTTTATAGGGGGGCAAAGACACTCTAGTAACACACACACACACACACACATGCGCACACACACACACACACAGGCATGCATGCATGCACGGATGCTAGGGCAAGCACTTAAGGAAACTTTGAAGATGAATCAATCTCTGTATTATAGAGAGAGTCCAAGAAGCTTGGTGAGGAATCGAACCGGTCTGCCTGCACTTCATAGCAGTCAGGTGGCATTGATGTCCTGATTGATCATGGGATGGAAGCGACTGGAAAGAAGAAAAGGATTACGCTTGTCAAATGCAGTCGATATGGTGGGCTGGAATGCTCAAATGTTTGCCGTTAATCTCGAATAGTGTCTGCGCACGCTGAAAGTGCCAAAAAAACGCTTGATGGAAGACAGGAGGAAAGCGCTTTGGGTAGCGTTCTCCACCTCCCACCTCCGAAACCGGCAGCAGTGCAAGCATGCATGCTTTCCAATTGGCTGGGAGACTTAATAAGTTTCAGTATCAAACCATCCGCATATTGACAAGACTGGAGCATACAGGGATGCATTGAATGTACACTCTTAAAACATACGGGGGCCATGGAGGTCAAATGAGGAAATGCCATAGAAGGACCATATAAATTATTTACAGACCCCTTTTTCTAAATGAGATGTGTGGATTTAAGGAACCGCCACATAACAACATTTTCCTCAAACCATACATCCAAGCCAAGAACCATTTAGGAACCTTTATTTTTGTTTTGTACCTTGTTTATGCTGGGCATAAAATATGTTACACTTCCACATTCATTGCTAAAATTGCCAAAACTGATTGATAATTTTTGTTGATTTTGATATAAAAAAATTATAATTTTATAATAGTGATATGCATTGAAACGTGTAAATGATTGGGCTTTTTTTTTGGCGTACACTAAAAGACAAGGAGAATGCTCACCAAAAAAAAAGAAATTGTGTGGAATATATAATTTGAAATCCACTGTTTCATTACCTCAAATAGGATCAAAATTTGGTATGAACTGCATCTCCCAGCAAAGTCAATAATGTTTTAAAAGCTTTGAATACATTTTAGTGGTGATTCACTGAAGGCATCAGTCTGTAAACCTGACTGAAGAAATTTTATAGCCAAGGACAGAGCTGGAGTGGGTCCACAAGAGTGGGATTTTGATTCAAAAAAGTAAGAGATGTTATGCAAAGTGTAGTCTGAAGGTGATTCAAGTGTGGTTTAGATGAATGCAAAAGAAACAATACAGCATTAAAATCAGTTAATTGAGCCCTCCAGTGGGCCATGGTGGTACAGCATAGGAGTTTATGCTTTTTTCATGCAAAGATTTTAATTACTGACACATGGCTACATACAGAAAGAAACTATGCGTTTATTATGTTTATGATTATTAGGGATGTAACAATGGATCACATTATCATGATATCGCAATGCAAAAACGTGACAATTTTCATCATGGACATGTGACAAAGCATCATGGAGAATAAACAGTCTATTAATTATAAGATTTGATGTAACTGCATTGTTAATAGTGTTAAACCAGTGCAAATTAACAACCTAGTCCAGCAATTTCACAGTCCTACATCACCCTCCCCCGTGTTTGGTTCATTAATCAATTGAACCAAAACTGACTGCGGTAAAAATTCTTTCTCTGTCCACATTTCAGTCAAACTATTTTGAGAATATGAATTCTTTTCAGTCTTACTTTGTCGAATATATTGAGTGTATTGAACCATGAGCCCTGAATAATCTATTGAACTGGATCATGAGTTGACTGTTTTGTTACACCCCTGGTATTTAAAGTCAAGGTAGACTACATCGATTGGATTTGTTTGATTTTTGGCAATTTTTTCATTGGGTGGGTTAAATCTTACAGTGGACTGCAGAAGCTTTTATGGTGGGATGTGTGAACTGCAAATGACCAAATGTTGGCAACCCCCATTATAGCTAAAGCTTTGTGTCAGAATGTCGATTTTGCATATACACTATATTGACAAAAGTATTAGGACACACCTGTTTTTCAGGGTTTGGGCTAGGCCCCTTACTTCCAATGAAGCTTCAGCATACCAAGACATTTTGGACACCACCATGCTTCCAACTTTGTGGACACAGTTTGGGGAAGAACCTTTTCTATTCCAGCAT
>JBBPCZ010000042.1:16888129-16900785 GCA_037974445.1 Brycinus macrolepidotus
TTGGCAGGAGCAGAACCAGCTGGATTATACAGTGAGGAGATTCATAGCAATTACGTAACTCGTTATAACAAAATAATAAAAACAAGTGACACGGTTCCATTTTCATACTCAAGTTTTATCTTCGCTGATATTAAAATGTAAGATTCAGAGGTCATGTGGCATGCCTTTGGCAGAACTGGCCAAAATCCCATTATCTATTGTAGCATGTTCTATTTCTGCGTGTATTACGATAGCTGGGTTATTCAAAACATACGCCAAAAATAACTAATGAGAACAAGTCATTATTGTCCATCAGCACTGTGATAATGTGGGAAATTTGGGGGCGTATGGTGTAATCTACTCTCACACAGATGTACTACACACACACATACACACACACACACACACACACACGCACACGCACACGTACACACACGTACATACTCACTGCTGGCATTCGGAGCTGATTAAAAGCATATTTATAATGAACTTCCTGTTTTGTCTGCTTCATATCCTAAGCCTGCAGCAATATGTATTGGGAGTTTTGTACGGCTGTGTGTGTGTGTGTGTGTGTGTGTGTGTGTGTGTGTGTGTGTGTGTGTGTGTGAATGTGCTGCATATGTCCCGTGACTTATGTCTTGTAGCCACTTTCTTTCCACATGGCTTGAGTCATCAACTTAGTTTTTCAAACAGTGTGTTAAAAATATCTTGTCCTGATGAGTGTCTATAGATTCTAAAATTAGAACTGTGAGCATGGACCAGAGCTGTTTCTGGTGTTAAATTACCTTTTGTTAAGAGTGGTATTGGCGATGCTGGCTTTTACATTGTTTCTCACCGATTGTGGCATGGGGGATTTTTAAAATCCACATCTGCAATGAAGAAACAAATCAACTTATAAATAAATAAAAGGACGATACTGTAAAAATGGTGTGTCAGTTCAAACAAAAGGTATTTCAGCTGGTTTTATTCATCTATAAAGCTGTAAATGAACTGATACAAAGCAAGCCAAATATGTTAGATGAACAAAAGAAATATCTTACACCAGTGGATCCCAAACCAGTCCTGGAGAACCCCTTGCATTGCACATTTTAGTGTTTTCCCTTCACCAGCACACCTAATCCAACTAATCAGTTAATTACCCAGCTGTTCTTGAGCTGAAGTGGTTTTCTAAACATAAAAGAGAGACTGGGGATACTGTAGGGCTGGTTTGGGAATCACACTTCACTTTTAATTTGAAAAACACTTCCGCAACCTCGAACAGAACTATGAAATTAGAACATTCAAAATAGTCTTGAATCATTGAGGTCAATTGAAAAAAATTGTGTAAACCCTATAGAAAGGTGTAAATAGTGGTAATAAAAAAATGCATTTAAGGATACAATCTGGTCCTTAATATCCTATGAATTACCAAAATAAATAAATAAATACTGATGATGCTCGTAATGCGAAAAAATGTACAAAGCACACAGCCACCTCATGCTGAAGCGAATGTGTGTGAGTGAGTGTACAGCTCATTTTCTGTCAGTCTTTGGCTTGTCGGGCTTTCTGTTTGCTGTGTGCGCTCCCATAGCCTCCCCCTTCAGCTGTCCTGCCTGTCAATAGATCCATCCGGTCCGATCGATGGCTCCCAGAATCACTCAAAGTGATCAGCTGAGGGCCCAGCCAATCTACAAACACAATCAGTATGGAAATCCATCTTCAGAGAGGGAGGATAGACCTGGGGAGAGCCAAACACTGCATTAACAAGCACTTACTTTCTCTCTCTTGGATGCTAATAGCAGTGTATGGCACTGCCATCAAGGCTGGGTTCATACAGTTTTAAACTGTCTGAAACATAATCTACTGTACAAATAAGTGTAAATTCTCAAAGAGGCAAAAATTACAGCATAGTAAATGTATGAGCTGGAGAACTCTCTGTTCATGTGCTGAATCTCTTCCCTAAGCAGCTGTTTAGCATGTTAGTGGTCTTCATAGCTTCACAGCTTACCTTTCTAGCCTCCATGACTACAAAAAAGCTACATGTTAAGTTTTTAAGCCCAAGTCTCACTCTGGCTGAATCTGTGCTGATTTGGCTCTAGATCATGGGACAGTCAGATTCAAGAGTTGGGAGAGAAAATCAAATATTGTGTTATATTGATGTTTTGCTTTGTGATGTTTTATGCCAGTCTGAGTGAATCAAATGTTGATCTGACTGCATGTGGTCACAGATGGCATAATTCAATGGGCAATGTCCTTTTTTTTTTTACATGCATCTGTAGTTATAATCAACAAAAAAACAAGTGAAACAAAACTTTTTCATGCTTTGGCACTGCTTGTCTTGTAGTGGCAGCACCAACCAGTGGGGGACCAGGAGGAAAGTTCAGAAAGCAGTTTTTCTGTTAAGCATAGAGCCCAAAGTATTTTACTGGATCGTAAATATGACAGATATGAAACCAATTCCAACTAAACTGACCTATCATAAAGTGCCTATAATGATCAGTATAAACTGATGGGAACTAATTCTCTGAAAGCTCAGAGAGGTCTCTCTCTCTCTGTCTCTCTCTCTGTGTCTCGCTCTCACTTTGTCTCTCTCTCTGTCTCTCTGACTCTCTCTCCCTCTCCCTCTGTCTGTCTCTGTCTCTCTCTCTCTCCCTCACCTTCTGTCTGTCTCTCTCTCTCTCTCTCTGTGTCTCTCTTTGTCTGTCTCTCCCTCTGTCTCTCTCTCTCTCTCTGTGTCTCTCTTTGTCTGTCTCTCCCTCTGTCTCTCTCTCTCTCTCCCTCTGTTTGTCTTTCTATTTGAGCAGGAGCGAGAAGGATCAGAGTGATTGGACAGACAAGAGCAGTCATTCTCTCACTCTTAGGGTCAGTATCTAGAACGTGACAGACCTTGGGGGAATGTGAAGGAGGGAGAGACAGAGTGAGAGAAAAAAGAAAGGAGGAAGAGGATGAACAGACAGGAAGAGTAAATGTAACAGAAATAAATCAAAGGATAAAACATGGTAGGAGAATAGAGAATTCTTTTTTGCATGTGCCTTTCCCACTTCCCCAATGAACAGCGAAAAGAAAGAAAGAAAGAAAGAAAGAAAGAAGACAAACAGAATGAGTGTGTATGTGTGGCAGATAGAGTGTAAGAAAATTGAAAAAGTGAATTGAAAGGTGGAACAAAATCAGAAAAAAAGGGAAAGAGGAGGCAGCTCTTCTGCTCTTCTTGTCCAGTGGGGAGAGAGAGAGAGAGAGAGAGAAAAAGAGAGAGAGCGAGAGAGAGAGAGAGAGAGAGAGAGAGAGAGAGTTGGGAAGACAAATGGATGCTAGAGAAGAAGAAAACAAGAGAGAGGAGAGAGAGTGAGTGTGAGAGTCAAAGCTAGAGAAATAAAAGAAAGATAGAGAAAGATAGAGAAATAGAAAAAGAAAAAGTGTGTGAGAGAGATAGAAATGGGGGGAGAGAAAGAGAGAGAGAGAGAGAGAGAGAGAGAGAAGAGTGGACGATGGAAGACAAATGAATGTTGCAGTTGCTCCGTACACAGCGGAGATTGCTTATCGATCCAGATGGTAGCGTTGGGGCGCGCCCGCGAGAGCCGCGAGAATTTTCTGAGGGAGTTAATAAGCAGGCCGCTCAGCTGTCCTGTCCAATTCAGCACACCCTGACACATAATCATGCCAGGATCCCTTTTTTCTGTCCTCCTTCCCCTCCTTCTATCCCTTACTCCTTTTCAGCCTTTCACTACCCTCTCTCTCTCTCTCTCTGTCTCTCTCTCTCTCTCTCTTGCTGTCTGTCTATCTCATTCGCTCTTTCCTGCTCTCTCTTCCCTCCCTCCTCTCTCTCTCCGCTTCCACTTGGTTGGCCCCTTGTGATAGATTGGAGTGACAGCCTATAGAAGGAGGCTAATCAAATTGTTTATTATCGCTCTGAATCAATATGTATGGATCGCTAAAGCATCAAAGTGGGCTCCAGGAGAAGGAGGCTGCAGCTGCGGGTTAAAGCCGGAGCCCCCCGGACCAGCGCTCAACGTTCAACACACTTTCACTCTTACTTAAGTTGTGATGACCCAGAGGGGTCAGCTGAGCATAGAGGAAGGGAGGGGGGCCAAGCAGCGACTGGATAAAACACACACACACACACACACACACACACACACACACAAGCCCTCCAGCCCTGAATGAGTGTCAGCCCCAGCTGAATGATAAACAGCCTATCAATCAAATTACCTCCCCCAAACAACAAGAGATTGAAATGCAAAAGCTTAATCTCCAATGGGCGCTCAGGTCATGCGGCCGGAGACATTGTCCGTTGCCGCTTCTCACTGTTTAGAATTTTTTTTTCTTCTGTTTTGTGGGAAATATCGGGAGTGTAAGAAAAGCTTAATCTACTTTTAGCCTTTTGGGATGAACTCCACGGCATTGAGGTCAAACAGAGCAATGAGATATACAATAATATACACATTCACACACACACACACACACACATGGCTGGCATGTGAGCTTCATAGTCCTCTTTATTCAGTGTTGGGACATTTTATCCACTCTTTATTTTGGCCATCACTTGCTTAAACAGGCAAAATAAAGACCCCTCCCTCATCCCTCTTTTGTAATGAATTGCACATAGCAAAGAATAGGGCACAGCCTGACTTGGGGTAAAATGTAACACGGCTTAACAGGTTCAAGTAGAACGTGCTCTTGTAATCGCCTCATTTCGTCATCTGCAAGTTTTAATTGAAAAATTGCACAGATGTTTGATCAAGATTCACCCTTAAGGGTGTTTTTGTACTCTAAAAAGTATGTTTTGTGTATATAAACCACAGAACATCTTGAAGGATGAAACAAAGTACCTTTTTAAAGCATGTAAATAACTCGCAGAAAGAGTAGGAGGTCAGGCTAAGATACAGCCTCCACATGGTGTGGTTTGTTTATCGCATGCTTTATGAATGAATATTCTGCCTCACTGACATATATCTGACTGTGTTGCACATCTTATATAGGCCCGTATTAGAGTGACCTTAGAATTACATGAACTTAATTATTTTTTTTAAGCAATTAGAATTGTGAATTAATAGAATGAATAGAACCATGTCTCAAGACAAGAATATCTGATTAGGTACATATACACTATATGGACAAATGTAATGGGACACCTCTTATTTATTGAATTCAAGTAGCTCCTTACTTCCAGTGAAGGACAATTTTAATGCTCCAGCATACCAAGACATTTTGGACAATGCCATGCTTCCAACTTTGTGGACACAGTTTGAGGAAGGCCCTTTTCTGTTCCAGCATGACTGTGCCCCAGTGCACAAAGCAACGTTCACAAACAAGGTGGAAAGCCTTCTAAGAAGAGTGGAAGCTGTTATAGCTGCAAAGGGGGGACCAACTCCATATTAAAGTCTATGTATATGAATGTAACCCTTCATTAAAGTCCCTGTTGGGGTAATGGTCAGGTGTCCCAATACTTTTGTCCATATAGTGTAGCTGTATTCAGTGAAATATGAAAAGCCCAGCATTGTTTAAACCATGGTGGAGCTGTAAGCTTCCTGGAAATCTTTACCAAGTGTCTCAGCAGGAGAAGTGTGATCAGGACCCCTCGCTGATCACAGCTATTGATTTGTGAGGCTCATGCAGCGGAGGACCAAAGGAGTGAAATGTTTCTCTGCTATCAATAATTGGAATAATAACCATGACTGAGAGACAGAGAAAGAGAAACGGACAGAGAGAAACAGAGAAAAGAAGAGGGAGGGTCTCATCTGTGGCATAAATGGCGTCTGTCAACTTGTGGTGGGAATCAATAAGGTCAAGCATGGCAGACATCACAGATGACTGTTAAACCTTTAAATGCTGCAGTTGTATAGGACATTAGGGATGCTCAGTATTAACCGCTTGCCATGCTTTATTTATTTTTTCATTTTTTGCTATACCTAATAAAAGCACCGGCTATTACAATTGGTTGGTAGAACCATCAGCTCCACAGCTTTCATCATAACATTTTGCAAAGTGGCCCTTTGACTTATTACATCTCACATTCAAACGGTTGCTGCCATAAGAAAATCTCATAACTTCATTTTTCCATTTTTTATTTTTTGTTCACAACATTGGGAAAGACGTGCCATTTACACTTATGGAGGCTCTTAAACTTTAAAAAGGATCTCATTTCAGAATCAGAATCAGAATCAGAACACTTTATTGATCCCAGAGGAAACTGCTTATGTTACGACTGCACAGACACACAGAGAGACAAAGACAAGAACAACATAAAGTATAGTGTAAGTCAAATAAAAGTCAAAAAGAACAATCCAGAAAAACTGAGGGCGAATTTAAAGAACGATTTATACAAATTGTTCTTTAAAGACCCATCAATTGAAAGATTCTTTATGGAACCATAGTGGTTTTCAATGGCATCTGCTAAAGAGTCTTTCAATTGATGGCTCTTTAAAGAACAATTAACAAAAGCTGTTTCTTAAAGAAGCATCAGTTGAAAGATTCTTTTTGGAATGATAGTGGTTCTTCAATGGCACCTGATAAAGAACCCTCTCTGGCATGCTGTATATTTTAGCAAGTGCAAAACTTATGCCCTTGTAAGTGAACCAACATACCCAAAGTATTTAAACACAGTTGTTTAATCAAAGCCTTTGGTTACCTGAAGGCCACTGGGCGACATCAACCCTTCAGTAAATGGCACAAAGCACTGGAACACTATTATGTGTGCATTCACTTTCTCAATCGTGCCCAAGGTGGTGTCAGGAACAGTGAGGCCATTCTGGCAACTGATCACCGGTTTCCTCAAAAGTCCATCCAGGCACCACCTCGATGCTTCGCCACCCAGAACGCAGGTCACTAATTAGAATCGTGCAACACAATACTGCTATTCAGACACTTTGCCACCAGACTACTACAACAAGATACTTTGCCATACCTGAACGCACACCCACACTGCATTATTGATAGCAATAATTTCAACCCTCCACCAAAATCCAATTAATATTTAACCTGATAATACAAAGACCCTTTACTGCACTCCTTCTTTATCCACACAATATCATTTACGGATCGTTATATGTGTGTGTAAGTGATATAGGTATGTAATCGCTTTTAGATTAACATTGCTGATAAACCATGAATGAATGAAAAATGAGGCCCTCATCACTAAATGTCCAAAATACAATATAAACAAACTAAGTCTGTCAGGGATGACTCAGGTGGACTGAATGAGAGTGATGATTTTTTTTTTTTTTTTTTTTTGCTGAAATTACTGCAATCCCAGACCAGGAAGTCTGTCCCTACACTTCAAAGCACCGCTTTACAAAGAGGTTGGCCAGCATCACCGGGGCAAATTCACTTTCAGTCACCCAGAACGCTGCACCAGGGATAAAGCATTACTTCATATGGTGATTAAAACAGCATGTCATATTTGAGCTATGCATCTGAGTCTGTTTAAAACCTGTATGTGTGCATCTGGCAGGGCAAAGAGAGAAAGAAGAGACACAGTGTTTTCATGTAATTACTACTTTTTGGTCATTTTGCGAGAAAAGCATTAAGATATCTTTGACATCTTTGATATTTCAGCATAATGTACTGTAGGTCAGTCTAAATTATTAATATTCATATGCCGGCCCAAAACCTAGAAATGTATAGTTTGTACTTATGTAGAGGTGAAAAACTATCATAGCATTTAAACACCAAGTTAAAATAAATGTTAAAGAAACATTGCAATGAATATTTGGTTGAAAGTGCTAGAACATAGAACTAGACCATAGAGCTAGAATATGTATGTATGTATATGTATGTATATATAGACGCATGCAATAACAGACATTTAGTTGAAACACCCCAAAACCATTCTTCCCTCTTATCTACCTTCTCTGCTTCTCTAAGTCTTCTCTACTGGTCAAGGAAATTTTAGAAGCCTTCATGACTAACTCTACTGGCATAATTGCTCACTAATACTCTGACATCATCATTGACTTTTCTGCTCCCCACAGATTCCGTGATCCCTCTGTCAATAGTCTGACATCCAGTTATTCTTTTTGACTCTGTTATGCTACTGTTTGTCTCACTTTGAGAAGATCACTCTACTTAACTGTAATTCCTTAATGTCTTTGTGAGTGCTGTCTTTTTCAAGCTTTTCTGTAATTGCACTGTATCATGGTGTAATTTTGTTGACTATCCTGATGCTTTTTTCACCAGGATCATCTCACATACACTATGTGCATCATACCTCAGGATATTCTTTAATATCCTGCCTTTCTCTAACTTTTCCTGTCCTTATAAAATTTGGACGATACATGCCTTGACCTCTTGTTACTCATTAGGTTCTCTTGACAGAGATGGAGCTTCAGCAGTCACAGCAGCTGATGTTGGTTTGCCTCCCTTAGGCTTCGCAAATTTGCTTCATGTTCGTTGGGTCTGGTGAATCTTCAGCACTATGGGAGACAAGTAAAGTATGTAAAGTAAAGTGGCCCCTTATAGTCACATGTGAACAGTGTGAAATTCTTCTCTTCTGAAATTTATCTCTTCATTTAACCCATTCACCAAGTGAAGCAGTGGGCAGCCAGTGACGCAGCACTTGGGGAGCAGTGTGAGGGGATGGTACTTTGCTCAAGGGGACCACAGTGGTGCCACTGGCAGTCCTGGAATTCAAACCCATGACCTTCTGATTGCAGGGGCAACTCCCTAACCACCAGGCCTTCAGCTGAAGCTATATCCCAATGTTGTCATTGCTGTTTGCTGGGGGCATGGACAGGCAGTACCACCCACTGTAATAGCTCAGCAGACATCTGTGTCATCAACACAGGATGGTCTAGATCTGTAACCCCTGTGCTATTTCTTTGCCTTCTCACCCTTCAGAGCCTTGGCACCTCAAGTGAGGCTGTTCCTGCTATGACTCTTACTTCTTTGGAAGCCATCTGGGATTATTATCTTCATTAAACTCATGTGTTGTCTCAAGTCACCTCGTACCACTGCTAATCATTTTCAGGTGACCCTCCTTGTGAAAGTAATTCAGAAAACTAAACCACATCTTCCAGCTTGTCGATAACCTATAACCTGTAACCTCAGGTCATTCTACTTTGTCTGCAAACCTTAGTGGCTGTTCCCCGTTGACATGTGTGCTTTTTATTAAATGGTCATTTAGATGTTGCTGAGAGATCTTCCATGGGGAAGCTTTGACCTCCTCAATACTGCCCAACATTACTCCTTGTATCTGTTGTATTTTTTGTGCCTTTCCAAGAGCACCTTCTCATCTTATTTATCTAAGAACATGCAGTACTGTAACATTAAGATGCATTAGTCCCATCATCAGGTGCTTACAACTGGATGTTCTAACCCATAGTTACTAGCAACTGCAGTGATGATTATAGGCTTGCCGTTATCACAGTACGTTAGAGCTGGTGTCAACAGTTGACCTCATTTCCTGGGACCATGCATCACACCACGTTGTGGTTCGGTAACATATTCTGTAATACTCAGTGTCATGTGTTTTATTCTGATTCTCTTTTTGGCAAGACTGGGAAGGCTATATGGTGTGGTGTTATTTACTAAGGTATTAAGAAAATAAGATGCAAAGAATAAGGTGCTGCAGCGCTGGAAAAGTTGGGGTACAGTGATGTCTCTATTGCTTTTTTAGAAGTTCTGGAGAACCATTGCCCTGCACATTTTGTCCTTTCCATCTGTTTGAACTCAGTAAAGGATTCTCATTTAGCTGATTAGTTGTGCAGAGCAGTGGGCCTTTAGGACCAAGGCTGAGAAACACTAGGAGATAAGCTTCTATATTGCTTGTGCTGTTTGTTTGTACTTTGTTTCGAATGCTTAAAATGTGATGGTTTTCTATTAATTCCTTTCTCTGCTCTAAACTTTGTGCTGTTCTTTCATTTTGACTGACTGAATTGTTCTTATTTGTACTGCCTTGGGTCCCTTGTTCTTAGCACAAATCCCAGAATGTACTTTCAAAATTGTGAATATTTCTGGCAAATGGTTCAAATGTCAGGGTTTCATTATTTGCAGATTCAGTGCAGTTTCTACATCTGACATTGCAGCATGCTAAAACAGGTTAGGTAGATTCAAAGTTGATTGTGTTCATTTGTCCAGTGTCTGTATGTAATGCTGTCTGAGAGAGTTGCACCGACTTCCTTGCATTAGGCTTAATTAATACACACTAGTGGGCTGATAAGTGTGGGGCTGAAAGGAGATCTTTTTAAGAGACACTTAATCCTGCTATAGCCACCTTCCCCCCTGTTGGGGCAGTCTCCAGTGGACTCATTAGCAGACCACTCAGCAGAGAGGGCTTCCCTTGTATCCTGCCCAGCTCCCCCCTATACACACGCAGTGAGTGATGCATGCTGCCATTATTATGTTGTTCATTACTCATATAAGTATCTGACAGATTCTTCATCCTCACACAGCCTTTCATCAGTTGTGTGATTAATCATAGCCTGTTATCCCCCCCCCATGCCCTTTTTCATTGCCGTCATATAACTACAGCTTCTGTGACTCATACGGACCATTTAAACACAAAGCCCACTGCTGAGAATAGAGTAAAATTAACCTTTAGAACTCAGTAAATATAAACAGTGGAAATCAGTCTAAAACCGGTGTTTGCTGCTCTTTCTCTCGGCCGCTCTCCGGATCCCCTCCCTCTGCGGGTTTTCCCCTCCCACTTGAAGGCGGAGACAATCCTGAAAGTTCTCCCGGGTTCAAAGATCTTGTGTTTTTCTGTTTGTTTCTAAAACCTAAAATAAAAGAAACTTGTTCATTTTTGTTCTTTATGTTCATTTGCATGCGATGCCATTTTTAAAACCCCAGTAGTGGTTATTATTATTATTACATGTTTTTAAAATTATAATAACTTTGGTTCTACGTGACACAGGAACACCAAACAAAGCTCAGCATGACGTCTGACACCTCGAGCATCAACACAAACTGGGGGAACTAATATATAAGGAACTGTTTTGCTGTATGACGACAATTTACCATTTGTTTCGGTTCTGGCACTGATCCGTGCCATTATCATTCTAAGGGTGAAACAGAATAGAAATAAACTCATAAGTTCTATATAGTCCCTATAACTTAGGCACGGATGGAAAATCAGGCAGTAAAATGAAGAACTGATCCTTGACATAAAGGTATTGCTGCCAATAATCAATATTCTTAATATGATATGTAGGAGAGGAACATGCACATTGAGGCATTATACAAGTAGCGTTAAGCCGAATAGGTGATTTTAATCAACTGACACCTGCAATTTCTTGAAACTAGTGGTGTCAAAGTTAACACGTAAATAACACGTCAGCACATTAAATTATTAACAGCACAATTCATTGAATGTTTCTCTCAATGGACATCAGTGATGACAACTCGAAACTCCAGTTCCACTCTGTGGGAACCACGTCAGTTTCATATTCAGGTTCATGTTCTACATGGATGTGATATAAAGAATGTTATTAAATTACTGCCAACAGTAAATACATTCTGATGAAGCTTATTTTGTTTCCTCATATAGCTATAATAAAATACATTGCTTTTTAAACTGAACAAAAAACACTTTACCATTTGAGCAAATAAGACAAATGCAATTAACTGTGATTAATTAAGCAATATAATGACTAATTATTTCAATAATTTGACAGCCCTATTTGACACACCTGGCCTACAGTAATGGTGGAAATAATGCACACATACAGACTTAGAATAGAAAATTTAGCCAAGGTTAGTGCAAAGACTTTCATATTTTTGTTGGTGTCTGAATTTACCAGCTTTCACAGTGGAAATCACAAAAAATTCCCCTTTCAATGTGCACAAAAACATAAGTGTTATCATACTGGTACACTAGCCTTGGCTTTACTTGCTATCAGACTGGAGAGGAAAACTTTCTGTGATGAATGTGCAAATGCCTCCATCTCTCTACAAATGTCAGAAGAGTCATTTCGTTCAGTTTAAACACACTGTATGTGTGTGTGTGTGTGTGTCTGTGTGTCTGCGCGCGCATGTGTGTATATCACCAGCTATTGTTTTTCCTCGAAACATTTCTCACATCATCAGAAATGAAAGGAAGAAAAAAGAGAAAAAGTGCAGTAGATAAAACTCATCCGTTTATTTGCTGCGATGCATTAGTCTGATCTGGAGTAAATTGCCCTGCTCAACTCCTCTGTCCATGCCTTTCTTTCAGGCTTCATATTGATGCAGATATCATTTCCATCGTGTCATTTATTTGAAATACTGTGTGCATGTGCATGTGTGTGTGTATGTGTGTGTGTGTGTTGGGGGGGTTCTGTGGGTGTATAAGCTCCGGCAGTGAATCAAATCAATTGATAGAGCAGTTAGCCTGCAGCCTCCCAGGCGCTGAGTGAGCATGAAATATTATGGAGATTGTTCTTTAAAGTGATCTCTTCATCATCATCAGAGAGAGAGAGAGAGAGAGAGAGAGAGAGAGAGAGAGGGAGAGAGAGAGAGAAAGCAGAGGCTTTCCATGCTGAGCCCAGCTGTCATAACTCAGTCACCCGAATAATGTAGCAGCAGAACACACACACACACACACACACCCACACAAAGTTACTAATGTGTTAAAATAATGCAGTTTTGGTGGCCGAACACAAGTTTGGTACCCATATTTTTTGGTGCACTCCAGCCACTGCAGAAATGTGTTCAATTCTATAAGCACCTCATATCATTTAATGAAGCATTACCTGAACTAAGTATTAAGGATTGATTAGCAGGGC
>JBBPCZ010000042.1:16904834-16915505 GCA_037974445.1 Brycinus macrolepidotus
GTAAAGTACAGATACGTAAAAATGTACTTAAGTACAGTAACGAAGTACAAATACTTTGTTACATTCCACCACTGTGTACCGGTATACTTACTGATTCCGCTTGTCAAAACAGAATGACAAATGTGACAATTAACAATTACGAATTTTTTTTTACATGCTACATTTAATGTGTAAATTTATAACATTTTAGTCTGCCTGTTAGTATGACATTGTGATGGAAGAACCAGATTAATAAAGGGGATGCCCACAATAATAAATGTGTACTGGAATTAGGGTAACAGTAGGAAAATAGTTAGTTCATTCATTTATTCATTCATTTTCTGTAACCACTTAAGCCTTACTAGGGTCACGGGTACCTGGAGCTTATCCCGGGCCACATACACACACCATTCACTCACACACTCATGCCTACAGACAATTTAGAATCCCCAATTCACCTGACACGAATGTCTTTGGACTGTGGGAGAAACCAGAGACCCCGGAGGAAACCTACACCAACACGAGGAAAATAGTTAGACAAGATTTGAATATTGTTAGGCAGGGGTGCCCAAGTCCTGGAGGGTCAGTTTCGAGCACAGTTTGGTGATTTCCCTACTCAAACACACCTGGTTCAACTCACCAGTTAACTGCCAGGTTTAGTGATTGTATCTGAGGAGGGTAACTACCAAACTGCTCTTCAGGGCTACAGTTGAAGATACTTGTTCTAAGGTTTTCCAATGAGTTACTTCTACCTTATCATTGTTACATTATTCAGTAGCCAAGTCTGTTTCATAATCTCTGTTCTGGCATGTACTGCACATTTTCGCTTATTCCTGTTTACACATGCCTGATTTCTATCAACAGCTTATGTTGAACCTCTTCATAAGACAAAATTAAGTTGGTTAGAGCCAGAAATGACTAAATTCTAAAGTAAAATTCAATTTTAATCTGTAAATGGCTTCTTGCATAGCATAGCAACAGTGGCATAGATTGTGTTTTAGACCACCTTCAATAACAGATATCTTCTAAATAAATATTTTTAATTTAGAATTTAAGATTTTATGTGGTTAGTTCTAATGGGTTTCATGATCTACCTGCCAGCATCGGCCTGCGTAATCTTTATGACCATTCAGATAAATCTCAGTTAAGACCCCATTGTTAGTTGCGTTAGCTACTTAGATTAGCAGTGAAGTGTAAACATTCATTTAAATACATTTCTCGATATGAACGGTCCAAAAGGTTCTTTATTATTTAAAGAGTTTGAAGTACTAAATAAAGTGTCAGATTCTACTGTCCATTTCCCTGACCATACAGTCTAAGCTGTTGAAGTTGTTAAACAGTCTTTTTTTGACATGATCATAGTTGTGATGTCATAGCCATACAGTCTAAGCTAGAAACTAAGCTGTTAAAACAATCTTTTTTGACATGATCATAGTTATGATGTCACCGCCATGAATACATTTATGTACAGTATGTCCACCAGTTTAGTGTACAACAGTTTAGCCTATTGATTCACAATGAAGTGATAAAGGGTGCTGTTACTGCGGACTCCCTGTAGCAGTTATTGGACTGGGAGATGTGGAGGAAAACCAGTAAATGTTGTGCTGTTCCTGGTTGTCGGGAATCAAATATGTCATTACAGGCTTCTAAAAATATTCAACCATCCCACCAGTAAACAGCAGCAAACACAAACACTACCACCACACACGAGCACACACACACACACACACAAACACACACACACACACACACACACACACACACACACTCTCTCCCATTTCCTCTGTCTCTAAAATTCTGCAACAACTTTTCCAGCCTGGCTAAATGCCTGAATCTACGCTCACTTCCTGACCCCCTCCAAAACTGCCCCGCCTACATTCCCCCTGGGTCGTTCTTTCATTCATGTCTGCTGGTCGGTGTAATGTTATCCGACGAGAGCTTTCTGAAGCTTCAGTGCAGGCTTTGGTGTGATGGTTTTGATGACTTCCGTCTTTGAATTTTGAACAAAAATGTTTTTGAAGACAGAAAACCGTTCACTGAGCTCTGTCATAACTGTCATTCACAGAGGTGGAAAATACTTGAGTGATTGAGTGAACTTATTATTGTAAGTATTATTTTGGGAAGTCTGTATTTACTCTACTCTGTACTTTATCTGTACTCTGTACTTTATTTGCTATAAAATCAAAAAGCTGTGTGAACGTCCTTTCTAGGTGGGGATTTACCCATGGTTGTATCAAAGTCATGATTTTTTAGTACTTGATGTGAATTCCTGTATGTTTAATAACAAACAATCAAACAAACAAACAAACAAACACATAGATAAATAAAAGTTCATATCAGTTTATAAAAACTGGCTGAACTAATTCAGGTTTGCTCAAGGCATGGTCCTGCCCATTGGCTGCTCCCCCACACTTGTGACATGCATTACTGAGGAAAAGGAGGAAATGCGGCTGCTCGCTAAATGAATTTTTGCCTTAGGTTTTCCCTTTACATACAGAAGTCCATACTGTGGCATTAACAAATATGTGTGTGTGTGTGTGTGTGTGTGTGTGTGTGTTTGAGGTCCTGAGAAAGTCAGAGTTCTGTTTCTGTATGCTATCACATTTGTGATAAAGCAAGTGGAAAAACTGAGACATTGTGACTAACAAAGCTATAACACTATCACAGGAAAGACCTGCATTCGCACACACACACACACACAACTTCTAACCAATCAAAGCTGGTTGTGTTCATCAGAGAGATGACTGACCAATCAGAATCTTTGCTCAAAATCAACACTGGTCGGGACAATACTTAACAGCAGTGATCACAAATCAGTGGTGAACACTGTAATATCAGTTACCCACTTCATAATATTTTATTTCAGTTTGCCTGGCTACCTAAAATGAAGTTTGACCAAAAATGAAAAAAAAACAAACAAACAAACAAACAAACAAAAAAACTCATCCATCACACAACTGGTATGGTAAACATGCTATTGGAAAGTTCCTGGAACCACAACTAACCATCCCTGGACAGATGTGCCATGCTGTAATTCTCTAAGATAAATGATAAGGCGGGTAAGAAAGAAGCCAACAGTCACTTGAGATGAGTTGAAGGATGACTTGAAAGCAGCAGGCACGGCATCAACACAACAAACAATATGCAATAAACCACACCACAATCATCTCCATTCCTACACCCCACACAAAACTCCTCTAATAAAAGAGAAGCCCAGAGAGGAGCTTCTAAAATTAGATTTAGACAAAAACATTAAGACAAATCAGAACTATTTTGAAATGAATTCTGGTCAGATGAAACCAATTGAACTCGTTTGTAGTAATGCAGCTCATCATGTTTGCATAAAAAAGCCGTGTATAACGACATACCTACAATGAAGTATGAAGGTGGGAGCATCATAATATGAGGTGATTCTCTACCAACAGTACTGTGGCATTAAACATCACTGAAGTATTTAAGAATTTAATTTCTTTAGCCAAGAAAACAGAGGTGATAAATGAACAAGACAACAATCCCAAAAGTGCAGCCAAAATAACTCGAGTGAAGGTACAAGTCCTAGCCAACCTCCTGCCTTGAATCCCATTGAAAATTTTAAAACTGCAAGTCAAACAGAGGGACCCTCATAACCTTGAGGAATTTTAAACAGTTTGACTAGAGGAATGGGCCAGAACTGACCCACAATGCTGCAAAAAGCTGTTGATGTCTTTTATCTCTAAACACCAGCTTTATGGCAAGTACCAGTGTTAATGTGTGATGTCTGAATACTTTTCATCCAGTCAATTTTATTTTAAAACCAATTTTGTTTATGCTTTTGAATACATATTTTCCTTCATTTTTAAGTTGGTTAATTTGAAGTGGATACATGCACTGGAAGAGTATTAAATAAAAACAAAATAAAACAAAAACAAAAACAGAAGTGTCTAAATACATGTACTGATTTTGTGAAAACCTCCTAACATAGAAAGTAAAACAGGGTACACTACACAGGCGCACAAACCCACACACACACACACACATACACACACACACAGGTGCAGGCTGGCACCAGCCTGGCTGTCACAAATGCATACAGACATACACACACTCCCTCCAGAACATAACATGCTGCATATGCTTTCTCAATCAGCTCCCATATTCCTGCATTACAGTCCACAGCTGCTCTTAAAGACCGTACAGTCACTCAACTGTCTTTTATAGAGCATCAGGAGAAAACCCTTTACAACCGGCCAAGTAGGTGCGTGCATTTGCATCTAACGATGACTGATTATTTGACTGTAGAGGCCGTTCGTAAAAAATTCAGGGAAATATCTTTCTCATGACACAGCATTGTATTTTCCTCCATCCAGAAGATCCCGGAGCTGTAACTGCGCCTTTTTGATTCTTTCAATTACCTAAAAAGCTCTTTTGATCAAATTTAATTAGCTGCACTGAACAATTACCTGCACTGAAATTAGCGGCATTTAAATGCATCGATTGAGTTAAATTTAGATGATGAGGAAAAATGAGAGAATGAGAGTCAGAGAATGAAGTAGACAGAGAGAGAGACAGAGAGAGAGAGAGAGAGAGAGAGAGAGAGGTAAGCTAAACCCGCAGCACTAGAAGAAGTGGAAGGATATGAGGTGTCAGGTGACCACGCTGAAGCGCGCTACAAAAAGCCACAGGTAAATAAATGACGAAGGGCTGGCATGTAACTTCCATGTCGGTTGAGCTCGGTTGAGTATCGTGTAAAGCTCAGACCAGACTCAAATTCTCACTGGCACAGACTCTGGTTACATCATCGAAAAACACAACCCTGTCTCTCTCTCTCTCTCTCATCCGCGCGCGTGTGTGTGTGTGGGTTCGCTAATGAATATACATGAATTTATAACCAGTGACAACCCATTTTGTTTATGCTTGGAAGTACATATCTTCATATCACTGCTGCTGCAACAAAACCTTAAAATTTCCAAAATGCAGGAGGAGAAAACATTACAGGAGGAGGATAAAACATTAAAACATTTTTAGTTTTTAATGTAACTTAATATGGCATTTTTAAAATAACAAATAATGTGGATCATGTCATAATTTGTATGGGTACACACACACACACACACACACACACACATGTATAAATATATGTGTATATATATATATATATATATATATATATATATATATATATATATACATAATCAGTGCTCAATGCTGGAACAAAAGTATGAGAAAAAAATCAATAAAACAATAGCGTTCAGTGTAAGAATGTAAAATTAAACCATTGGAGCATTTCACTGGAAAGTAAAGCTGTTATTTTCAAACAATAATAAAAAAAGACTCATATATATGTATTCAAAATGCTGCAAACTGCACTTCATGAGGAAGGGAACAAATGAAACCAATCAAAATTAACATGCATCAAATTTAAGATTTTTTTTTTCTCATCTCCTATTAAGTTACTGTTTCTGAAATATGAGGTTTTTTATTGCAGTGAAGATTTAGATTTAAAAGATATATGTGACTGCCTATATGTAACAAATAGTTTTCTAAGCCTGACATTAAACCTAATCCGAACCTTAACCTCTGTAACCTAAAACTAATGCCATTGACCTTTCAGTCTGAAAGAAGGAAACATATAGCTTTAAGAAACAAACAAACAGACACAAACCCTACAAAGTCAGAACCTTTGACTTTTTGTTTTTTATCTCCCTAACTTATTCAGGACATTGTCACCCTGAAAATGTACAAAAACAAACACACACTCTTGGAGAAGTAAAGTGAAGGCCAGTACAGGACACCTAACCCTGACCCTGTACGATACACGATCACCCAATTAGCAGCTAATGTTAATACATGAAGTACATGAACCTGCGGTCGGAAAGTTTCTGTTCCCTTTCGTTCTCTATCTCTACTTCTCTCTCTCTCTCTCTCTTTCTCTCTCCCTCTGTCTCTCTCTCTACATGCTATCTCTCTTTACCAAAAATACCTTCTTTTGCCCGACGTTCAATAATCGAGCCACATCTCTTTACTTCTGGACCAAAGTAAGCACATGGTAGGCAGCTTTGAGACAGCCCAGACACCCAGGCGTGACCACCAGAGTGGGCAGATAAATTCGGATGTAGGCCTGCTGCTGTTAAAGAGGCAATGGATAACCCAGGCCCTGGTGCTTCTGTGTGGGCTGCTGTTGCTGGCTGAGGGGCAGGTAGCCATCATCTTTTATCCTCCAGTGAAGAACAGTGCTGCAAAATGTTCCAGTGTGACCACTTCTGCAGCATGTCAGAATGCCCACCACATGCTCAGAAAGACTTAACAGACTCCAGGCCTGATATCGTTACTGAATAAATCTTCGCTGTCATTGAAAAACCTTCCATTTTTAACCCCCCCAAATTCTCCCCCATTCCTCAAATTTACACCATGTGGAAACGGTAGCTGCCAGTTCTATCCCAATGGATATGTTCTCATAATCCTCACCATTTATTAATGGTTGGGTCTTACCATCAAACACTTATGGACAATCAAAACAGCAACATATTGGAGCTGACAGGTGACTTTAACAGATAAACCTTATTGGCTTTGGTGGAGGTGTTGTAATTACATGAAACCAGCTTCACTTGGTGTAGAAAATGCTTTGCAAAAGAATTTGTAAGGTATGAACTTTCCACATAGATACAATAGATAGAAAATAGATTCAAAAGATACAATAAAGTTCTTAAAGTCCAACCGTGTTCCTGTTTTTGGGAGTACTTTTGCTTTCCCTATGAAATGTGTACCTCTTTATGTTTGTCCCTGTTTTAAGTAGAAAAAAAGAGAACTTAAAAAAAAAGAGAGAAAAAAGTTAAAAGTAACTTTTAAAAATGCACTTTTTTTAAATAGGAAAATAATATTAAATGTTTGGTGTCAAGACACAACTCCAACAACGTAGGAAAACTCACACTTAAAGAATTAAGTATTAAGGTCCTGAATATAATATGACAGGTCCTGAATATAATACCCCCTTGAAGATACCATCCCAGGTATTACTAATCTTTGTTAATGCCTGTCTGACACTAAAAGGATTTTAAAAACCCTAACCAATGTTGAAAATGTCAGAGATTACACGCTTAATTACATTTTTACCTTTTTTTTATCATTTCGGTTGTTCTAACCCCACACAGCAAGATCTGCCCTGAATGAAATGCTGCTCACTTTCAGATTATGCCAGTGGTTCAGATTCTCAAAACCTCTTATGATTTAATGTGACTTTAGATCTAAACACACAGGGCGGATTATAGCGAGGTGTTTCCTCTGCTGGAGAAAACAAAGCGAGATGTTTAACAGTAGACTTTTTGTTATATATAGACATTCATGCTATCGGCACAGGTAGACTGGTTCTCATTCTCTATAGTGCATCTAGCACTTGAATTACTCATCGCCGTGCTCAGTTTTAATTGGGTGATGTTTTTTTACACATGACATCAACATTGTATTTCCCGCTAGAAAATCGGTGTCCACCCAACACTACAGTCGTAAATATTGAACATGTTTAATATTAACAATTTACAATCAGGTTAGTCCTGGCTGGAGTGGATCGGAGGGGTAAAGACTGGACTATAGACACCCCACGCCACAGGATAATCCGGGAACATAATCTTTTAAGTTCACCCTGACATTGGGAGGCCTTTTGCGATTGGATAGAGGGGCAAATTGGCCTCAAAATTGGCCCTGTTGATCCTGTAGTTGGGGCCAGGCATGAGTCTAAGTTCATTTTGATGATTTTGTTTCAAGCTTTTCCTAAGACAGAGCTGACATGTTAATTGGTACCAATGAATAGTTAACCTCATCCAATGCTGACATATTCTGTAATCTGTCATATTGTCAAATCTGCTCCCTCTCGCTCTTGTTTGCTCACTCGCTCTCAAATATGACTGATTAGTTTAAAGGTGAGCCGTGGGTCAGGATCTTCTCTCTCTGGTGATTAATCCTGCAGAAGGGGTTGAATTGATCACATTATTGCGTTAAGAAGGTCCCTGATTCGTTATAATCAGCCCCGGTATTGGCAGGTCGGCGCTGCAGGGCCGGCAGGGACGTTAGCCGTGCTTCAGCAGCCATAGGTCAGCGAGTCACTGGCCATTTTACAACTCACAGTCACCCCTCCTGACCTTTTGATGAGCACTTTACCAATCTGAGGGGAGGCGGGAGGACAAAGGAGAAGCGGATGAGGGGGAAATGGAACAGAGAGATTAGAAGAAAAGAGAGGAAGGCGGAGGAGAGGTGAGGTATTCACTTGATGACCACAGTGCATCATCGTCCAAAATGGCAAAGCATGCCATGAGCGTTAGGTCACTTCCTTGGATTCACCAGTTCAGTAGGAATCTGCACAAACAATGTATAACACCACAAGAAGAAATAATGCAAGCAGCCAATCAGAAAAGGGCAAATTTACATATACCAGTCGAAAAGGCACAGTTACAAAAAAGGAGGCTGCATTAAATGGCTGTTTTTGGTACAAGTTATAAAGGGAGCATAGTCATTTTTTTAAACTTTTCTATTTCTAGTTCAAACTGCTGGTAAACATTGTGAGCAACAGTTAAGAAAGGCTTTGGCACCGAGTCCATTTGGCACCCATTTTGAGACATTAAATCGTTTAAGTAGAATAAGGCATGGTTTAATAACAGCCCCTGGAGGTTAAAGCATGAACAGAGACTGATTGTGAAGGAGTCAACAGACAACATCACTCCACCGAGATCCCTCTTTAAAGCCATGGCATACTTCAATGATAAAAACCATCCTCTTCTCGCGTTTATGCCCCCGAACTCTATATGGAAGCAATTAGTACAGACTAAACAAATGAAAAGGTCTAAGAGGCATCAGCAATCAGAGAGCGATTTAAACGCACGACAAATAAAAGCCTGCAGCACAATTACGGCTCTAGAGTACGCCGGGGCCTTTTTCATGCTGCTCCGCCATCTTCCGAGCTGCGTTTTTCAAGTGTAGATACAATCAGAACTGGATTTTGTGGCTTATTTGTCTAGAGCTTTATCATTTGCAAATTATTCTTATGAATGGCTGGGATGTTCTATTGGTACGTGTTGGAAAAAATATGCAATGTAAAGTTCCACCCACTTAGCGAAATCAGCAAAACACTTGTTTGCTTCAAACAGTCTACTCAAAAAAGCTACTCAATGTCTTAGATGTCTCACATCATAACATATTATTAACCCTTAGAAATCACAGGTATCTGTAACAAAATTGTGGTATAGTCTAATATTAATTATTTATCACTTATAGCTCATTTCAGTGAAAGTGTGGATTCACAATTATGTTTGCAAGTTGAGAAAATATTGTATTTTGATTCGATTTTGATAAAAAGTTATTGTGTGTACAGTCTTACTTTGCACATTTAGATGTTTTACATGTTTTGTCATTGTTTGATATGGTTATTAAAACAAACACAAACAAGTTGAACTTAATGTAGAACTTAAATTTAATTTACATGTAATTCAATAATTAAGTACTATGTAATTAAGTTAATTACTATGTAATTACTACCTAATGGTGTTGTTACATTTAAGTAGAATAGCAAAATGACAATGGCTAACACAAATAACTAAAGCTGAGCACATTTTTTTTTTTTCAATTTTTCTACTCATCCTCATAAACATGACATCTTCTGAGTCACTCATTCGAATAATCTGTTAGTTTCATCCTTTCAGTGGTTTTGTCACCATGAAATATTAAATATTTAAAGGGTCTATAAAGTGAAAAACATTTTTTTTTTTATTTAAAAGCTTTATGTTGAACCAGTGCATTTACATTTATTTGTCTGTACAGCCCAATGCAGTTTGGCTCCACCCACACACACTGAAATTGCAGTTCAGACTGTTTTTTTGAAAGAGCGTCAATACAGGACAGCCAATAAGAGCAAAGGTCATTTACATATGCAACTGTACGGAACTCCCCTGGGCCAATGACATGTTTTGTTCATTTTCTAAATGAAAATAACTCCATCTTCAGGGAACAAACTTTTCCACACAATTACTGTTTATTTGATTTGTTTCCATTTGTTTTTTTCCAAAATGTTAAATGTAGGGAAAAATGCACTAAAATTTGCATTAAAAATACGGTTATGTTTACTGTGGAGGTTATGAGGTATTTTCACTCCAACAGAATCAACAAAAACAAATTTTTTTTAACAAAAATCACCTTTTTTTTAAAAAAAAATCAGCGAAACATGCCATGTAAGTGAGCATGTTGAAACTGTATATCAATCTCAAAGCCACAGTTACGAAAAATGCTGTTTAATTCTAAGTCATACAGAGTGGTTGGAAAAATGGTCACATAAAAATGAATTATGTTTTTGGCTTATAAAACCAGGCAAACATTAAAAGAAAAGTAAAATGCAAGAAAAATGTAGGATGCGGGCCCTCAAAGCTATAAAACAAAAACACTAAAAATGATGATTTGAAGAAAAATAAGGTGAATGACAAAGAAGAACATCATTATGTAACCGCTTGGGCTTCTTTGTTGTTTAGTTTATTTACTCCTTCTTTCTTTTTTCTCTCTCTGGAGTCTCTCTGGCATGCTTGTTCATTTGAGACTGCTGTGTTCTTTCTCTCTCTCTCTCTCTCTCTCTCTCTCCCTCTCACTCTCTCTCTCTCTCTATCTCTTACTCTCTCTCTCTCTCTCACTCTCTCTCTTTCTCTCTCTCTCTCTCTCTTCCTCTCTCTCTCCCTCTTTCTC
>JBBPCZ010000042.1:16937442-16943756 GCA_037974445.1 Brycinus macrolepidotus
TATTCTGTTTGTTCATGACTGGCCAGCAAGTGTTAATGAATTTTAAGCATGTACGAAACAAAACATTTATCAAACAAATCTTGACAAAAATTAAATTGTGATGTCACTGGTTTTAATGTTGAACAGTTTTCAGTGTTTCAGAACAAAAAAACAGTATCACTGTACCCAAAGCTTTTGTATTAAACAAATATATTCTCACATTTATGTTATACAGAATAATGTTTTCTCAAGTAAAATCATCTCATCAATGTATCAATGTTTCTCATGAGATTTTTAGTATACTACTACCCATTTCTTGACTTTTACTTGTTTTAAGTACTTTTTTGTCATTAAATTAATTTATTAATTTGGCCTATACATGTATTAATGCATAGAAAGGTTGAATTATCTGCTAAATTATATGCTAAAAAGAAAAGACAAAACATTCACAAAATAAATGTATCTAAAACAAGCCAAAAAAAGTATATAAGAAATAATCTTAATAATATAAATAAAAGGATAATAATATATCTTAGACTAATGTTTCCACATTCACTCATTTTTAGTAATGTTCACAAGGCTTTAACTGTGTGCTTAATGCTGACTCTCCATAGTTAAAACGAGACTTTCCCATCCTTGATCGATTGAACATTAACCTGGTGAGTGTGAGATATTTTTCATTAATGCTAAGTGTCATGGTCACTGCTGCACCCAAAACTGGGAAACATTATCTTTTGGAATCAAAGGCTCTTTGTTTCCATGTCAAAACAAAAAAAAACTCAAAATTATCTTATTCTCAATCATGGTCCGCTGCCCTAAATACCCTAGTAAGGTCTACTCATCAGTAGAGATGCTTTTAGTCTTAGACACAGGATTCTTCCAACACTGGCCGAAGCCCACACAGAAAAAGACAGCTAGCTGTATCATGATCTTTTTCTTTCTTTTTTTTCCAGGCCCATGCACTAATGCTGGAATAAAAACAGTATCTATCGTGACAGTGTCCTAAACAGCGCTATCGGGACCTACATCTCGCTTCCCACGATTCCGAGGTGACTAAAAGGGGCCAGTGCCCATTTACACTGCACGCATACATATTCATGCAGACTGGACCTGTCACTCTCTGTGTTGCTGTTCATCACACTCGGGTTAATTATCAATCCCCGCTGCTCCTGAGACCAGCCAGAAGTTTATAGAGAGAGAAAAGGTAAAGGTACTAATAGGGGCTACTGGAATTAGATGATAATTGCTAGTATGCTTTTTAAAATGACAGTGTGAAAAACAGCTCTTTGAATAAACTCAATAGAATTCAATCAGTGCACAAAGTTCTTCAGGGAAACCAGTGGTGTTTTGCTTCAAAGAATTATCCACTGAATGGATCTTCAATGGCATGACTCCAAAGAACTCTTTTGATGCCTTCATTTAAGTGTAAATTTAAATTTTTTGTTGCATTAAAATAAACCTTTCTTACATGATGACCATATAAGTTATATTGGCCACAAGTAATCACTATTCATAAAACTGAATGATATGCATGTTTTTTCATTATGCTGAAAGAAATAGTGTGTATCACTTTGTAAACAAATTCCACATGCCATTATTTTAGTAATTTGTATTAAAAAATAACAGCAACAGCCATAACAAATTAAATTTGTTTACAACACTGGTTTTATAACAGTTGAAGGTTTGTAATTGAACTAGTATAGGAGACAAGAACATTTTTAAATCATGTTAGAAATGTATTTCATTTAAAGATTTTATTATAGAGCCATTTGTCCAGGCCAAGAGCTATTTAAGAGTGAAGTGCGATGCTTATTTAAAGTACAATACTTTACAATACCACAAGCTAATGCACCATATGGTAGGTAAAATCAGGTGTACACCTTGGATCAAAGCTGGAGTAAATATTGTTTTAGATTGTTTATTTCTTTTGCTCGAAGTAAAAACCAAAAAATCAACTAAAATCAATATATCAGAAACTCTCCGGCTCCCGTCTCTTTGCGACAGAGTCAAATCAAGTTTGTTGAGGAGGTGTTTGTGTGTTCACGAGGCTGCAGGGCAGCTACAGCGTTTTACCTGCCAATCATCTGGAGTCCATTCCTGGCAGGGGAGTGGGATGGGGTGGGAGGGCACGTCACTTCACCTCTTAGCCTGCAGGTGCCCTCTCCGTTGCCCGTGCAGAAATGACAAATTCAATAAAACTCAGGCTGCTGGCACAGACGGCTTGCACTCCTGACAGCAGACCAGAACATCCATGAGGGAACCAGCTCTGGATAAAACAGCAGCAATGTAGAGGAGAGGCTCCTGCAAGACGATATGTGCATACTACGGAAAATGAATCATTCAAGACATGGAAGATGTAGTACAAATTTTTCATCGATCAGCATTAGCTCTGACACATTTGTTAACATTGTAAAAGCATGTTAAAAGCTGAAGCAGAGCAATAGCAGAGCTTCGGGAGAAAGTAGCTTATAAGTTTATAAGTGACTAAAATTCACAGCATCAGTCACTGAATGACTTTGCCGGTTCAGTTAGGTGAAAGATTTACTGTAAGATAAACATTACTAGACAATCTTTTTTATTTGAATATTTTTCTGTTGGTACAAACAGTTTTTTTTTGTGTTAATAACTTTTATAACTTTTATAACTGCACTGAATAATTGCAATGTAGTCCTTATATTACTGAATAATAAGCCTTAGGACCTAATTAACCAGGAATTTTAAGGGATTTTAATGGTCCATATTCAGACATCAGACATCTAATGCTCATACAATGTCAAGGGGCATTTCTGAATGATGTAATAGAATAAACTATGGAAAGAACAGACTGGACATTTAACATGACCGCAACAATGATGTGCAATCAATGGTGCTACATAATGATGTTAATGTTAATCACTGATGCCGTTTATTACCAAAGTATTTCCAGTCGTTCACTGAATTACAAAGGCTGATTTTATTCAGAGCAGTATATTAATGCTTGAAATGAGATTTGGTCTAGTCACTATAGACAGTTCACCAAAATGGGCATTTGTTCTTGATGACCCCCATTTGCTGACAACACAGTGCCACCATATAGCACCACAACATTTTGTTGGCCCCATTCATTCATGTATGGCATTGTTGGTCTTACAGTGCAAGCTAAGGCAGCGGAGCGATGAAGAAATGCAATCTTGCAGATGACATTAAGAGAGTGCCTGTGTATCTCCTCATCCCTGAACCTGGTGGCAGACAGTGCAGGCTAAGGTTACTGGCCGTAATTCTGATGGTGAAAGGGACACAATCAACCTACTTAATCTCCCAGGCTTGCTTTAAAGACGAAGAAAACCGATCTGGCCTCCATTCTGCCACACCAAAAATGCACAAGGGTACATGGGCTTCATCTTAAAATGGAAGTACACATTAAATTACACTCAAGTGCTGGACGCAGAGCACAGATGGTCTGAATGCAACCCTGTTCTCTTTTGTTCAGACCAATAAAAAGACGGAAAGGAGTCGTGGATCTGTTTTTCTTTTTGGTTTTGTTTTCATAACAGCCTGGGCTCTTTGACTCAACCTCTCAGAGACTCGGAAAGTAACTCCGAGCCCCCTAAAATTTAAGGCATTAGCATCAGAAAAGGCCTAAATGCCCTGTCTCGCTAATAAAACCCCGGTGAAAAAAGACACCCTGCAATTTCGCTGGTGATGAACCCGATCCCAAAGCGACCAGACTTTCTGTGAGAAAAGGGGACGGGACCTTACTGTACAGGCCGTGCTGATACCAATGTGCACATTGTGGAGGCATTGCAAGCATGAGTGCTTTATTAAAGTGCAGGCCCAATGTCTGCCTTCTGCCGCCAGCGCCTGCAGGACCCCACATTAAGACACCCACCTGTTCCAGGAAGGACAATGGAGGCCGAAACGCAATATTGGGCCACGGCTTGGCCTGCGCCAGGGACAAAAGCCCAAGGAGTGGATGGAGAGGAAAGATAAATGACCCTCGCGCTTGGACAGAGGCCAGGTCTCAGGGCCGCTTAAATAAGGCATGTAAAGGGTATCTCTGGAGCCGAACCAGGCCGGCACAGACGAGAGCAAGGGGAGAATCAAAACTCAGAGAGAGAGAGAGAGAGAGAGAGAGAGAGAGAGAGAGAGAGAGACTTCCAGACATATACTGTCAGACCGAGTATATGTAAATATGCATAATCACCTGTGCATATCTAAAGATATGTGTGCATATTTGAGTTTACAAATGTACACACATTTTGTGTGAACATATAATTTATCAATATCATTATTAATTTATTAATTGCTTTGGTTAAAGGAAATCCATGGCAATACATCTATTTGAGATAGCAAAGGAGGGGCAGACAGAGAGAGAGAGAGACAGCAGTAGGGGCAGGGAAAGAGAAGAGGGAGGTAGAGAGAGAGAAGAAAAAAGAAAAAAGAAAGAGAAGAGGAGAAGGAGAGTTTTAAATAAGTTTTGGGTGGAGGACTTTTTCCATGTTGACTTTGATTACTCTACCATGATAACACACACACACACACACACACACACACACACACACACACACACACACATTCTATTTGCTCTTCTTGAACCAGCTGAGTACATGTCTGGGAGACTGGGACACTTCTTCAGGAAACCGCAGGAAGACAATGAGAAAGTGTGTGAGAGAGAGAGAAAGAAAGAAAGAGAGAGAGACAGGGATGTACATGAACATAAATGGGAAACAACAATACTAACAGATAGATAATATTAACGGATTGAAAGAAAGAAAATGGCCAAGAAAGAGAAAAAAACAGAAAAAATGAATATAAGATTCCTTGGTCATTGAAACTCAGCAGAAAAGAGCAGTGGAACCAGAGCAAGGACAGCAGGTTCCTAATTGGAGGTTGGGGTCATTGGTCAGTTTTGGTAATTGGAGTTTTTGGTCATTCTTAGGAAGACATAAGCACACAGATATAACCACCCACAACCATACACACACACACCACACACCACACACACACAGACGTTTACGTCACCTGTGAGTGATTGGCAGGTGAGCAGGTGTGCTGTTGTGCAGCGGATCATTGGAGCAGTGCTGCCATTGTTCACAACATTGCTTTGATCTCACCAAACACGGAGCAAAAACACAGTGGGGAGCCGCAGCCAGCCTCCAGGCTACAGCCACTATCGACTCCACACTCAGTGTGCGTGTATGTGTGCGTGTGTGTGTGTGGGAGGGATAGAGCAGAGGTGGGTCCGTTAAGCTGAAAGGTTGCACACTGCTGCTTTCCCCCTGAGACACAGCCCCTGGATCTTGTCAGATCTCATAACAGTCCACCATGATAAACTACAGCCAGTGTCGCCTGCCCCTCTGATGCAAGGCTTCTTTTACCTCCATTAGTAGCTGAACTGCCGTGCATGATAAAGCCAGAAATCAGCAGTCTGGGAATAAAAACACTGATTTAGGAACAGCTCTGACATAGCCATTGTATTCAGTAAAGTATTCAGTACATTCAGAAAAATACAGGATCCTCACAGGTTCCTGGCTTGAATACACAGTTCTTGGAACATTAAAAGCTTATTTTTGTACACGAGTAAGCAAGAATATCCTTCAAGAAGAACCGTCACATAATGTTAAAGAACCACCCATTGAAATAAACTTAAGGGAACTAAACATGGTTCTTCTGTAGCTCCAAAGAGCCATATGTGGCATCACTATAACCTTTTAGTGTAAGTGAATTTTTCCTAGAACCATACATCCAAGCCAGAAAAGGATCCAGGGACCCTTTTGAGAAATGCTAGAGTGTATTTTTACCATTTGTCTTTTCAAATGGAGCTTAGTCATTCACATTATGCAAACAAATAGCCAGGGATGTGGACATGAAGACATTTTGGAGCTCTAGGCAGTGGATCTTCTCCTTAGCCTCTCTAGAAAGCTTTATCTTAAGGAGACATAATTCGGGGCCATTAAGCTCCATGTTGAAGAAGCCCACAAACACTCTGATCAATACTGGGCAATGCTGGCACTCTCAAATGACAAATAAGAGCAGTGGGTTGAGACATTTGGATGTGAGGGTCATGAAGACGAGGAGGTGTAAGTACAACCTGCACCGATTTGTTGACTTGTTCCCTCAAAACAATGACTTGTGAAAGGTTGAGAAACCATGTGCATGTGTGTGTGTGTGTGTGTGTGTGTGTGTAATAAATGCATCTGTCTCTTGTCTTTTCAGGCATATCCAGAGTATCTCATCACCTATCAGATCGCGAAGCCCGAGAGCGCCCCCCAGACTGCCGCCGGAGCAGAACAGAAATCATAGTCTCTCTCTCTCTCTCTCTCTCTCTCTCTTTCTCTCTCTCTCTCTCTCTCTCT
>JBBPCZ010000042.1:16972509-16992113 GCA_037974445.1 Brycinus macrolepidotus
GTAATGGTAAAGAACCCACATCCCACACTGTTCTCTCTTCATCCCTTAGAAGTATACACGCTTTTGTTACTGTGTATATATATATATATATATATATATATATATATATATATATATACACATATATATATATTGAAACACTCCTTATAACATCAGTAGATGGCTGAATAGGCAGATATATAACAACAGATCAAGACTAGTTTTATAAAGTACAAGGAGATTTTTTGAGACTTCAAATGCATCTTCAGCTTGTCAGTCCCACTGTGTGCCCAGTACGAATGCATGTGTGATGATATGAAGTTATGATGGTTGGCCTGCTCAAAAGTTCCTGCACATTGCTGGAATAGCTCTGTATTTAATGAGAAGCTATTGCTGCTGCACACTTAAATGGGGATAGACATCAAACGAAGATTTTAAAATATTTACACTCTCTTTCACATCCATTCCACACCCCGAAATGGGGGGGAAATTCATAAAAAGGTTGAATTTTGTGTTTTATTTTATTGTATTTTTTGTGCTTTAAAACGAGCAATAACACATTTGGTGGACGTGGTGTGTTGATGATTTTGAAGCCTCTGGAGGGAAAAAAGAGGAAGGAAAGATATGTGGAGCTGTGTTTGAGACAGCAGCCTGCGCCGTCTCATTCACAGGCACGGTGCTGTAAAACTCTCTCACACACACACACACACACATACACACACACACACACACACACACACAAAGAGAAAGGAAGAGGAGCAGCATGAGGCAGATACAGTTGTTACACTGCAACAGTTCAGTTAAGCAGCCCAAGAGAATGTTACTACTGTTACTACACTCTTGAACATAAAGGTTCTTGGCTTGAGTGTACAGTTTTAGAAACAAAGTTCAGTTGGTGTAAAGCCTTTACTCACACATTCATTTAAGAAGATCATCCATTGAAAAGTTTGGAGAACCAAAAGCAGGGATGGATTCATTGGGTCCAGTCCCCAGGGGCCTTTGACTGCTTTAGGGGGTCTTAGATCGAGTTGGTTCTGCAGATGCAAACATTAGATGAATGTAAAGCACTTGTATGTGTACAAATGACTAAATAAATTCCACACTCCAAATAAAGTAACTTTATAAGTGAAGGAATGCTCTTAAATTTCAAAATTACTCCCTTTAGCATGAAATTTTGACACAATGTAAAATGTAAAGGCTTTGCTCGGACAAAATGAAGAAATATTAGTTTTATATCATTATAATTTCCGGCATATTGCTGAGAATATTGGTGATCTGAAATATTGTTGCCATTCTAATACAATGTTGGTGATGCAAAATTCATATCATGATGTAGCCACAATAAGAAATTGCTTATTAATTATTAGGATAATTTTCAAATGTCCAGTGTTGCTCAAAGTGGACCTAAACTCAAATGTGAAACATTTAGACCCTGATTGTAGATTCAGGTCTTGTTTTTAGGTATTGCAGAGGGCTTCCACTGACTCATACCTAGGGGCTTTGTCCCTAAGTTGTTGGTCTGAAAAAGAACATATAATATGTTGCTAGAATGTGAATTCTATATTTTTTAAATTATTTCTCCATGCATTCTTATGCAAAACATAATATACTCTATCATATAATAATAATACCACTTAGTGTTTGCAGTATAATTACTATATATTCCATTTCACATGAGATGAGTGAAGTGCTACTTTGAAAGTTATAGCTTGGCGGTGGTTCTAAATGGAAAACATGGAAGGAACTGTAGAGTAAAGCTGTAGAGTAAAACTCTTGTTCTTGTTCTGCTAGTTTATAGTTTGGAGAATCCTCAAGACCATGGCAATGTTGACTGATATAACCATTGTCAGTTTGATGCTTTTTAAAATTCTTATCCTCTGAATCTGGAGTCAGTCCTGAATGGGATCCATGTGTGTTCAAAAATAGTACTATTTCAGAAGCACTCTTACTAACATACGCTTCGTGAGTAACACAGAAAGATCCGCTGTGTGGCAGCTGTGGCGTCGAACACGTTTCTTTTCCTGTTTCCCTTGCATGCCTAAATAATGCAGTTAGGTGTGTGTGAACAATATTGTACATCGAACAATATGCATGCTTACACAAATTGTGAGTCATATACATATACACATCCATGCACAGTCATTCAATCAGGAATGACCACACACACTGCTTCCGTTTCATAGTGGTTTGCTGTTTTTTTATGACTTCCTTCACCGTTGGTTGCCCCTCCCTATCTCTTCCTTCAGAGCCTGTCTCTCTCTCTCTTTCTCTCTCTCTCTCTCTCCCTCGCACCCTCTCTCGTTGATATTCACAGTAAGAGCCCTGGCACTTGCTGAGTCTCCCCCCAAGTCACAGCCAAGTGTGGCCCAGGGAGGATAAACAACACACACACACACACACATACACACACACACACACACACACACACGCACACACACACATACACACACACACACACACACACACGCACACTTCACAACATCCCATAAGAGGTGCCATCCAAATCAGCCTCATTCAAAGCTTGGCAATGGTGCTAAATGCTAAACATGGAAAGAAAGCCTAAGAAACCCTTGACTAGCATTGTAGACCAAAACACCAGAACAGTAACACTGTGGAATAAGACTCCTTTTCTGATGCTAGTTGGCAGGCCCAGGTCCGGAACACAATCGCTGAGGGTGCTTTAGATATAAATGCGAGTGCCTGTGTGGTGCAACTGTCTAAGAGCTCGATCTCATGTGATGCCACAGCCATCTGTGACTGGGAGTCTGAAAGAGCATAACTGGCCTGACAAGGGTAGGGTGACCCTGTCTCTCTCAGCGTGATACTAGCAAGTGTGCACATCTGTTAGCTGTCAGAACTGGCAGTTACGGTCCTGTAGCACTGGGTTAGCAGCTAATCAAAAAAGATATGGACACTTCAAAAAAACGGTAGTGTTCATGCTGAGTTCATTGAACTTCAAATAATAAGTGAATAGAAGGGAAAATGTTTTCGATTTTACAGTGCAGCATTGTAGCATTGTCTAATAGCGGAGGACTTAGCTAGTGGATGGGAATTGGTCACAATTAAAATACATTTTGCATGCCGCAACACGTGAACATTTGAAATGTTATCAAATACCTATGCGGTGTGTAGGCAAATTATAGTCTTCCTCCGGCCCTATCAGAGCTGACCCCCTGTAAGTACCTAGAAATGTTCTTTTTCACTATCACACAGGTCTGAAAGAGTGTGGTAGCGTGTACCAACCTAACTGTATTTTCCTTAAAGCTCAAATTTCCCAACTGAGGATACAGAACCAGGCCTGATAGTTGGATATATCAACAGCCCTTGAGATAAACAAGCCAGAGCTGCTTGGTGTAATCTCGTAGATGGACACGCACTCACAAGGCTCTAATTCTACTCTTAACTAAACTGTCCTCTGAATGTCCATGTGCAAATTACCATTATCTAGCTTAAAACACCTACACAGTCAAAAAAACAGCACACACATACACAAGCGCACAAAGGGTAACCTGTATTTAAAGGCTGTTATGCTCCCAGCAGTGTGTATGAGCCCATATGGGGTTCCGGCTGTAACCCCCTGGTGAGAATGTACTGTAATTATCCCAGGTGTGATCTCTTCCCTATCTTTTCCTTCCATTAACCTCCTCATTACCATCCTAATCAATGGGGTCGTTCCCTACCTTCAGCTCTGATACACACACACTAACACACCTACAGTAAGACTAGGCCAAAGTGGCAAATAATGGAAATGACTCTGGTAATGCAACGCAGAACCCATGCAATTCAAGAAGCTTTGAGACAGGTAGGAGGGGACCTGAATTGTCTGGTGAAAATTACAAGGTAACAGATAATAATGGCTTAAAAGCTAAAAAAGTCTTGTTCTCTTTTTTGATGACTAGAAAGTATTCAACAAGGAGACTGGTTTGGTGAACACTGTATAGACACATTTTCTTAACCTTTTCTAAAACCAACTGGCCAACATTAGCACAGACTGTAATTAGTCCTGTACCCGTACTAATCTCAAAATAACTGAGTGATGTGTGAATGGATATGACGTGACAAGTGTGATGGCAAGCAGACACTCCATTGAAGAGTTCCTCCTGATTTAAAGAGCCTCTGATTGGGCAGTGAATTCGCATTAAGGGCCTATTGATCAACCCTGCTGTTTCATCAGCGATCAATGCATTGATCAGAGAGGGCTGAACCCGATACAGAGAGCAGATACAGCTTCTGCTTCTCTACAAAACCTGCATGAGGTAAGACAGTTAATACAGAAGGGGCAAACAATGACCACCACCAAGGTCCTATGTAGCTCTGAAAACTAGACATATATGTTATGCTATACAAACATTCTATTTGCTGTTTGTAATTTGTTTGTTTGTACACATGCATTAATGTATTTATTTATACAGACTATTTTGCACTGACCTGTTGTAGGTCATGAAAAAGCGAGACAAGTAAATATCTGTATCAAAATATTATGATTTTGCAGATTATAATTTTGTAATCCCAGAAATATTCCAGCTATAGAACCCCCTTTTGAGACACATGCAAAAAAAGTGTGAAGATTTAACGCTGATTAATAAAATTAATCACTTGCATAAGTGAGGCCAATTACAGATAATTAAAGACAATGGAGGTTATGAGTCGAGGTTCATGTTCGGCAATTAGGAATGGAGCACTTCTTTTTATCCACTCCAGCATGCTAATCGCTCATTACTATGCGCTAATTATGATGAATATAATTACCTTCAGAGTTCTCATTGGTCATTAGTGGCAGGTTTAGAAAGGAAAAGCAAATTTGTCCTTCCATTCATTTCTTAATAAGGTTAACGTATTAATTATTCAATTATGCAATGTAAGGCCTATCACTTATAACCTTTGAAGCCAGAAAGATTGATTGTATTGATAATGACAAAAGTGATTTATCAGTTCCAAGCCCATTAAAAAAGCATGAAGCTCTTGCTAGGACTCTGCAGAAGTCGGGAGAGTCATGAGTATCGTACTCATGGATTCTGATTAAGAGTGCTCTCCATCGTTGAACTTCACCTTAAATTGATGCATTTTATTTTTGAATTTGATCTTCTGCCACGAATGGGACAAATGTTGCACTGTATCTGCTGATTAAAAGATGACCCGGTGTCCTGCTCTGCTATGCCTGACCTTGGAAAAAGAGGTCAGGCCATTTGGGTGATTGCATCAAGGTCCAGTGTGGTTGGTGTTGGCTATACAGCAGTGCATAACACAATAAGAGTAATGTGATAACACCGCAAGACTGGATCTGTCTTATTTAATCAGAGCCTGTCACAGGGAACAGCTGTCTATGACACATATACACAATCACATGCATTTATGCTAAATACTAAGTACAGCAATACAATATTGGTTACAAAAATTCAGTATTTCAGTGTACATCTATACATAAGTTTTTTTTCATACACTGTCATTCCTAAACACACATATGTGCACATATGCTCCCATATGTTCACAAAAGCTCCTCTAACAAAAGCTCAAAAAAGTCCCCAAATTAGGAAACCTCTCATAATTCAATGTCACCAAATTCAATTGACATTAGTTGTTTAATTTCATTTGAACTCAAAACACCCCCTTGGAAATAATAGCTCAGCTGATCATGCCACTCTAAAAATACAGAGTTGCATGTTTGTCAGAGGTATAAAACAAACAAATGGAATTACAATGTGTGGGTAAATTTCAGGGGAAAACAGCAAGAAAGAAAGGGGGAAAAAGAAGTATAATACGGAGTTTAAAAATAGGCCTGGGATCATTGAGAGAGATTGTAATTGGATTGGAACAGCAGAGCAAGTGTTCTCACGCTACATGCAATCCATAAAGCCTCCGCTCAGCTCCTTCTCATTCAGAGAAGCGTTAAAGCGTCGGGTGGTAAAATTTGCCCTCATGAGTGGCTGCTCTGAGTCGAATGGGAGCTGGCAGTTTGTTTGCAAAATGTGCCAGAGAGTTCAGAAAATGCTTAAAAGGTCAAAATTGTTTAATGCTATTTATGTGATACATGCCATATGCATCCACACACATATCAGTGAGAAGAGTGGGAGGGAGAGCCAAACCTGTCTTTTATCAAACTTCTCAGAATATACTGTGGAGATAGTGTGGGGTATTTAAAGTGATGTAAAAAAGACCTCACAACAATTTGATGCAATCATGTTTGGGAAAAGATTCAGTGCAAATCTGAAATTTCATCATGATTTTTACATCTTAATTATCATTGTATTTATTTTGTTTAGTTTGATTTAGAATTATTTTTTAAAAATTACACTGGACAGCCAGCACAAATGTAACTTATTGTGGATTATTTAAACAGGGGAGATAAACAATGAATACAATGCTCCCAGTCTTACACTATTAGCACATTTTAAGAGAATCTTTTTCTTTTCTTTTTTTTTTTTTCAATTTTCATATTTTAAAACACCTTTTAAAAGTAAAACTGATGTTAATATTCCAATGGTGATGTAGTTTAATTGCAATATGAAGATTAATCACAATGCATCAGTGCATTTTATCCCCTGAAATATTACATTTTATATGTACTAGTATGCACTGATATGCCCAGATATTTTTATGTCCATAGCTATAAATGTCATTTTAATAGATGTTAGTGTTTAGTGGAGTCTGCCAGTGTCAGGTTATGTTCTGCTCTTCTAGTTAGTGCATCATCAAATACTAGTTTGAAATATTGGTCAAATGTAATCTCTTCAATACTGATACATTATTTTTAACAATTATCTGCCAATACCAATATCATTCTGACATCATCGTGCATCCCTAATACATACTAAGGGATGGAACTGGCCTTGGAAGTGTGCATGTGCTAGAAAGAGAGAGAGATACAGAGAGAGAGAGAGAGAGAGAGAGAGAGAGAGATATGTTTGTGATGGTTGTAAATATATCATTATATAAATGATAATATGAGGAGATGGACTCCACTGGTCATAAATCAGAGCACTGCCCCACAAATTAGTGGAGTTCAGGCCAGGCTATGAGCGAGCCATAAATCTACACTTAATCAAAACTTCCACAGCACATTTTAACAAGGCCGCTCTTCCCTGATGCTCAACTTATAGGGAAGAAAAACATGCCACCATGCATGTCATTTTAATATGAAGTGAAATATGATGTGATATGAAAATAAAGTAAAAAATAAGTATAATGAGTATAGTTACATGTGATCAGTTAATCAGTTAAGGTTAAGTATAGGGCCATGTAGAGTATTCTAAATCAGTAGATGTAAGAAAATGCCTTAGTGTTTACAAAGTAGCATTTTTTCAAAGTTAAGGAAGAGAGAAAAACAATAAGCTTTAGAAAATAATGTTAATTTTAATGTAATGTAAAATTCATGTCCAAGTAGCATAAGCAAAGTTCTATCAAAGTAAGGCTGAATTAAAAGAAGAAAAAAAAAAACAGTAGAAGTAAGAAAATGTTGATCATTAGTCATGAGTCGGTTTATCATTCCAATTTGAATAATGATTCACGAAGGCTGTGTGCAGACATCCAGACATATCTTACAGCAAACAAATGAGAGAGAGAGAGAGAGAGAGAGAGAGAGAGAGAGAACAAACTGCAGAGACTATAGGAAGTAAAAGCAGGGAGGGGATAAAGAAGAAAGCTTTAAAGGAAGAATGGTGGGGGGTGCGAGCAGCAATTTCTCTTTGTTATCAAGTGAAATGACTCCGCAAATATGACAATAAATCACGTCGGAAATCAATCTGTGTGGAAGCGACTGGGACGCACTGATAATGCATCAATCAATATTTAATGTTTAGACTTTAATTAATCCAGAGCAGGAAAGCATTCTTTAAGTGACAGAGAAAGAGAGGGGAGGAGAGAGAGAGAGAGAGAGAGAGGGAGAAAGGGAGGGAGGAAAAGGTGCATGCAAAACACTTTACCAAAAAGACTTCTATTTTTCTCTTACAGGCTCTCAGTAGTAATAGAGCTCATTGAGGCTCCTCTTTTCTTTTGTGTTTTAAATTCTGGCTAGTTTACTCCTTTCCATCTCTTCTGCCACAAGGGGAGGATGAGACATGGGCAGAAAAAATCTAAAATCAAAGAGTTATGAGAGGAGAACTGATCAGACAGTGTGTGTGCGTCAATGTATTCCTGCCTTTGTGGGGACCAGATATTCAAATATGGACCAATTTAGGAGAAATATTAACATTTTGACAAATTGAAGGCATTCAGGTGGTTCTTACAAAGAAAAAATGCTTTAAATAAGTATTGTTTTATCTGTCTTTCCTTTTCTTACTTGTTCACTGTCTCTCTCACACTGACATTTACGGGTTTGTTTTAATACAGTGTCACATGTGAGGTCATGTATCGAAAACTATCCAAAACAAGTATCTAGTAAATGGTAACTTTACCAAAGAAAGTAAAGACATTCTTTACTTGTAACGTGAGTTAATATAAAAACATTTTATTCCAAGCAATTTTGGAGCATTTGGAGCAAAATTGTTCAGGGCAGAAAAAAAATTCTAATTAAAAAAAGGTCCCTGTTTTTTTCCTGACAGAGGCAATATGTACCCCACATGTATGTACTATACATGTGTATGTACCAATATGTTAAAATAAACAAGGCTCTAAAGATGCACATTTACATTTACAGCATTTGGCAAACACTCATGTTCAGAGTTACTTAGTTTTAATCATGGTACGGATGTCTGCAGGAGTCCTGCCCAAGGATGGGGCAAGGCGGGGATGTTGCCCGCTGTACTACACCAATCGCTAAATCTACCTGAATCTAACCTTAACTTAAAAAGCCAAAAGGAAATTCCTTATCCTTTCAGTTTTAATAAATAAAACAGGTAAGTTTTGTTTAAGGATCTTTGCAAAGTAAGCACTTTTTTGCTGGTCCTCACAAAACGTACAAAAACAAAAACTCTTATGCGCACACACACACACACACACACACACACACACACACACACACACACACACACACATCCCAGAGGTACTAATTACAGTATGTGAGCAGGAGAGAGGCTGCAGTGCAGGAGAGCACAGGGGATGTGTGACATTTGGCATTTGGATACCTTCAGTAAGACTGTGGATGGTAATTGGGCTTGGGACCCAGTGGGGTGTTTAAAACACTCAAACGCCCACTAATGATAACTAGAAACAGGAACAAAGCAGCACACCCAGGGCATGGATGACAGTCTTTTTATTGCTCTGCACTCTCCTTCCTGCTCTCTCTCTCTCTCTCTCTCTCTCTCTCTCTCTCTCCCTCTCTCTTTCCTTCCCTCTGTCTCATCCACTCTCTGTCTCTCTGATGGGGATTTGTTTAAGAGGCTCTTGAGGTGGGATAAGTAGATTACCTGAGGGAGTTCTGATATTCTCCACTGTGCATAGTGACAGTCTTCCAGTTCTAGCTTTCATACCCCATACTGTTTTTTGTGTACATGGCACACACACACACACACACACACACACACACTTCCAGCTATAACCAGCATTAATAGAGAGTTGCAACAAAGAAAGGTTTTGAAACCAACAAATATACAATCAATATTTACTACATTAATGCTATTATTTTCTGATTAAATAAATAGCTATCGTCCAGTTAAGCACCTTTTGAAGTAGAATTTCACAGGTGCTGGAAACTAATAGAAAAATCAGAGCCCCATTGTGGATCAGGGGGTCATTTGTATATGTGAAAATAAGCACACATCCTTCACAGAGAACATAATTATGTACATTTTAATACACATTTAATGTTTATTTGCTGAACTTTATATATTAGGAAAACAAAACACACAGTGTGGCCTGTGCAAATGTTATTTTATCTTGTATCAAGAAATAAACTGAAATTGTGCACTACAAATGACTCTAAATATGCCATATTTAGGTTTGTCTCCTGTGATGAATGTGGTGCATAGCTGTATGTATATCCATTTTACCCCAAACTTGATATCAACTTTTCATTTTAGTGCTAGGGTCAGTGGTGCAGTCTTTAAAATGTAACTTTTTTTCAGTGCGTGAACAGATTCATTGTGTGAATGGATTGATGAAAATGGTTCAAAATGAATACAATCTCATTTTATTAATGCATGTTAAACTTTTTTTAAAGTTTTTTTTAATAAATGTACTAATTAAGACATGCAAAATTTTGTTAAACCAGCAATTCTATGCGTACAGTTTAGATGCATGAGAAACTAGAAACTGCAATTTGCAAAGGTTCCCATTTCTCTGTATGTGACCAGGGTGTGAGGTTGACCTCTATAACCTTGTACCCGTGTGATAACTTAACCCATATGTGCCACACACACTCAGTCCATCCACCTTTACTTTTATACATTTACACACCATCCATAAGAAAACTCCCAGACTGACAAAACATTTGAAGGATAGGTTTTGATGTTTATAACTAAAAGAATCTTATTAAGTGTAATATTATATGGTATATTACATTTTTGAATGGGTCACGCAGAGTTCAGTGATTCGGCGATGAAAGAGTGTGTGTATGGCAACACCAATATTTCACAAGCATAGAGGATGTTTCATGCTTTTGCTTTTGAAATATAAAATCTTCTTTAATGATGCAACCTGATGTAAGGTACAAATTATGGCAACATATTTCAGAGGCAATTCTGACAGATTTTAACCGCCACTTCCTGTGGCTAGGACATTACTCAGTGAATGTTTTGTGTGTGTGTGTGTGTGTGTGTGTGTGTGTGTACTTTTACTTGGATATACATGTTAAGGCATTTGGGCCTCTCTGTGTGTGCAACAGCACTCCTGTATGGTGTAAATGAGCGTTATTTCCTTTTGAACAAGGAACAAAGTTATGCAAAGTTTTGTCCCCTTATGCTTGTTAAAGTTATGAAGAAAACTGTCATATTTCTTGCATTTCTTCATATTTCGCCAGTTAAATGTGACATATCCTTGCTTTTGCAACTAAACCTTGTGCTTCTGAAAAGCACAAGGTTTAGTTGCATTTTATCAGAGACAAAATATTTCTTTAATGTAGTACAGCGTAAAACAACGTAAAAAAATGTTAATATTTTGACATGACAGTGGTGATAGACTGACTTGTAGTAAAATGTGAAAAAAATCTGCAGTAAGACGTTGCATACTGCAACAGCTGCAATGAAACAGAAGACTAGTTGCATGCCTATTAGCCAAACACACATACAGTGTAATACCATGTAGACATACACACATGCAAGTCCAAGACAGTTCTATAGTGCCAGACACAAAGCGTAAACTGATAGCAAATCATATTTACTGACATGATCATGGAAATCTCTTCTAGCCTTCCATTCTCGCCTTTTCTCTCTTCAGTTCTCCTGCTTCGTCCATTGAAAGCACAATGGCTGGCTGTTTGAGGCCACAGTGCTGGCTGCCAGTTGCACATATCCAATTTGTCACCCTCATTAAAATTACAGGCTAAACAAGTGGGCCTTAGAGGAGCTTGTTGCTGGGACAGGACAGATTTATGCAGCGATATTAGTATGTTGTAGTAGTCCGTCCAAACTGTGAGAAATGAAATAAAGCTCGAGCGTGAAATGGCCACAGACTGTACATGTCTACAGTCATAAATAGGCAGACAGAGAGAGCAAGACATTGCAGATTATGCTCAACACTGCTTAAATCCCTTCTTAATGCATATGTCAGCAGCTGTAAGTATGTTGTCAAATTTGACATCCCAGGCATCTTAATGTGTGTACTTGCTTGTACGTATGTGGGAACAGCATAGTGTGAACTAATCGCATTGTGGTGTCGTTTTATGCTAGCTCGCTAGGCTAGAATTTATGATGTCCATGCTGTAGACATTTCACTTAACCCTTTAAAATCTAAGGGGTTGTACAATGACATGCACTTCTTCTCTGAAAAATTCACAGCATATGTATTCATTTAATAATAATGACTGGATAATACATCTTTACACTTATAACTTTCAATTCAAAGGGCTAAGTAAGCATCCTCAAGAAGAAGAAGAAGAAGACTAAATTATCATTTGCATTAAAACATTAATAAAATATACATTATTGCTCTGATAGCCAAGCCAGATATCTCCAGAACTGTTACTATATAAGAGAAATATGAGGTACCGTAGCAATTTCCCATGTACTTTTAGACCATTTCTGCACTGATATTGCTGCATAAAGAGTTGTAGAGTAGGAAGAACATTCTCAGCTTTAATGCACATTAATATGAAGACATGGGGGTTTAGGCTATTTATATGTCAAGTCAAGTCAAGTCAAGTTAAGTAGGTTTATTGTCATTTCAACCACATACACAGTACACAGTGAAATGAAACAACGTTCCTCCAGGACAATAAAGCAAAACCAGAGCAAAAACAGAAACATCACAGGACTACATAAGTGCAGACAGGACAAAATACACAGAGTGCAAAGAGAGCAAGAGAGAGAGTGCAAGAAACAACAACAAAAAAAATCCCACAAAAGTAACAAAAACAGGACAACATGTAGTACAGCCGATGTTTGAATGAATACAGTGTTATAACAGATACTGTATTCTAGCAGCAGAATCGTTAGGTGTGCAAAAATGCAGAATAGAGGTAGACAGAAATAGATAATAATAATAATTGTGCAAATAATAGCAGCAGCAGGACAGAGAATGTGCAGTATATAATAAATGAAGGGTATTTACAGTGGCAGTTGGGGTATTAGTTGTTTGTTTAAGGCAGAACAGTTAATTGTGTATATGAATTATGTTAGATGAATTATATGTTTATTTGTAAGGGTAAAGTTTTATACAACTTTTTAGAGAAGGAAAAGCATTTTTAATGTTAATGAATGTTAACACAACAATATTTAATTCAACATCATTTCTATGTCTATTTCTAAGTCTGTTAATTATGAAATGTTCAGGTAAAAAGAGTAAATGGCATTTTCAAGAGGCGTGAAAAAAATGAAAACAACTCTTTTGGTCTTCAAAAGAATATTCTTCTTCTTTTGGCTGCTTCTTTTAGGGGTCACCACAATGGGTCATCTCTTCCCATCAGATCCCATTAATGACCTAGACCTTGATTGGTCCAGTATGAAAATCTGATCTATGATTTGTTTATTTGATTTGGTATAAATTTTATATCTCCCCATTTTTCCATTCTTGTGACTGGCATTAAGGATACACTGGCTTGTGCATCCCCAGAGACTGGGTTATTTCTTCAGAGTAAATATATATTTATTCCCTTTTAATGGTTCTTATGAATGCTTTGTTTTTTTGGGGTTTGTATAATTGAGTAAAGACCTTTTCATACATTCTTTTCATACTGGCACATATTCATGCAACATTATGGTTAAACAAAATACAACTCTGGTTGAGTAAAACCCAGTTTAATTGAACGTCCAATATTAGGTCTAACTATTAGTTCAGATAAGCAAATTACTTACTTTTTAATTGTTCAAAAATGTTTTGAACTGCAGTGTAAGACCAAACTCACCTTTCACAGCCTTTTTCCTCTATACTTTCCAAAGGCGGCCATAGCTCTGGAGGCAAATATGCTTTCTAGTGATACGCCTGAAATTAGAAATATCCTGGGGCCTCATTTATAAAACAGTTTTATGCGCAGGTTAGATCTCAGTGATCGTAGGTGAAAATGTGCATTGAAGTACTGATTTGTAAAGCACTAAATGTGAATATGCATCACTTTTATTTATTTATTTATTTATTACCTCACATATGAAGGGCAGCCTGAGTTCATGACAGGCATTAGAGTACATGAGACACTCACATTTTACACGTAAATAGGATCCAAATTCTAAGAACACACTTACAAACCATTTCAAGTACATTTTACAAATGGCCCGAGGATTGTTGTTGCTGATCCTTTAATGCTTGTTTGAGAAATCTGTCAGGAGAGAGGTTGAGAGCGAGAGGGAGAGAGATAGAGACAGAGTGTGAGTGAGAGAGAGAGAGAGAGTGGTACACCTAGGCCTTCTTTAAACCAGCACTGTGATGTGGTTAGCCAAAAAAGCCACAAAAGCCGGTCGAACAATAACAGCGACGAGGACACCAGCAATTAAGTGCACATAGGAAAACAAACTAAGAGCGAGAGAGCGAGCTTGTCTCCTGGCCTCAGCTGGAGCGCAATAGAGGAGTAATGATGTCATCCGTTTATCATCCGCTTGATTAATTCATCTGTCATTTCAAGCTCTGAATTCTCTTCTGTGGTTTTTAGAACGCATCCAACCAATATACAAGCTGATTGCATATAAACTCATGGCCCTGATAATGAGCTTTGTGTGTGTGTGTGTGTGTGTGTGTATGCACATGCATGTGTGTTTATTTGGGTCAAGGAACTTTTGGAATGCGATGTTGTTTGGTCTCTTTTTTTCATGCCCCTTCAGCGCGTGCCAGACAGGAGTGCTTCGGTCTTTAGTAAACACCTACACTAATGCAACACGAATTTAGCCTTTAATGCCTTTGTTTTCCCCCCAAAGAAAATGTGTATTTTCTTGGCATGTGTCTTTAAGCAGATGGAATATGCGAGGGCCGGATTTAATCGGACTAAGACGCGTGTGTAGATTGGAGCAGTAGATTAAGATCATGGTCAAGCTTTTTTTCTTTTTTTTTTTCTGAATAATTATTTCCCCCACGGTTGAATTAAACACATCCTCTTAACAAGAAGGAGAGATACGTATCTGCCCAACACTCGTGTCTGATTACACAACGCTAATCCTGTTGTAATTTCTGACATCTCTGTAAACATATTTTGTTGGGTTGTTTTTGACCGACCAACTGAGGAAAACATGTTTTACACTGAAAGGGTACTATATTTAAATCTAAGCTACCCTGCATGTGAAACAACACTGACTGATATGAACCAGTAACACAGCAAGGTTTTATCACAATACATTCTTAAAAATTAAGGTTCCACTATGTACAATACCACGCAAGAACTTTTGCTGACTTAAAAACAATGTTAAAAAAAAAAGCTGCTAAAAAAGCTGCCGGAGTGTGAAGAATGTTCTAACGATTTAAAGATACTCTGCATAGTGTGAGGGTTCTATAACTTTAGTGTAGAAAAAACATTCTTATCTTTAATGTTATTAAGTTAACGTACAGAGATTTTATTGCAAGTAATTTTGGACCTTTGTGATTGGTCAGTTCTTCATGAAATGTCCCCATATGAAAATGGCAGTGACAATCTGTATGTTAACATATATTTACATCTGTCCAAACATGCACACATATAGACACAACAGTGAAACTATAGGTAATAAGCTATTTATCTGGCCAGTATGTGTTTATTTTTTCAGAAAAACGCTAATTTTATAATAACTACAAATAACATAAATTTAATAAGTACTGGTTTTATGGCTGTCAGTATGTTCTAAACCAAGTCTGCTCCACCTTAATGGAAATCTGGATGAGGTTCGAAGAGGTTAAGCGAAATTTTGTTGAGGGCAACTATTGGCCATTTGGGTGTGTTTTGACTTCTAGTGGCCGATAATAACATTAGCCTTGCAACTACAGTTCTAACTGAAGAAGCAACGTTTAAATGCCCTTGCTGATTGACTGATATAAGGTAAGAGAAAGAAATGTGTAAATTCCCTTACAACTATTCCTTTAAGAAAGACTTTACTAACTAGTCAATTGTAGTTGTCATCCATTGCCTCATTTCACTACTCAGTGCTTCGTCAAGTTAAATCAAGCGTGCTGGTGATAGAATTTAACAAATAAATGTCATGGCTGGGGGCATCAAGGAGAAATTTTGAGCCAAATCTGTGTATTCCTATTGGAATTCTTGTCACTTTTGTACTTTTGTATTGGTTCACTTTGATTCTAATTTTTGGTGCTTTAATAATTATAATTCTATAAATGCTTTTACACACTTCTTGCTGAGATACATAGTAGTGCCTGAGATGTTTGATGTTACTGTTATATATATATATATATATATATCCTTTAAAAGACCACATTTAAATGCCATTTATATCAGCCAAAGCCACAAACCCCTCACTGTGGTGGGTATGGTAATAATTCACACTTATCATTATCATTGAATGATGCATTGAGCAGCTTTTGGGCAAAATTATACAAAAGAGCTGCTTGTATCTAATTGCATGTGGGCTGTTTCTACTCTATATGAGTAATTCTAGCCTTTATTCAATTCATCAGGAGACAAAGCTCTTCTCCAGGCCTCAGACCCGGAACAATAGGCAATAAAGGTACTGAGTGGCTCTCCCTGCCCTGCTTATTGTTCTTATTAAAGCCCATCCGCTGCGACTCAAAGACAATCACACTTTCATGCTCGTTTGCTAATTGATGGCAAAGTCGTCTGGGCTTGGGGAAGACTGATGTGTATGTGTGTGTAGACACTATGCTGGAGGCCATTACACCCATTTTCCCAAGGCCTGTACTAAACTATTGTTCATCTTATCAGCGCTCCCCTCTTTAAATCTCAGACAGTCATCTCTAAACCCTGCACTTGCAGTAAATACACAGGTGAAACAGTTACCTGACACAACAATACACACACAGCCCAACTCCATCTGATCTTATCACAAAGGATGTTTACAATGAAAACCGATGTTTAGAATCTGGGTCCAAGCTTAACACCCCTCCAGCGCACACATGCACTTGTCTCTGGGTGGAGGTCTCGTCCTCGTCTTAGATGTTATCTTGGCTGGGAAGACCCTTTGCTCCTCACTCAGCTTCCACACTCAACACAGCGCTTGTAATTTACTGCTTGGTTTTCGGAGCCTGACTGTGCTTGCCCTAATACTGCAGAACCAACCCACACACACACTCTCTCACACACACACACACACACACACACACACACACACACAAACACACACACACACACACAGGCAGGCAGATAGAAACAGTAGAACATAAACTGTTTTTCTGTTGTCTACGCACATAAATCATTGTAATAAAATCAATAAAATAACTGTAAACATTTACAGAAGTTGAAAAAATAAAACAACAAAACCATTAGTTAACAAAAAGAAGGTTAAAATAAAAAAAACAATACTATAATGAGATAGATAGGTAGATGGTCAGATAGATAGATAGATAGATAGATAGATAGATAGATAGATAGATAGATAGATAGACAGACAGACAGATAGATAGATGGAAAGACAGATCTCTCACTATAACACTATTACAAATAAAACTGCAAAACTACAAAACATTTGTTAATATTTATTGTAATTAAACAACTAAACCAAAAATTATGTAAAAATACAACTAGAGAGAGAGATACAGACAGACAGAGAGACAGAGAAAGAGAGGCGCAGGAAGAAGGGCTGGGATGAGATTAAAAAGCATATGTTAAAAGTCATTAGTGGGCCGAGCGAGTTGTTGCTGGGGGAGGAAAGCAGGCCTGATTTATGCAGCCTCACTAAGCACTCTCCGGCCACTGACTTAATAATGTATTAATTTTTAAAGAGATTTTTTTTTTCTCTTTTACAGATAAAAAAAAAAGAAAAGGAAAAAAAAAATCTCCATCTGGCATGGTGTGAAATGGGACAGTGTGAGATTAGAGTCCATCTCCCTTATCACACACACACTCGAGCTTAATGTTCTACAATCAATGCCTTTCTTACGGCTGGTTCAGTCTGCCTGAAAGTCTGGAGTGAACATCGTCAATTTCAGATCATCCACGTGGTGCAAAGAGTGCAAAGTGCGGCAGAGGAATTAAACCACTGGTGGAGAATGCAGAGAGTTAGAAGAAGCAAAATAACAGATTATGGAGAACTGTATTATTAATTGGCAAATATTTTCAGAGATTGTTTTAAAGCTTAGAGCAACGACTGAGAAATTGATACTTACTCCAAATGTGGCTTTTTGGGGCCTGAATTTCTGCACTAGAGCTATGAGGCTAATTCAGCGAGCAAGTAATAGAAACTTCTAGCCAACACTTGGCATTGCACAAACTGCAGGCCTGAATAATCATATACTGACCTCAGATATCTTCAGTTCGGCCACAAATAGACTTATGCAGTCTTTCTGACACCGTCTGTCACACTGATATCTAGAAAAATGTCCAAAAGTATGTCGGTAAACTAGTATCTGATTAATTTGGCATGCCATTTGCACAAAGCTAACTGGTGGCTACGTGTCTTCTCTCTCTCTCTCTCTCCCTCTCTCTCTCCCTCTCTCTCTCTCTCTCTGTCTCTTTCTCTCTCTCTCCCTTCTGGCAGTTGACCGTATAAAGTTTTCGGATGCCAGTATGGTGTCATGCCTGGAATATCAATGTCTCGATCCTCGGCGTGTTCACCGTAGGTCAGATAGACCCCGGCGTGATATTTATCCAAATATTACTCCAACTCTGGGTCGTAAATTAGCAGCCGCTGACCGCTGTCCTGTTACAAGGGGCGAGCTATTGGCTGGTGACACGATGGGGTAATTACACACAAGCATGGAGCGTGGGTGAGCATTCGGCCTGGAGGAGAACAGGAGAGGAACGGAGAGGGGAGGACAGAGGAAGACAGATTGAGTCAAAGAAAGATAAAGGGGGGTGGGTGTATCTACTTGTTCACATTGTTTCTGTTGGGTCATAGTAACCTGAGTGTGGTGGTTACCCCTCTATGAGAGTGTGTGTGTGTTTGAGAGAGAGAGAGAGAGAGAGAGAGAGAGAGAGAGAGAGAGACCAGCTGTGGTTAAAGGCCTAACCACACTGTCACAAAGCTCCAATCTAACAGGCCTTCTCAGACTGTACTGCAGCCCAAAGAGGAAACATATATGTCCAATACACTCTCTCCTGGATCCCTTCTTTCACTAATTTACTTCTTCTTCTGCGTGTAGGTATATTCAAATGTGTGAGTTCTTACTTATATTCATAAGTCATACTACCACATTGCTGGACGAGTGGTGGATCGCTGTCAGCATGAATGGACCTTCTTTGAGTGTGAAGTCTAGATCTAATCTCCAGTAGGAAGCCCTAATAGAACATTTTGTTCCCTTTTCTGTGCTATGGCATCACTTCAACAAGAAGAACTATTTGCACTACATGGCTAGAGTAGAAGAGGACACTGATTTCAGGCATTGTGCAAGCTACAAGCTACAGCACTCTATGGAAAATCCCATGAATAGTTCTTTCTTATCTGGAGAGCCCAGAAGCAGTTCATTCCTGCATTAATTCATTATTGTATATTGATTAAACACACAAAATTTTAGTTTAATAGTGTAAAACTTCCAACCATCCATTTACTGAGCTCGTAGGGCAAAAGGCAGAGGTCCATTGCAGGACAGACTCACTGACAAACTAGTGTAACTGTAAATTAATACTTTAATTTTTAACTAAAAGAGAAAAAAAATAGGTTGTATCCCTGTGTGAGCCATTTTCACCTAGTTTTTTTTTTTCCCAATAAATATTTCTATGCAACTTTTAAAGATGCAAACCTAGAATATTTGCAACAATCGTTCAAAGCTTTGAAAGAATACTATATCAATCTGGTTTTAGATAAATGCATATAATTTCAAATAATTATTAAAACACTAGGAAGTAAATAAAAAAAAAATGGATGTATCTAGTATAATCAGTGGAGCCATAGAATAATATAAAATATTTGAGACAGCTGTATAGCATGACCTTCTCACAAAATTGCCATTCAGAATCATAATATTTTAAAAGCTGAGATCAAATTGCCATCCAGACATATATACATATATATATA
>JBBPCZ010000042.1:17079610-17094048 GCA_037974445.1 Brycinus macrolepidotus
CACACACACACACACACACACACACACACACACTCTCACACACACATTCTGTTGTCTATTTCTCTGTCTTACAACAACAAATAAGAGCTGTGTTACGTAGTTACTTTTTATTCACTGACTAATATGGATCGAATATGTTATTTATGTTGCTGTGAGGAACTGAAGTGTGGGCCCACACACAGGCCCCTTAGAGTTTCAGAGATTTAAGTAGCTATGTTTCATTTTTCTTGCGAAATACTTTCAAGAGTCATTCTGAGATGTAAATTGAGCAGCTATAATGAAGATGTGTAACTGTTGCAAGTTCATCAAGTCAAAGACCTGTATGTAGGCATGGGAACAGGCCACACATGGCTTTTCTAACTCATGACTGCTGTCGTAACAAATGTTTTTAACACCCAAATGGGGTTTATGGCTTTATCAGCTTTACGAGGTGAAGAAAAAAGTCTGAATTTCAAATATTTATTATTGTTTAGGGTTTATTTGTTCAAACCTTTACCATGAGCAGTTATTTAACTAATCTCTATTTCATAATGAATGGACCATCTCTATTGGACACTGAAAAAGATGGATTTGCGAGACATACAGTAGGCCTTTGATATTACCAGAATCCTCTTATTCAGATAACCATGTGAAAAACAAGTTTGGTAAACAATTAAACCGAGTTCAAAGGAAGAGATTCCTTTGATTTTCTATTTTTCAACAGTGATCACATGTGAGCTGGAGCTTTGTCATTGTGTTTTCTCCCACGTCCATTTCAGGATTGGGAGCCATCTCAGAATTACTGGCAGAAATCTCTGTAATTATTGTCTTTGTACTTCAGCAGAAACATCACAGACCATGTATCCACATGTACTCACAGGCAAACTGCTACTAGTTCCAAAATAACTTTACCTGAGCTGTCCGTTTAACTGTGTGTTTCTTACTAAAAGGAAAAATGTTGCTAAAGTTATGGTTGCAGAAAGCTGGTGTCTTTAATATGGCCATAAAAGTGTAGTAATGGTCGCTTAGTCTGATTGTACAAGAGATTAGACACTGTTTTTCCTGAGGGTAAAGCAATTTCCTTCGATATGTGACCTGATTCTGTAGTTTGAGAATGTGTTAGAATGTTAATTGAACAACAGACTGTTTCAGGCATGATATCTACGTTCAACCAGCACAGCTCAACAGCTACGTTTCTGAACATCTTTCTATTGGATATCATAAATATGTTTTGATATCTTTTGTATATTAAGTTCAGGAAGGTACACATGTGGGAATCTAGTGCCTTGCTAAGGTTTGCATGAAACAAATAAAAAAATCATTGGCAGTTGTTTAAACCTTCTGCAAACAAGTCTTTACCTCCACTGGGGGCTGTTACTGAACCATCACCTGGCACAGGCCTAAAAAGACAAACAAGCGCATGCTATCACCCATGGTCATACATTAGATTGTTCCTTCAATAACAGGGGATAACAATAGAAATCAAAGCTTTATTACTTGTTCATACATGCAGCTTTTTATGTTTCTGTTTGCTTGTGAATGGCAGGCCATTGTGCTGTGGTGGTCCATTGTTTTACTTAGTTATGGTTTGTCGTATGGTTTGCTAAAGAAGAACATGTAAATCACATCCAGAACAATCTGACATGTCTCCCTTTGGGTCATTAGCTACCTATCACACTCTAGCAGACACTCTGGCGTGTGTGTGTGTGTGTGTGTGTGTGTGTGTCTGTGTCTGTGGAACGTGGAGTACAATGACACTCAGGAACAGCTCTGTTCTGGCGAAGCTAAGCTTTCCCACAGTAATTTGTTATGGCATATTAATACTCATGTAGTGTTTCAGCTATAAGTGCGGCAAGTCTAGACTGCTGTGTCTTCCTCTCTCTCTCTCTCTCTCTCTCTCTCTCTCTCTCTCTCTCTCTCTCTCTCATTGAGTTCCTAAGGCAACGATCCAAGCCAGCCGTAGGGGGTAGTGCAATAATTTGTTCAGCATTCTTCTAATGTCTTATTCACAGTTATGATTTGTATTGTGTGCAAGAGGGAGAGAGAGAGAGAGGGAGAGGGAGAAGGAAGGCCGGGGAGAAGAAAAGGGGAGAAGTATTTGTCATTCTCTGGACTAACGCCAGAATACAGGACCCCTCTGTAGAGCCTGTCAACTATGTGGCGCTTTTTATATAATTACCATTTTCATTGGATTTTTATTTTGCACCAACAAAAGGCCCATCTGCTGGGGGCCATGCTGTAGCAGGGGCCCGAGACCGACCCAAGACAATACGCATGCAGGATCAAAGGAACCCACGCACACACACACACACATACACACACACATTAAAGGCAAACTTTTCTCATCCCTACATGTTCAACCAGCTATCAAATAAAATACAGTACACAAAATCAACAACAATACAACTTAAAGCAACAATAATAATTTTAGATTTTTTTTTACAAAATCAAAAGAAACAGAAAATTGCTGTCATAACAAAACCTCTTACATAGGAAAAAATGTTCATTTTTAATGCAGACTATTCCTGCTGTTAGTTTTCACATAGGTCTGGGACATTTCTATTGGTTCATTTATTATAAAAACTTGTGAAGAACAAGATGGCAAAATCAAAGTTCACAGTAGACGAGCAAGCCTTGGTTACGCATATAAATAATTTGCTACAAAAATTTCCAGAAGTTATTCAGCTACAATTTAAAACCAAAAATATCCAGCTAGAGCTCATCTCATTAGTTTACTCCTCTGTTCAGTCATGACTTTGAAATACTCCAAAGCTAAAGTGTATGATCGCCCACAAATTTGTATTTCCATTTCCATTTGCAGTCCACCTCAAGACAAACAGGAACAATGCAATTACATTTACCCATTCCTCTCTCAATGACACCTCTAGTTTCTGGAGTGCAGCAAAAAACAGCTATAAGCTTGGTTAAGACGGTTATTTTTTGCTTTGTAAATGACTAAAAGAATGTCAGAGCTCTTATTTGGGGCCGGTTGAATCATGCATTTCATTTGACCCAGCGATAAGAATGGTGATCTCTTATCTGAATGTTGTCCTGTTAGAAATGACTAGCTTCTATAGCAATGATCTTAATGCTAGCTTTCGTGGCTGCCTTTATGGGACCAGAAAATGGGTATGTGGACGAGACTCCGCACCCATGGTAATGCAGAAAAGTGGTGGCGACAGATGTGCGCACACCCACACGCACAAACATACAAGTCATTCTTTGATTATAGCACTTCCTGAACCATTAGCATTTAGCTCGGCCCGCTCTCCCACTCTCTGGGGTTGTATTTTTGAGGGTTATCAAGCGGCTCATTGAGAGGAGGCCTGCTCTCAGCGGGAAGCAGGTGAACAAAGTTAGCATGAGGCTGCTTTCCCTACACTGCTCTCACTCACTGCTAATTAGCTCTGACTGGGTTTGTTTAAATCCTCGGAGAGAGCAAGAGCGAGTGAGTGAGACACACACACACACATGCACACACTCTCCTCTCTGGTGGTCTTAGTTCATTTCCCCAGTCAGCAGGAATATTCACACACACACACACACACACACACGCACGCAGACACACACGCTAACACGTGGCTGATCGTCTAGCCATTGTAACACTGGTCGGTACCACGTACAGTTTAGTGTTCTTCTTCTTATGAAATGTGTATTAGTAGTGCTGATAACAGATCAGTCTCAATTCAAGCATGGCCACGTCAACAACGACCTAAAATTTGTTTCTCCTGTGTTTTTTCCCAGCACTCAGTTAACCATGGTGCTAGCTCTGCTGGCAGCCTGTGGGGTTCTTAAAAGGTATTGATACTGTAGTACATTCACGTAACAGAACGAGTAACGGTAATCGATCATTTCTCATCCGTCACCCAGTGTGGCTCATATGCCCGAGCAGACACAATGCGACACATCCGGCTCCGTCCTCCGATTCCTTTTAATGGGAGCGATGCACGTTAGCTGCTGACTAGCAGCAAGTCGACAGAAGCCAACTAAATTCCAGATGAGCCTGTTTCTCCTCGCTTCTCCACGACGCTCTTAACCTTCGGTCCACATAAACAAAGTATGCTGAGCGGTAATGGTCAAGCAGGATTTGATTAGCATGTGTCTGCAGCCCTCTTTCTTTCATTTGCTGGGCCACGCTTTGCCTCGTATCATGCTAAAAAGGGGTTCCTTGTAAATTTTATTGCCATGGTGTCAAAAAAAAAAGACTCCCATGGAAGAGGCAGTAAAATACGAAGGGGAGAAGGGGAATGGATGATCCCTCACTCTCTCCTTTTCCTCTCCATTGAGCCCTCCATCTCTCTCTCTCTCTCTCTCTCTCTCTCTCTGAGGGTGCTGCAGCCAGTCTGGTTCCAGTTAGACACTCATTAAGGAGATCTTACAGCTCTAGCAAATAGCTTCCTGTCCCGAGTGCTTAACTCCTCTGGTAGGAAATGTCCCGGGCCGTAAAGGGTGAAGCCAACATCCTGAACATTTTTAAAAGTTAGCACCGAGGCCACGCCGCATGGTCCAACCCGCCACCTTGGCCAATCAAACGAGACCCACTCGACCCCCGGCCAATCAAAGGGGACCTTCCCTGACCCACACGTGACATCGGTCTCCGGAACAGGTGGTGTCCATTTAGCGGCAGCGAGCCGGACTCAACATGGGAAGGGAGCGGCTCTTCCCACTCCAAACCCAGCTCAAAACTGTGGCTGAGGGGAAAAAAGAAAAAATGTCATTATCTGTACACAGTTTGTTATAAACACATATGGAGAATATTTTTAGAAGGCGTAGAAAAAGACATCTACAACTTCAGAGTCCAGAGATCATGTTCACCGGCAGAATTTATAGTGTAAAAATGGTAGTTATTGTTTTTGATATATTTTAGTTTAATGTATATTCTATATTTTATATTCTATATCTATATTTTTTGCATTTAATGCAATTTGACACAAAACGTGTTAAAATCAGTTGCCATCTCTGAGTATTACAGCTGGTTCTTCCATGTCAAAAAATAGATAAAAATGAGGAAAAAACACATCTATAAAAATGCTATTTTCTGCTAGTGCCCCTATGGTAGTATGTTAGAACTAAGCTAAATATCTTTGGGCATTAACATTTTCTTCCCATCCTAAATTATACAAAGACATGTGAATCTTGATAAAGATATTTCATGTTTTATCTGAAGTGTGTAACAGACATATGTTTGAGCTTGTATGTTGTATTTCTAGAGTGACTCCTTCAGTAAAGTGTTCTTTGCATAGAGCTGCTGCTGTTTACCATCTCGTAGAAACCCACGGTTTAGTGTCACTCGTATTCATGATCATTGATGTATTTAAGGCTTCCAGAAGGCCTGGAATGATGTTTTGATTTTATTGAGGAAAGACATGACTGGTTAGGCTTCTGGTTGCTGGTTTGAAAGCCTAACAAATCAGATGAACCCTTCACATGAAAAAGGCGGAATAACCAATGGGAAAGCTCATTTAGCCACAGCACTGTGCAAAAGTCTTGAGCCATCCCTCATTTCTTTATCTTTCATATATTGAGTAGATTAGATGAAAGGAATGGGAACAAATGTTTTACTGTGACAGGCTGCAAAGTGTCTAAAGATACAAGGTGTCTAGATAAAGGTGTAGCAACCTCAGCATTCAGCACCACCAGTATACTGATCACCGCCTGATCATCTGGAATCATCTGCACCTGTTTCTTCGTTGGTTCAGGCCTTAAGCTAGATGTGCTTTTTATGGTTTAATGATTCATATGTAGGTCAAAAAACTGTCCTCTGAAACTGGTCAGGTTCAGGGACTGGACTGAAAATGAGAGTCTTTGAAAGTCCTTCAGGAAGCCTGGAGAACTGTTCCTCAAGACTACCTTAAACTACTCTTAAGAGTCAAAATTTGAAGAAATGTGGGGGGCTCAAGACATCTTGCACAGTACTGTATACCTACCTATACACCACAGAGAAACAAATTACTAATAAATTAACAGTAGCACTGCACTACTTTCATATAAAATATACAATACAAACATTATTCTGTGGGATAAAATGAACTAAAGACATGCATTTTTTTTTGTTCCAAGAAAGAATTAGGATTTATTATTTAACACAATATTTTAAAAAATAAAATTATTATTATTATTATTATTTTTATTTTTATTATCATTATTGTTGTTGTTGTTGTTGCTGTTGTTCTTTGCTGTTCTTTGTTGATATCAAATAGATGTGAATGTGTCTGGTGCAACAGGTGTGTAACCTCAAGAAGAAGCAGATCACATATCTTCATTGTCTTATCCAAATACACATTAAAACACACACACACACACACACACACACACACACTCAAATTCACAGGTGGGCTTTTCTGGCTGGGTCTGCACCTGTTCCAGCTCTCACCAGGCAAATACCCCTTTTGTTTAGCTCTTATATCTGCTGCCTGCATGGAAGTGGATCTTCTGTTCAGAAAGAATGTTTTCCCACAATACATCTCCTTTAACTCTGTGTGTCATGCCTTACTCATTACAGACATGTATTAATAAGTACCCACACATCATGAATTAGACAGAAATGTTTACCGCTTTGAGTTCGCTAGTCTGGTGCGTCAGCATGCCGTAGACTCTCCCTTAACACACACACACACACACACACACACACACACACACGTTCACACAAATAAAGTCTGCAAATATGATACAGCACAGATGTACTGACGTATATTCTTGGAATTAAGTAGTCATTTGAAATCAGCTATCAAATAAATAATAAAAGAACCTCAGATGTCTGAGGGGTAAATGCTTGTGTTCAAACAGAGGTTAAAACTAAGTCAAATTCCATGAAGTTCTTAATATGAACTTCATTTTATACACTGCAGTCATCACATTACTGATCTTTGTAAAAGGTACTCCAACAACAAGACAAGTCTGAACATGCAAATGAAAGCATGTAGACAGCAAGTATTGAATTGAAAGTCAACTGACCTATTTATGATATGCTTTCATAGCGCTGTAGTGATATATATATATATATATTTATTTATTTTTTTTTTTTTTTCAGGGTTTGGGGTCTAGGCCCCTTACTTCAAGTGAAGGGTAATCTTAATGCTTCAGCATACCAGGGCATTTTGGACAACGCCATGCTTCCAACTTTGTGGACACAGTTTGCGGAAGAACCTTTTCTATTCCAGCAAAAATGTGTCCCAGTGCACAAAGAAAGCTCCATAAAGACATGGCTGGATGAGTTCAGTTTGGAAGAACTTGACTGGTCTGCACAGAGCTCTGACCTCAACCCCATCCAACACCTTTGGGATGAACTGGAACGGAGACTGCAAGCCAGGCCTTCTTGTCCAACATCAGTGCCTGACCTCATAAACGCTCTACAGAATGAATGGGCACAAATTCCTACAGAAACACTCCAAAATCTTGTGGAAAGCCTTCCAAGAAGAATGGAAGCTGTTATAGCTGCAAACTCCATTTTAAAGTCTATACATTTGAATGCAAAGTCATTAAAGTCCCGCTTGGTGTAATGGTCACGTGTCCCAATACTTTTGTCCAAATAAAATAAAACTAGCATAAACGGAAAACTTGGTGTTATGCTTTAGGTTGGATGGGAATTTTGCAACAGTTGTTTTATGAAAAAAATCCATGAAAAAATGAATTGTGTGTGCTGATCATAGGTCAGTTAGATCATGTGAATCAGATACCTTCCCATCCGACACATCACCTTCAGCAGTACACACGCAGTAAATTTGAGTCTAGCTGGGGTACAGGATCCTGAATACTTAAAAAAGCCTAGTTTCTATGATGCATATCATTATCACTTACATACCATTACTTCTGACATCATGTGGACATTAGGCATTAGCCATCCGAAGCCGAATTCCATAAACGGCCCATTTGTGGCCCATCTCTGACAACGCTACCCTTTCACCAAGCTTGGTTATGGAAATGCAGAGAGGAAAGAGAGCAAACTCCAGCCATCCATCAGAGTCTCTTGTGTAAACATACTTGGCTCTCCCTCTGCTCTGTGCTGGAGATTAGCTCTGATGAAACCAAAACAAAGCTGGACATGTTAAATTTATTAGCACGGTTAGCGTTAGTGCTTCGCAGAGTCGCTGGGAGCCACCGGCGCTGGCTGTTGGAGGACGCATGTTCAAGCGTTTCCTTCGTCCTGTCCCAGTCCGAGGACGGGATATTTGTGGAGAGACTGAACAAACACTGATTGACCACTATCTCTCTGGTTCCCATCAGCCGTAGAATGGGGGAGTGAGGCCTAACTCCTGGGAACGATCCTAAAAGCCTCTTAAATGTCAGATCCTCAACATAACTGTTCAAATCCTCATGAAAAGACTGGATCAAACTACAGGTCTTAAAATACATACATACATTCTACTGCACAGGTCTGAAAGTGGTCACACTTTGTTTGAACTGTTACATTTAATTCTAATAATATTCAGTAAAGTATGTGCTCATTTCCTGAACATTTAATAATTTGGTTTAACTTGATAGAAGTGTGACACTTCGTGCAGACAAATGTTTGGCTTGTTTATTTATATATGTATTTTTTGAGTATTTTTAATATACTAATGTGTAAGTAGTAGAGACATTTCTGTATTCAGTGTAAATCAGATTCATTAGAAATGAAAGGGGATGCACTGAATAACTTCCAAATTTCAAATTTGAACTGCCAATACATTTGACATTATTAAGTCTTTTGTCCATTTTAAAAATGACTGAAAAATTGGGGTCACACACTAAACCAGCAGCCCCCAACCTTTTTTGCGCCACGGACCAGTTTCACGTAAAACAATATTTTCACGGACCGGTATAGATACAGCTAATATGTTGTAAAAATACGAAGAAGCTCCCAAATGCCGTTTGTTTTTTACTCGTTTTTGCTAGCTTGTGGGCTAAATTTTTGATGTACCGTATCACATGACCGTGATGAGCGTTTTTTTTTTTTTTCTTCAAAATAAAAGATCTTTCAGACTCTGATAATCAATAAAATATTTTTTATTCTGTCTTTCTGTGCGGTCCGATAGCAAATGACTCACGGACCGATACCGGTCCGCGGCCCGGTGGCTGGGGACCTCTGCACTAAACGACGAGAGAACTACAATTATTTTTGCAGGACCAAACATAACTGAATGCAAATACATGCATGGAAATGTGCTTCCTTGGATACGCCAATAGCAAAAGTGACATGGAGATACTCCTTGTGGTTGACCGCATCCACTGAAACCTGAGCCACCAAACCAGTCCAGGCAAAACAAGTAAACATGTATTCTGAAGGAGAAAAGGATCTAAATAGTTCTATAACTTCATGGTTGCTATACGTTATGCTTTAAACTGATATGCTGTCTGACTTAGATACAAAAATCTAGAGTCTGTGTCAATTCTTGGTCTTCTGTGCCAGCCATCCACTCCAACTGACCACAAAACATGCAGGCCTGCAGAGTCGGGCCTACTATGAATCGTTCGTGTAATCAGGGTAAAACTTGTGTAATGTAACCCCAGCTGTTCCTCTGTCCCACAGAGGAATGGCGCAGCCTCCTGAGGGAGTGGCTTTTAAAACACACACATACTGACGGAGTGTGTGTCCGGGAGTCATGGCAACGCCAGTGTTTGGGATGGATTTTATAGAGGTGGACGTCATTGCGCAAAACTCAAGAAGCAGTAGGCGCCAAAATGAGAGAGCTATCTGTCTGTCTGGCAGCAGACACAGCCGAGCACCTAAAATTACACTGAACACTAATCTCCGTGTGAAGAGTTTCACAATAAAAATAGAAAATGAGAAAAAAAGGACTATTTATTGTTCTGAACTGTCCTTGCAGAAATAATACACTTTGTAGTATACAATTATGACTAATTGACTAATTTATCATCCACTTTCCATCATCAGACCAGGACCATCATGTGACATCAACATGGTGTCACTGCCTAAAACTTGAGTGTTTCCTCAAATTGTAAGTACATTATATGGACAAAAGTATTGGGACACTAGATCATTACACCAACAGGAACTTTAATGACATTGCATTCAAATCCAAGGACTTTAATATGGAGTTGGTTCCCTTTGCAGCTATAACAGCTTCCACTCTTCTTAGAAGGCTTTCCATAAGATTTTGGAGTTTCTGTGGGAATTTGTACCCATTCATTCTGTAGAGCATTTATGATGTTGGACAAGAAGGCCTGGCTCGCAATCTCCGTTCCAGTTCCTCCCAAAGGTGTTGGATGGGGTTGAGGTCAGGGTTCTGTGCGGCCAGTCTAGTTCTTCCACACCCAACTCATCCAGCCATGTCTTTATGGAGCGTGCCCAAACTGTGTCCACAAAGTTGGAAGCATGGCGTTGTCCAGGATGTCTTGGTCTGCTGAAGCATTAAGATTGTCCTTCACTGGAAGTCAGGGGTCTAGCCCAAACCCTGAAAAACAGGTATGTCCCAATTCTTTTATCCATATACTGTAGCTTTGGATAAAAGCATCTGTCAAATGAATGTAATGTAATATAATGTAATACAGTGGCATAGTGGTGTGTGTTGCACGGGTATTACAGTATCAGGCACAGCAACACTGCTGCGGTTTTTACACACTTTGTGTTGTTTGCTGATATCACATCGGATCCTCGGCCCAAACAATAAAAGTAACCATCATATATCCAACATCAAAAAGTGGTCTCATGTCAGTAAATGGACTTTTGCAGTAAAAATCAAAGACACAGTGCAACTCTGTTGACCTGCGGCAGCAAAAAGCCACACGCAAGTAAACAGGGAACAGAGCTTCGAGTAGCCACTGCTCTAATTCAGAGCCAACCTGCAGATAATGATGCTGCCATCAATAGCAGCCACTCGATTTACGAATAACTCTCTTCTTGTCCTTTCTGCTCTTTTCCTTTCCGAGCGCGTGCTCATGTGTGTATTTGTTTGTGTAAATTTGTGTCTGTGTATTTGCAAGTGTGTACTGTGTATATGTGTGTTTCCATGTGTGTTTATAAAGGGTCATGTACGAGTGTGTGTGAATTTGTGTACCATTTTTTTTTTTTTTTAGCACAAACTAGGTTTCATTCATCCTTATAAAATAAAGGTGCTTGCCAGTGTTAACGTATTTCCTGACGAAAATGTTTGATGAAGGGTTGGTAGATGATGGGTAGATAGATGGATAGATGGATGGATGGATGGATGGATAGATAGATAAATAGACAGACAGATAGATAGATAGATAGATAGATAGATAGATAGATAGATCAACCCTTTCTGGTCTTTTCCTTTGCGTAAGTTTGTGTCTGTATATTTGCAAGTGTGTACTGTGTATGTGTGCGTTTCCGTGTGTATTTATTCGAATTCATGTACTTTTCAAGCGATTTTGTGTGATATTGTATGCGTTTCTTTTTTTTTTCCATCAAAACGCTTGATGAAGGAATGGTACATGATAGATAGATAGATAGATAGATAGATAGATAGATGTGCTGGTGTTTAGCACAGTTGTATGATTTCTCTGCTCAAATACATCTGGCTCAGCTCACCCTTTAATTGTCAGGTTTTGAGAAGTCGAGATCATCCCTGATCTAAAACACCCAGTGAAACTACGGGTGGTTTCCACATTTTTAAATGTAAAATTGATAAAACTGTAAATATGTATTATTCTCTCTTACAGGCCATGTAACTCTCTGTCATTACTTAAAAAAAATGTTTCTGGTCAAAGGTTTCTTTCATAACTGATGCCTTAAACATTGTTTAAGAATAGTTAACATATAACTGTTTCCCATAGTAACATTCTGTGAGGCAGGATTTCACAACATCCAAACATTCAGAACTATTTTGTTTGTCTGTGAACAATATAATTATGCTGAAACATCAGTGGAATTTCCCTTTAATGTAATGTATGTTCTTTCCAGCAGCTTTTCTGTTGGTCCATTCATCACCAGATGACAGCGACAATACAATACACATGGAACACACATATGACCTCATATTCTGACATCATATAAAAACAAGCGAGCATGTGTATGCATGCGAGTGGGAGTGGCATTCTTTATCCCTCCTGAAGCACTGAATGGTTTTGACACAGGGGGTTGTGTCCTTGCTTCTCACACTGTTTATGATTTTAATCAGCGCTGAGGCGATCAATAATGCTTATTAATTCATGACTTCTAAACACACACTCACACACACACACACACACACACACGCACACGCACACACACACACACACACACACACACACAAACACACACACACGCACACACACTGAACATTCTGTTCTCTATGGAGGATGGTAGATTTCTTGTTGTTCCACAAACAGATTGAAGTGTAAAATTGAGCACAAACAGATTGGAATACACAAGTTGTCAAGTTTTTTTTGCAGCTGCAAGATGCATACATGTGTGTGTGCGCGTGTGTGTGTGTGTGTGTGTTTAGAAGTCATGAATTAATAAGCATTATTGATCACCTCATAAAGGTGCTAAAAAGAACTCCTTGGACTGATTTTATAGTAGAAACACTTCTGGTTCCTTAAAGAACATTTGTGATGCTCCAATAGATCTTGACAAGAACCACTCACTACTGATCAGAGACCAGTTTTTCCAAGATGCTTTTTGTTTGCTGATACCAAATGATTATGAAGTCCAACCTCAACCTCATTTGAACGATTTGCAGGTATGTTCCATGTTTACACATCAATAAAGTAAAGTAAAGTAAAGTAAAGCCATTAACTCACCAACCTACCAACTCTTCCAGTGCTCATTGGAAGTCATTCTGTTGACATTTTAATTTCACAGGTTGTTATATTAACTTCATGTTTCATTTTGTCGGCCCCACGGTGGTGCAGTGGGTAGCACTGTTGCCTTACACCTCCAGGGTTGGGCAGTTTGAATCTGGGTCCTGGTGTTTTGTGTGTGTGTGTGTGTGTGTGTGTGTGTGTGGAGTTTGCATGTTCTCCTCTTGGTGGCGTAGGTTTCCTCCGGGGTCTCTGGTTTCTCCCACAATCCAAAGACATGCGCGTCAGGTGAATTGGGGATTCTAAATTGACCGTAGTGTGTGTGTGTGTGCTCTGTGGTGGGCTGGCGCCCCGCCCAGGGTGAGTCCCTGTCTCGTGCCTGTAGACCCCGGGATAGGCTCTGGGTACCCTGCGATCCTAGTAAGGAAATAACAGTCACAGACAACGAATGAATGAATGTTTCATTCTGTCTTCAGCAGAAAAGACAGCTGAGAGGCCAAGTTCTGATTTTCTTTATACATTCTTCCTCTTAGTGAGCATGCTGTTTTCTCAGTGTCAACCCTGTTATCATCTGGTGGTTAACATTACATTACATGACATTATATTACATTACTTACATTCATTTGGCAGATGCTTTTATCCAAAGCAACTTACAACCCAAGGAAACACTCAAGTTTCAGGACTGTGTGAGAACCAGGAGAGTACTAAGTGCTAAAATCTTTAACTTTTATCCTTAAAAGTCCTTACATAAAGGACTTTGTCTTGACATTGTCTTGAATCGGTTATGATCTGTTAGATTTATCGAACATCACATTCTGAAAATGTTTGAAAACAGCTGGCAAATCCTTTTGAAATACTGTAACAGACACTGGACATGTTTTCATAAGTCAACGCTGCTCTTAATGGTTCTAATTAAGTGCCAATACATAGTGCAAAATAAAACTTCTCCATTGTGTCTGTTCCAATGGCATGTTTCTTTGAATTTGTATTTGTACCAACTTTTGATTGAGGCTACTACAACTAATTAGGTATAGTTAGTTTGTTATAGGTATAGTTAGTATAGTTAGCTATGCTAAAACTTATGCTGTCAAGTACACCGGCTTGTACTTTGTTATGACGAGTACGTTTTAGGTTGCGTAATTTATTTAACTTGTTTAATTTATTAGTTTATTAATATGAACTAAATTGGCCACTAAAAGCCCATTTGCACATACATCAGTAAGTGCCTTCATATAATCTTCCAAATAATCTACCCAATTATCAAACAGAGAATTCTGAAGCCACGTTTAACCACAACAGATAAACCTTTATGTGAATTTCCCACTTGTGGGACTAATAAAGGTTTATCCTATCTTATCTTATATTTCTATCTGAGTTTAAAGAGGGTTGAGCTGGAGATATGAATAGGTCTGAGAACTGCCTAAAGACAGTGAGTTTAAGAAGCGCTCAGAAGGTCAGGAGCACTCTTAATCTCTTCATCCATCATGGCTCTCACGGCTGGACCATATGTTCCTCCGAATATGAGAGAGAGGCCTACTGAGTTATTATAAGGAGAGAGAGAGAGAGAGAGAGAGAGAGAGAGAGATTTGTGGCAAGCTAAGAGACATTTAGGTAAGACAAAGTATGAAATGATTAATTAAATTCAATGATTAGTTTTTACTCTTTTTATTCACTTTATCTATTTTTCATTTTTCTTTTTATTCTGTTAAGCAAAGTTGCAGCTGCTATTAAAGAGACAGACATAGATAGATAGATAGATAGATAGATAGATAGAT
>JBBPCZ010000042.1:17155809-17165987 GCA_037974445.1 Brycinus macrolepidotus
AAGCGAGAGGACTGGTTAGTCACCAAGGTGCTCCTTGAAGAGGTGGGTCTTCAGACGACGCTTGAAGACACCGAGGGGCTCCGCAGATCTGATTGCAAGAGGGAGTTCATTCCACCACTGGGGGGCAAAGACTGAAAAGAGTCTTGATGAATGTCTTCCTCTTCTTTTGATCAACGGAGGTTCGAGACGAGCAGTTACCTCAAATTCAAATTTCAAATTGTATCTGTCACAGACACATCCATTCATAGTACGACATGCAGTGAAATGCTTATTGCTGTGCGATGCCCAACCGTAAGGATTAAAAAGAAAATTGAACAGGAGAACAGAAGTAAAAATTACGTTTGCGTTTACGTTTAAGTTCACGGCATTTAGCAGACGCTCTTATCCAGAGCGACGTACATCAGTGCTTAAGTAGTCCACATCTGTTCTTCTTACCTGTAAAGCTATACTTAAAACAACATCTGCTTTTAACCAAGTTACTGCCAGCTAAGATACACACCTTAACAAACCCTATCAAAGAGAAAAAACAAGTCAGAGGTTAATACAAAAGTATGGAAAAACATTTAAGTTATGACGAAAATATATGTGAATAAAATGTGAAATAAAAAGTGAACAGATGTATATAATTATGTTGAAAATTAAATATAAAACCACAGTTATTGAAGTGCAGTGCATCAGTCAATCAAGAGGGTCAATGTTGGTGGCGGGTGAGAGATCAGAGTCCAGGCCTAGACCTGGTCCTGGTTCAGGGTCTGGATGGCCTGAGGGAAATAGCAGTCAGAGAAGCAGAATCACTTCCATCTTTTAAAAATCTTTTACAAACTCATCTTTTTACCAAGGCTTTTTAGATCTATTTCTGTTTCTTCTTGTCGTTTCTCTTCTATTCTATTTTTATTATTATTACTTTTATTACTTTTTATTATCATTTTATTTTCCTGTCATTAGTTGTAAAGCACTTTGCGTTGCATCTCATGTATGAAAGGTGCTATATAAATAAAGCTTCTTCTTCTTCTTCTTCCTCTTCTTCTTTTTCTTCTTCTTCTTCTTCTTCTTCTATGCTATCTTTAGAAACCAAAGCCCAGGAATATACAGTCTAATAGATTATACTGAAGGTGGGAAACTACCAGTCAATATATTTATTTTTAATACAATGAACATCAGTGAATCACGCCTTGCCAGTTTATTACTGACATACTACAAGATTTTTATTGTTTTGCATTGAAGGATTTGCAAAAAATACATTCTGGATATGCAAATGAGATAGCAACATTAACATGCAGACATTTGCATACGAAAAAAAAAACCGCCCCTCAAATTTAGCCTTTGGATCATGTTTGAATTAAAATGTAATTTCATTATTTCATCACCTTATTTTATTGTTTAATAGAGAAAACTCTGTGTACTGTTAATGTTTTAGATTGTTTGTAGTATATAATCTAGTATAAATCCAACTACGAGCAATATTAGACAGTTCTTCTGTAAATGTCCTTAGAGATGATGAATGGGGTTTGGAATAAATATGTTACTGAATGTCGAAAGTTGAGAGCTGAGAATGTAGAGAGTTTCAGAAGCTGTGTGAGATCTCAGCAAACATGAAGCACATGTGTCTGAATGTTATTGTTAGTCGAAAAGAAATAAACCCATTTGGATATTCTAGTAAGATTCTGCAGGAAACACGTTTTCCAGTGATAAATGGCACAGAGTAGTTGTGCCTAGTGTGGGCGAAAGAAGAGTTAATTACAGTTGCTGACGTTTGGAAAGACTTGCATGAATGTGAGGTAAATGTGTTTCATTTGAGAATTTGATTATGATTACAGAAAACATTATGAAAATGTCTTGCTTGAATAAGAGGAGAGCAGTTGTGTGGTGTGCCACACAGTGTCACTGATGCGGAGTCCCATTTTTCCATATTTCCCTATTGCATTAATTTTACCTGGGAGGGTATTATAATTGAAGTGATTACCAACGAGATCTGTGATTTTAATCCAGTGTGAGTCTTCAATGTCTGTAATTTTCAAGTCAGACAGTAATAATTCCAGAGTAATTCCAGAGGCCTGAACCCAGCGCTCCCTCAGTTATAGTTCTTCTGGGGCTGTGTGGTGTGTTGTTATTGTTACTGAGCATGGGACCTGTAACAGTAATGTGTACATTGAGGCTATAATATCTCATTTTGGCCTGTATGTGGCTGTCTTTTGGGTTAAATGGCACTCCTACTTCATCCTGCATGAATCAGGCAGTCACATCTCTTACAATGACATTACAGACCCTCTTCAAAAAGATAAATAAAATAAACTACTACTAATCCAGCTCAAAAACTGCTTTTGTCTCATAATGGCAGGGAACACAGCCCCCGTGGATTCAAGCTCATTTTCTTGCATGCGCTCTGTCAGTTAAACACATTATTATTTATTTATTTTCTTTCTTTTTACCCGTGATCTTGGGGTCGACCCGGGCAGCAGCTGGACGAATGTGTGCTTGGACCACCATGACGGGGAGGGGCCATTAATGTGTCATTTCCTATTCCTTTTATCTGAATGAAAAAGTGACCCGTCTACTTGACCCCTGCTATCATAACATCCTCTGTTTGAAAACGGAGGCTTATTCTGTATGGAATAACAGTTATCAAACTGCCCCAGGCCTTTCTCATCAATCCAGTGATTGGAAATGATCTCACAATGAAAAATGAATGGAAAATTAACCCCAAAGTGACTCTCTCTCTCTCTCTCTACAGATGTACAGACAAAAACAGTATTATGGGGGACATGGCCTACATTTGTCTTCTATTTAATGTGCCAAGAAGACCCATAATTCATTTTCTATTTTTAAATGAACCAACCTCCAACTGCAATTTATCCTTTAGCCTGGCGTTACAGATGTAACTTTTTGGTAAATTTAGTCTAAAACTTTGTAATCCTGTAAGCACAGAATCATGCCAAATTGGTAGTTTTTAGCACATTCCTGCAAACAGCTGTTTACATGGTGGAACTGCCAGCACCGAGCCGAACTTGATGATGCCACAGTTTCACGATGCCACAGTTTCTTGGCTTGACTTTTTTTCTTTATTTTGTAAAACTGATGTATAAAAGCAATAGAACAATACAGGTCATGATTTCTCATGAATAACATCACAGATGTGATGATCTACAGCAGAGGTCCCCAACCACCGGGCAGCAGACCGGTATCGGTCCGTGAGTCATTTGGTACTGGGCCGCACAGAGACAGAATAAAAAATATTTTATTGATTATCAGAGTCTGAAAGATCTTTGATTTTGAAAAAAAAAACAAAAAAAACGCTCGTCTTGGTCACGTGATACGGTACATCGAAAATTTAGCCCACAAGCTAGCAAAAATGAGTAAAAAAACGAACACACTTTGATTTTAGTTGTATCTGTACCGGTCCGTGAAAATATTGTTTTACATGAAACTGGTCCGTGGCGCAAAAAAGGTTGGGGGCCGCTGATCTACAGCACTGCGACCGAATCACAGCCATAATGTTATTGCTGATAATCCACTATTCTACTGAGTAGACGATTCCGAACTGGCTCAGAAAGATATACCAAGAATCAAGAAGAAATGGAAAGATACTATAGTGGGCACTGGCATGGTAATTAGTTTTTTCATAATATGGATCCTTTAACTTTTACATAAATTCTGATGCCATCAAGCTAAACATGGACCAACGAAACAAAATTAACTAAAAAACTGATCCACTACTGAATAAACTACACATCCAGCACACACACACACACACACACACACACACCAACACACACACACACACACACAGACACACACAGACAAACCACACATATGCACAAGATTCAAACCAGAGAACATCTCAACGTCCTTTCTGTGTGGAGGGACATCATGCTGCTTCTGCAGGATAAGAAGAGAGTGTGTATGAAAAACATTTCAGCGATCCCCAAGGACATCACACCGCCAGCACATGTACACGCCGTTACAGCAGTGCGAGTTTGTGTGTGTGTGTGTGTGTGTACGCAACAGTTTGTGTTGGTGTATGTGCATGTGAAAACGACGCACAGCTCGTGATTTATGCCTCCTCATGACTTTTCTGACACCTCTGCCACTAATGGCTCCTTATTTTAGAAACGACTAATTATCATTTCATTTCAGAATTCCTCCCGTGGTTTCCCGCCGTCGTTTTCTTTTAATACTTAATTGCTTCGTACGGCAGCGGATGAAGAAAAAAAAAAAAAAAAAAACCTAAACTAAAATAAATAATAAAATGTCAGAACAGCAGTGGAAAGAGAAACTCACTGCGCTTCGCTTTCTCCCGGCGCGGGTTTTTTTCATTTACGCAGCTCGTAACCCTAATTGAATGCAAATAGGAGGCAGGCCCGGCCAGGCCCTGACCCTTGGCTGACCACCTGAGGGGAGACAAGGCCTGAGTTATGCGCGACCTCACACATCACACACGCAGCCACCTCAGCAACAAGAGCGCTTATTCATAACCGTCATATTCCCAGCATTCCGGACAGGTAAAGTAAGGCAGAAACAAAACACAAGCATGAAAAAGGAGCCATTCAAGGAATGTTGGTGTTATTAGATTTTTTTTCTCCCCCTTTTCATTTTTTTCCCGAGCCTAAGAAAGGGGCAAAGTATGAGCGGGAGTGAAATATGACAGATGATTCATTACCTGATTACAGAACAAACATCGCACCTCAAAATTCAATCAAGGCGCTGTTTACCTAGCGATTGCCGGAAAACACTTGCAATAAAAGGTCAACTGGCATGTTAATTAATTCACATTAAAACCACTGACCACTGAAGTGAACAACATTGATTATCTCATGGAATATATTAGGCAGCAAGGCGCCCAAGGCTCATTGATGAGGACAGGATCTAAGTTGTCCCACATTAGAGCCACTATAGAACAGAGTGCTGAAAAAGTTCACCACTGAATCAGAATCAGAAAACTTTATTGATCCCGGAGGAAATTGCTTATGTAGTGACAGCCAAGATACACAGAGACACAGAGACAAGCACAATATAAAAAATAAAGTCTAAATTAAAAAAATCTGTAAAACATACACAATATGAAAATACTCAATATGAAAATACCCTATGCTATACACAGAAATGCTGGGTATAAATACTATAGATAAGTAACACAGTTGAGTGAAAATCTACCAACACAAATGGTAGTTTGGAGTAAGTTATTGCACTTAGTAGAGAATCAGTAGTAATAGTAAGTAATAAAAAAAGTGGTATTGACATAAGTAGTGATATTGCACATGAAGACTATTGCATGTAAGATATTGCATGTAATGAAGTGATTCAGGACCCATTTAGAAAACATCACATGATATTGCACATGGTAAGACAACTGCACATGAGATATTGCACATAATGATAATGTTTTAACACCCAATAAGAACATTGCACAATATTGCACATGGTTGACTGAAGGCGCCTACAGTGGGCATGTCGATGCAGTATGGGAAAAAGACAAGCCAGCAGAGGCAGTGTGATGCTCTCGGCAGTGATCTGCTGGGAAACCTTCAGCCCTGGAATTCATATGAAAGTTACTTTGACACGTACCACCTACCTAAACACTGTTGCAGACCTTGTTCAGCCCTTCATGGCAACAGTGTTCCCTAATGGTAGTGGCCTCTTTCAGTAGGATAATATGCAAGAAATGTTAAGGAATGGCTTGAGTAAGAGTGGCAAGACCAAGTGAATTTTATTGTCGTCATATTTTCATGCAAGGACATTTTTGAGACAGACAAGTCAGACAAAACGAGACAAAAACAATTAAAGGACGGCCAGTCAAAAGAGAGAGTTGAGCTGCTTCGTTTGCACGTGCCACCATTTTTGTTCTTTTCTTTTGACAAAGAGCTCAAGTTCAAGAGCCGAATCAAAAAGTTTTGGTGGAATGGGGGGGACCTGGTTATATATATATATATGGTTATGTATATATATACACACCTATATATATATACACACACACACACACACACACACACACACATATATATATATATATATATATATATATCAGGATTAATCGCAGAAAATCACATTGTTATACGCAAAATTCAATAATGAATTCAAAAGTAGTGTATTGCGCACTTTTATTTTAAAAGTACTGCTATATGAACAAAAGTGCAATAACATTTGGTTTGCAAACTCTTTAAACAAATAAGGTGCTTTTTAACAGCAGTATTCCCTTTAACACAGATGCAGTTCAAATATTTATTGTAAATCTTAAACAAGAAACTTAAACATTAATGTAATCAAATACAATATAAAACCAAAGCTATTTGCCACTGCCAGGGTATTCACGTTTTATCTAGTTTGTTATAGAAAAACAAGTTACCCTCAGAGTCCAGTGCCACGATCATAACATTATAACAGTGAGGTGAAGTGGTCAAGCACAAAAAAAGTGCTCTCATTGGTTAAGATGCGTGATGACGCCCATCCCAAGCCAGTACTGATCAACATCCCTCCCCTCCTGTGACCCACCGTATATATATATATATATATAATTTTTTATTCTGTATTCATTTTTTAATTCTTGCATACTATTACTTATTATATTATTTATTTTTTATTTACTTTGTTAAAGGGAATTATTAATCTAAGGAATGAAATCATTCTCAATTGTTGTCATGGAAGGCACAAAAGAATTAGAGAATATACTGTAAAAAAAAAAATACAGACAGTACTTCTAGCACCTTCATTTTCAAAGGGCCTATTTCTCAGGGCCTATTAGCCTCTTTGTAAATGGAGGCCTGATATACTGCGGTCTTCCATTACAGTCTGGGCCAGTAACCTCACAGTGCTTAACTCACTGCCCCGTTTAAAGCTCAAGTAGAGAACATAAGGATTCAAGTCATAAAGCTTTGCAGATTTGCCCCTATGGATTATCTTCTCCTGGGATCAATACCCACTAGATGAGGCCAGTTATACTTGGCCAGAGCTGAACTTACTTTATGGAGTTCAAGCCTAATAGAGTAAGTGAAGACCTGCAGATAATGTAGTAGTTTGTTTTGATGATGCAGATCATATACTGCTGATTAAATATATTCAATTCCAAAAGCTACATAGCTGTTATATGCCCCAATAATACACTGAAACAAAGCTAATCCTGCTAACAGTAAAAGAAAACATCCATCATAATGGATGATACATAATTCCATATTTAGAACAGTGCAGTTATTTTTCACTGTTGCATTTGCACATGATTTTCAACTGTAATCCATGTGCACTTAGAAAAATGCCATTTATCACTCTATTTAAGCAAATGTCCCCAAGAAGCACAGGAGAATGGACCTCATGTCCACCATTATTCATTTCAGTCCAACAACAAATAACTCAAACATGATGCACTCGTAATTCCGTCTTCACAAGTAGACAGTAGGATCTTCTGACTAGCACTTGAGAGCAGCATTGACACTGGCTAACTGTTATATAATGTTAATAGTATTTACAAGCAGGTATTTTCTAATGACCTATTAAAATTTAATCATGTGAAATAAGCTTTCCGTGTTTTGAAAACACAGTTTTCAAAATATTAGACAGTCTATCATTATTTAACTGTAGAATCAATGGCTAAGTGGCTCAGTAGTAAGATGCTTGTGTGGTTCATGGTTCAAGCCCTACATCTGAGGAGCAAATAAGCGATATTTAGGACTTCAGTTGTGGTTAAGTCATAGTATGCTCATCTGCAGAATACACGATTTTGAATCCAAATTCAATCTTAACTGCGCTTTTAAATATTGGACTTGTGGGTTGTCACCCCTTGCTTGGTCCTGTTTTCGCACGAATCTGGTGATTGAACATTGAACAATGGGTTCTGTACAGGCCCCACACAAAAATAAAGGAGGAGCTTTCTTTCTTTCTCTCTTTCATTCATTCATTCTCTGAGCTGCTTATCCTTAACCAGCGCTCACAGGGAAAACAGTGGAGAAACACCCCAGACAGGTTGCCAGTCCATCACTGGGCAAACACACAGACACACACTATAATGCGCACACTCACACCTAGAGGCAATTTAGCATCACCAATTCACCTGCCATGCATCTTTGGACTGTGGGATGAAACCGGACTACCAGGCGGAAACCCATTCAGACACAGGGAGAACATACAAACTCCACACAGAAAGAGCCCTCAGCCGCCCTGGCTGGGGATTGAACCCAGGACCTTCTGGATGCAAGATGACGGCACTGGGGTGGAGCTGAAATTGCATTTATAACAGATACAGTTGTAATTGTGACTTAGCTTTACACTTATGCCCCCTCGGTGACTTAAAGGATCTTCAAATTTTGGTGCAATTGCATGCTAGGGAGTACAATTAGAGGTAACAAAATATGAACCAAAGGGTGTCTGACTGACATCAAATTTTACATGCTGCTTGTGTACTGTACTGGATCAGGATCTATGAGGCTGATATTGTAATAATAATAATAATAAAAAACTTGACCACTATTGGCCAATCAGATTTCAACAGGTATTATTTCACCACAAAATTTCATTTGTGTCTGTGTGGACTCCCTATTATTGCCTGGTCTGTGGCTACCCAGCCCATAAACAGTCAGCAACAATGTTGTGTGTCCTGACACCTTTCTATCACAGCCAGCAATAACGTTTTTCAGAAATTTGTGCTACGGTAACTGTTGTAGGATTAGACCAGCAGATTTAGCCTTCACTCTCCACACAGTGAGCCTTAGGCGCCCATAATCCTGTCATCGGTTCACTGGCTGTCCTTCTTTGAGCCATTTTTGGTAGGTACTGACCACCGCATACTGGGAACACTCCACAATTTCTGTCGTTTGGAGATGCTCTGACCCAGTCATCTAACCATCAAAATCTAGCCTGTCTCAAAGTCACCCAGATCTTCATTTTCCATTTTTCCTACTTCCAACACATCAAAAGCTGACCCCTAGACAGGTGCCATCGTAACCAGTGTTATTCTCTTCTCTTCACCTGTCAGTGGTTTTGACATTGTGGCTGATGGATATGCTATTATTTATATGTTATCATGTCTTATCATGTCTTTAGCTTAGGGCTAACATACTTCTAGAATACCAAAGGGATGCTAGCCGAAAGTTGGGGAGTTGCCCCTGTGATCGGAAGGTTGTGGGTTTAAATCCCAGGACTGCCAGTGGCACCACTGAGGCACCCTTAAGCAAAGTACTGTCCCCACACACAGCTGCCTGGGCGCCACGTCGTTGCCGGCCCACCGCTCCACTTGGCGAATGGGTTAAATGCAGAGAATAATTTTACGCTGTGTTCACGTGTGACAAAAACAGCCACTTTACACTTCTTACACACTTTAGGTAGCATTGTCTTAGCGAGGTGGGTTTGATATGTATGGTCTGAACTGATGACTCAGCTCTAATAGTCATGATTCATTACAGCATATTAGCATATTAGTTACTCCTTTAACCAACTACAGTTATGAGTGAGCCTGCAATCTTACAGTACAGGCTTTTAAGGGAGAGCTGGTTAAAATGGAAAATAAAATACTTAATACTTTATTTATTAAAATAAATATTCATTTTGAATAAATATTAGCATTCTGGGAAGGGTGAGGAAGAGTCCAACATGATTGCAAGCAAACTCCTTACGCAAACACACTCACACACACTTCCAAGACATGCCAAAACCCAACACAGGGCGGTTCACACCCAGGAGTGCTGCCCTAGATGATTTATGACCTCCAATTAATGCAGAATGGCAGATTTGACTGATTCATATGATCTACCTCTGCATGTAGATAACCTCACTCAGTTTTTTTACTCTCTCTCTCACACACATACACACACACACGCAAACAAACAAACTCAAATACACAGATATACCCATTCACATTTGCACGCTCACCCACTTTCCAGCTCTGCCTCTCTCTCTCGGCCAGGCCTGGACAGTGCAGTCTCTCAGCATCAACACCAGCTTTCTGCCAAACAGCCGAAACTGCACTCCAGAGTCAACAACAATTACTTGCTGCCCAAGTCCAGAAGCTGTCAGAGAAAGAAAAGAGACAGGGCTGATGCTGCACACACACACACACACACTCAATATTACTATATCTGTACACACTGTACTCATACTGTACAGTAATCCTGTATATGAGTAGTCCTGCACATACACCTCTACCTAACCTACCTCTCTCTTTCTCTCTCTCTCTCTCTCTCTCTCTCTCTATATATATA
>JBBPCZ010000042.1:17167954-17178975 GCA_037974445.1 Brycinus macrolepidotus
GAGTTGGGGTTGGGGGGCCTGGCTTGTCTTGGACACAGGCAAGGGGGGCTTCAAGGAAAAAAGGTTGGGAACCACTGATATAGTGGTTTCAATGTTCCAACGAAAACAAATACAAAGTTAAAAAAGCACTTCATCGTTGAAAATTCTGGATGTAAAATAAAGAAAAAAGAAGAAAAGAGTGTGTAAAGGCATGTTTACTGTCTACTGCTAAGTCTAGGTTGATGGTTGAAGTATATCATAAAACGATCAGAATGGATCAAAAAATGCTAATGTTGACAAAAATGAATTAAAAAAGAAAGCATAAGGCTATGCTACTGGCTTCCATTCACTGTTAGCAACATTAGCATGCATGATAAAGTCATGGGTGCAAAATGATGTGAGTGCCACCACTTTAAAACCACTATGTAATAGAATTAACTTCTGAGCTCCATTGAAAACAAATACAAAGTTAAAAAGCACTTCACCATTGAAAATTCTGGATGGAAAACAAAGAAAAAAGAAGAGGAAAAGAGTGTGTAATGGAAGGAGTGAAACACGATAATGGTCTATTCTCACACTTATCAAATACCAGCTCAATTTACAGATCTGCCAAACAGGTGCGTGCGATGCAGGTGTGTTCCAGGCAGGTGTATGAAGCTGCAATTACACCTTTTCAAAAACTTCGACATAACTTCAGCCCTACCGAAAACAACTTAATAATAATCACGACAACAAATTAAAAGACAATGACACGCACACACACACACACATACACACACACACACCCTCTCACAGCCGCAAACACAACCTAGATGAGGGCCTCCTCGCATGATTGATCAGTCTCTGCATTGTAAGCGTGGCCACAACCACCTCCAGCAGTTCTGGAATGTCCGATAAAATGATATTAATTCCGCGCATTAATGAGATTAATGAATTTGAACGGCTGGAAGGGGAGCGGAGTGCGTTTTCGTTTTTGTCTGGACCTGAAATAATAACACAAAAGCAATTACCGTGCATCCATCAATCCACAGCCGACATCTAATTATCTCTCCATTTCTGAAGTCCTCGCACTTCTTCTGCACTCATTTGTAACCCGTGATATGTTATTTTTCCATTAATGGAGCAGCCTCAATACAGCAAAGTGTAACTATACAGTGGGACTCAGATGTTGCGGAAGCATGATTGAGCGCTCAGGAGTGCCATGCTGAGAGTTCCAGAAATCTGATGATTAATGATGATGTCACCACGTGAAGAATGGCGGTCCCTGCAGCTATGGATAACTCCTTGTTATCCTGCTAAAGGAAATAGAGCCATATCTACCAAGCTGGCTCAAATATGTACCTCCACGAGCTAGGACAAGGTCTAATTTGGACGGCACATTAGACAAAATGGAAACCCTTTCCATGTTGACTTTTTAGACTACAGATTCGACTAGAGATCTTCTAGACCAGCGGCCCCCAAACCTTTTTAGTGCCACGGACCAGTTTCATGTAAAACAGTATTTTCACGGACCGATATAGATACAAGTGAAAACAAAGTGCGTTTGTTTTTTACTCATTTTTGCTAGCTTGTGGGCTAAATATTTGATGTACCTTTTCACGTGACCAAGACGAGCATTTTTTTCCAAAAATAAAAGATCTTTCAGACTCTGATAATCAATAAAACATTTGTATTCTGTCTTTCTGTGCGGCCCAGTACCAAATGACTCACGGACCGATACCGGTCTGAGGCCCGGTGGTTGGGGACCTCTGTTCTAGGCTGTTCTTTATTGACCGCATTTCATGAACTACCATGGGAAAACCAAATTGTTCTTATTTCTAAGGGATTTTTAAAGAGTCTGAATGTTGTATGTAAAGTATTGTTCACTCCCAGCCAAGTATTGTTCAGTCCAGCCAGTCAGAACAGAGGTCATTTGCATACATAAATCTTAAAGACACAGCAACAAAAACAGCCTGGATGAAGAAAAGTTAAACATAAATGATGACTGTTTTTAGTGCATAAAAGGACCTAAACATCATAGATGGACCACATGAAGATTAAGATATGTTAGATACAGACAATAAACTAAGCCAAACAGGAACTGTGACAGGGAAAAAAACTGCTAAAAACATTGTGAATGTGGTTGGTTGACTCTCTAAAAGACCCCTCTCCTGGTGGTCCCTCTACCAAATACATATCAATTACATACCACAAGCTAAGACATGGTCTACTTCAGAGAGGGGATTTGGATTTTAAGTTCTCCATAGATCATATAAAACCAAGTTTTCCAAAATGAGTGTGATATTTTGGCAACGGATTCCAATGTATGTCAAACCAAAACTGTGATCAAGAAGAAAAAATTGCCAAATGGTCTTGTGGGTGTGGTCTTCTATCTCAAAACCCCACCCACTTTCTTGAGAGAACCCTCCACCTTGCTGCCCTCTGACCATCGCAGCTGCACAAATATCTGTGCACCGCAGCTCCATTTTTCTCAAACAAATTGTGCTGTCATCACATGTGCAGCCCGGTGAATTTTCATAACAGAAATGATTAAGAGGCCAAGTGCTTGTTTGGACTCCCACTGACTTCATTAATTTCATTAATTCCCATTGACTGACAATAGTAATTCCCCTTCCCCTTCTTGGTTATTTAATTTGCCCGAAGGAAACGACTGACTTACATTCACCCTGCCCTTTGTCAAATAGGGAAGGATGTTTCTTGTCTAATGGCATCACATATACAAACAAAACAAAGGCTTAAAAAAGTGAGGCTGATAGGTGCCTGATTCCCACTGACTTCCAATTCGGCTCGACATAACTGGCTTCTGTGCTCTTTCGCACTAGCAGAGGTCACGCAGTCTTTAAGTAATGTTCCCCAGCTGTCGAAACACACACACACACACACACACACACACACACACAAACATGCAGGCATACCATTAATATCCATCTTCCTGTTAAACTAGGAATTCAGAAATATGCCATTTCTGGGTGGACACCAATAACCAATGATTGACATTGTATTGTGGCCAGTATGAAAGTGCTTTACTTATTTGTTTGTTTGTTTCTTTGTTTGTCTACATTTTAAACAACTACCATCATTTTATAATGTGCAGTGAGTAAAAGCTATATTAGAGATCAATTTCTTCATTAGTTTTACATTCCATGATATAGCTAGATCAGACATTACATGTATTGTACATATTTACATTACTTTATGCAATACCATTACAAATACCACATAGGGTGGTAGGAAGATCAGAAGTTTTATTCAAGTACTCTAGTTGGTAAAGCTGTAGCGACCTTGTCTAGAGGGGGGATCAAATTATTCACCATTTATGTGGGGGCAGCGGTGTTATCCACTATGCTATCCATTTGATTGGTTAACAAAGAATAGAACAGCCACCATGAGCACAAGCGGAAATTAAGACACTAACTTATCATTTATGATTATAATCTGCAATTCTAATATCAGAAACATATTAACAATTACATTTTGCCAGTTATTGACAAGTAACAAAGTATGTGCTTTGAAAAACCTTAGATATAACCCCAGAGCTTTTAGTCAGGTTTGCACAGAGCTTTGAACCCCTTTAAAGTTCACTACTTCACACACATTCCCCCCCTGACAATACACACTATCAAGAATTTGAATCACAGTTAAATATGCTTTTCATTTCCCATAACTGGCCATTTGACAAACACGCAGCTGGATCAAATGAGAACATTTCAGTTTCCCGTCTGAGTCTGAGCGCAGGATAAATAAATATCTCAAAGCCATTGAGAGCCGCTCATTTTTCCAAGTAGCCATAGAGACAGCAATATGATGTGTGTGATGTTTCAGAAGAGGGTTGCTCTGAGGGCACAGACAGTCAGTCTGATAAACACTCTCAAGACGACCCCGGCTCTCCATTATAGGTCAGGGGAGTTGACATCCGAATGCGCGACGAACATGTGTTTTATGACTGAGCACCGCAGCAAAGACAGGTTAACTGTAATATCCCGAGTGGGTTCAACTTTAATTTCAATAAACCCTCTGCAATCGTGGACTGGCGCGTTCCCTCACGTTGGATCGCTCGCAAATGGCATACGGTGCTCTCATAAAAGCCCATTACTTTTCATAAACATCATCAAAGTTATTTATCGAGCGTAGGCCTGCGACGTGCATGCACAAGTGGGGGGCTCTCCTCATGAGCTTTTGAAGAGACGCTGCAAGGAGTCTACCAAGAGCACAAGTTGGAAGACATTAAATTACAGGAGGGTTGTCGAAAACAGACCAGAGAGCTCTTATGGTAATAAAACGACAATAGAAGTTGCCATGTAAACAAGCTATCAATCTCTGTGTTTCAGTTTCAGTCAGACAAAAACCCTTCAAGATGGTTGAAAGCACTGCGTTCTCTATTTATACTCCAAATACCACTTTAAAGTATCCCCTGCTTAGGGCAATAAAAATGTAATTTACCCAAATTAGATATATTTGATCAACCAAGAAACAGCTCTATGTCTGTTTTCCCCTTAATTTTTAGGTTGTCTTCAAATTAGCACTGTGCAAACTGCATGCCCAAATCAAACCATGGGAAGTTCTTTGGTAGTCTCAAATAGACTTGCTTGGGTGGTTTCTGACATAATATAACATATTGTTATCTTTTTAAATGGACAAGGACAAATTACATAATTTTGTTGATTTTCTAAATGAAAATAAGCACACATCCAGTGAGAACATACTGTATGTTTACACGTTTTATTGCATAATTTCTGATTTTTGCTAAGTATAACATATTAGGAAAAAATGGCCTATGCAACCGTTATGACATTTTATGCTTTAAATGTTTTCCAATGTGTTAAACTACAATTACTGACTGTAAAAGTAACTAATTGTGCATTACTCCAAGCCCTCCAAAAACAAAATATATTGCTATATGCTGTCAGTATATTTCAAAATATAAATATAATATTTGCAGAAAAATGCCATCGGAAAGATTTGATAACTGACTGACTCAACAAAGCACATAATTTGACCAAGGGTATTCAAACTTTTGTCTTGAAATGTGAATTTGGTTTGTACATTTGTCCATGTTTTAGATAACAGCATGTTATACATGGTCAGAAACCAGAAAAAAGTCTATATGAGATTCCTTAACAACTTTGTGGAACTGTGTGGAAGTATGCCATTAGTATGTTGCTAATTAATGCACATTAAACTATTCATTAAAACACAAACTGAACTCGCTATCTCACTGTACCTCACCTGCCATCTGTTATATGAGTTTATATACATCAACGGCAAACTAACACACTGCACTTCACAGTACATACTCGATACTACACTCTTTAGATCTTATTTACACTTGTGTTTATTTACACTTGTTTACACTTGAATAACAGACCTTGAGTACCAAATGTTTTTGATGGACTACATTTGGGGTGAAGGGAAGATGTAAATTAGATTATTCTCCAAACTACTCCTTTAATGCCTTGTACGGTGGCCAAGGGATGTTTTGACAGTTCGGCAAAAAGGTGAGTTAGAACACATGCTTAGGCTCTCATCATGCAGAACTGATGCCACATTGCAGCCCGTCTGCTGCAGCCTGTCAGTGTTAGACATGAGGCCTCTATTAGGCCTAAACTGATGACAGCCATTCAGCTGCGGACAGGGCCATCCATTATATTTATACATCAACCCTGTCTCCTTTCGCCCTCTCGCCGCAGGGTCTAATGCAGGCTGGCCCCCAAGGGCCCGCCCCTGACAGGGAGGGCAAAAGGGCCACTGCTGTTTGATGGACAGCTCTGGAAGACCGCACTACCGCGTCAGACCAACCGCACTCAAAGCCTATGATAGTGTGTCACTATGAAATGGGAACTGCATTAGTGTGTTTTCCATTATTATTCTGGCAATCAATGCAAAAATCAACATGGATCATGTTTGCTTTTTTCCTCTTAACTGTTCCCCGCAAACACTCTTGATTACAATTTATTACATCTACAGATACGCAGGCAATGGATAACGGAGACTTGAAACGATGAAAACACTTAGCATGTTATCCATTAAATCTGTTGTAGCCAGACTTTGATTTAAAAATGTTTCATTGTACACGGTGTCCAGAAAGTGGTCCAATTTTGAACGGAATGGCCCTTAAGTGAAATAAATCCTTTGAGGAGGAAAAGTATAACTGTACACTTCCAAAATCTTGATAGTAATCAGTGGGACCTGCTAGAAAGGCCTAATAACGGTGTATTAAATCAATTACCTACACTTTCAAAAATAAAATTACCACATTCAGAATCATATGTCCAAACAGGGATGGCTGGTCATAATATTGGAACGGGAGGGATAACCCTTTTAGTGCTCATACCCTGCAGCACCACATTCGAGAGCCTCTCTCCATTTGCAGTAACTCTGTATGTAAATAACTCTCAGTGTAAATAAAATTAAAGATTCATATTCATGTCTAAATAGAATATTTTACAATGATTTACAGCATCCAGTCGGCCTCAAGAGCCCAAATGGAGAATAGATCTACCTGGTGTTTCACTATACTTAAAACAACAAAGTTGAACACAGAATCACAGATAAACTGTATGAATGCACTTCTTGGGCTAGAGCTAAATCAGCCCCATTGCTAGTAATTATATTTCTTACTACCTGTTGGTGGTGCTGTTGTTCATCTCCATATGTCCAAAATAGTCAATCCCTAGTCATCTATCAAAAACAAGTAAAACAATGTGACGACTGAAGATTTAAATTTATTTTATAGTCCTTGAAGAAGGACAAAACTCAGCCCTTCAAAACCAGCCACCTCTATGGCCAATATTCAGAAACAATTGAGGAACATTTTCTTATCTGTTTTATTTTTTCAGTTCAAAAGTGTAAACTTATTCTGTCCTTTACAAAAGGGTCTTTCTTTTGTTGCAATGGTGAACATGCACATGTTCCTGTGTGTGAGAGAGTGTCTCTTACAGTGGGTGTATGTGCTAAGTTATCTTCGTGGTTACATGATGCATCACCCTAGTAGCTCAATCCATCTGCTTTGGGGCATTCTCTCTCTCTCTCTCTCTCTCTCTCTCTCTGGCTATTTGAATGGATCACACAATAATCCCCACCTGGCCTCCAACCACACCCGCAATGATTATTCAGTCTTCAAACATTGCTGACAGGAAAAATGAGTAACCATCAGTGTGAGAGCAGGTGTTTTTCTTCTCTCTGCCACTGCTCACGTCTCCCCAGCGCCTGTAGCATAGATGCTTGTATACAAGGCCAGTATTGATTTTGAAACCGTTTGACGAAGGATAAATAAGATTGGAGAGAAGGGAGGCTTTAGCCATGAGCTTTTTGATCAATCAACATGTCACAGCCGCGACTAAATTCGATTCTTATTTATCAGAATTGCCAGCTTGGATGGAGTGGCATCATGCGCCCGAGTCACAAATCTTCCACCAAACTACGCAGTCACAATTTCAACCCAGGCGCACTTCATATCAGCCTGAAAATGACCGCTTTGTAGACAATCAGCCGAAATGAGGTGATTCAGGGTGGAGATGCAATAAGAGCTCAGTCTGCTGTTTCGAGGTTTGCTTAGCTTCTGTTAGCATTTCTCCACTAATAAAGGGCTGGCGCCATTTCCCAGGAAACAGTACATGCTTTTAAAGAACTGGCCAGAGAGCTGGCTGGTTGCGTAACTGACTGTGGGAGTTCCTTAGCCGAAAAGCGAGTATATTCACATTGTCATGCTTATTTATTTATTTGTTTGTTTGTTTGTTTGTTATTTGTTTGTTTGCACATTCAAGCCTAATTGAAATCAAACATATTGATGTAAGTTGTCAGTATATTCCAAAATTGAATTAAAATACGGTACTCCCTGAAATTTGCCTTTCAAGCATTATCCATCCCTTCTTGTGTTCTCCATCTTAGCATCTTAGCTTTAGACCACAGATGATTCACACTTTTATGACTGTTTCCACTCATTTTTTTTTTCCAACATGGAAAATAGCAATGCTTCTTTGTGCTTGTTCTGGAAAATAAAGGATCAACTCCTGTAAACAACTCTGCATGGTCACAACATCCGCCTCACGACTTGCTTCACTGGTTCCTTGGCTCCAGATCAGCAGGTTAATGGGATCGGAAAAGCTCCGATTTTGCCAGCCTGAAAACCAGGTGCTCTTGCGGTGGATCTGCACGGAACACCACACACACGCCACACAATGTTTAAAACTTTGAATCCATTATTTTGCAAAGAAGGTGTACAGATCACCAACACTGCTCAATGTCTCTGAGTGCCACTGCAGACCACTTAGCATTTAGCAAGTAGTGCATTAAAATTTACCTCAGAACAAGACCTCAAAATGCCATAGTTGATTGCATACAGCTTTAAATAGTGTGTAGTCAATTTCAAAGCACTGAAAAATCCAATCTTTCAGTTTGAGTGGGGGTGAGGCAAAGCCCTAGCTGGGTTTATGGGTTTATTCTGAGTTCATGGCTTATAGTAACAACATTTTGAACTCATCTGATTAAGTAACAACGAGTTTGCAAAATAGAGAGCAAACAAACAAATAGGACAGACTACACAGGGAATGTGTATGCGAAAAGGAGTGTGATTTATCCCTCAGGCCGTCACAGTAAGTAAGTGTTTTTCTTACTCATGAGCCATCACTACATCCCTATTTACTGTTTAAATGTAATTTTGAAGGAGTGCAATAACATCTGGCTACAAATTCATTCACCCCCTATTTTTTTCACGTTGCAGGGTTATTGTGTAATGTGTGTATCAAACATGAAGGTTACTGGGATGTGCAACACTGTAAATAAATAGAGACTCATTCAGTTTCTTACTTATCAGGTCATTCCACGGTACAAATAAAAGTATGCTTTTTATTACTAAAGGCTGTGTATTCATTATTAAAAAATGTTTATAATAATTGTTAATTAAAATCTTTGAAGACTGGTCTTGTGTTTGCACACTTCTACATATAAGTAGTAAGACATGCATAGGTAAAATAGATAACTTTACATATGTACAAGTCCAAAAGCTCCTCAACTGTACTATTGGCTGAAGGTTAAACAGTGATAGTGAATTTTGATTCAGTGTCCATTACTTCAGTGTCCATTACTTCAGTCATTACTTCATAAAATATATATTGCATAAGTTTATCTACTTTAGCAATACCATTAAATGCAAAAATGATAATACCACCTCATCAAATGATGTTTTTTTGAAGTGAACATTATGCCATAACTTTTGGACAAGGCACTATTTTTTTTCCGAATAGGTTACATTTAGCTGGTAAACAGTATTTGTATATTAAAACATGCAGTCATATATACTCTTTAGATTATGTGTACTTATTCTACAGGAAAAAGCAGATGCATGTTCAATGCTTTACAGTGTGTCTTTAGCAATGTAAATGCGTGATTCTGTGCTTTGGGACTGAAATGTGAAATGCCAATAGGAGCATGTTCATAAGATTTTTTAGCGTAGTTCTGTAATCACACATAGATGAGCTTAGAAAAAGTGAGTGCAGCCTCATTAGATAACTAACTGTGCTACATAATATTAAAAAACCAGACATTTATCACAGTCCCACTGAACAGACATACTGTGACACAAAAGGTCTAAAAAAGGTGCTGTTGCCTCCCAAACTCCACGCCACTTTCAGAGAATAAAGAGAAGCATGGTAGTTAAGGCCCATAAATATAATAATCTCTGATGGACAACACTTCTATGCCCGGTGGGCCAAAGGTCACTCCAAACCTGCAATTTGTGCACAATGTGTTGTGATGAACAAGGAAACATTAGTTCCCATTCGATCAAACCCTTCTGATTACTGTGTGTATCAATCAATTTCTGAATGATCTAAAACACCACAGCCAAACAAAGGACAAAGATGGAGAGTAGTAAATAAAAGCTGACTTTAAAACACATTAATCACAGGGTTATTACACACACACACACACACACACACACACACACACAAACACACACACACACACAGACATACCTTTTAGCCGGTATTGATCATGTAGAGTGTATTTGTGCCGTGGGTTGCATGGTTAAAAACTAGCATGTGTGAGATTCGATAAAAGTAATGGAGAGTGTGTGTGGGGGCGGCGGTTCTGGGATTCTGAGTATAAAGGTTCAGGAAACCAGAGATCAGGGAATATAAAATAACTAGGGCTGTGTGATCTGGACAACATATTAAGGCATGTCTTCCAATACGGCATGGCACTGTCATGGTGATCTTTTTTTTTTATTTTTGTAGCATTTTGAGAAGCTACCTCTTGCTATTTATCCAATTATCAGCCTTGCATCTGTTGGTAGACCTAACCATTAGCAGCAGACACCTCTTTTTTCCATGCTAGGTAAGAAAATGAGTCATTTCATTTGCAGTTTAACAACAGTTTTGAGCCAGTTAGCCTGGATAATGAGCATTGTGCACGAACATACTTATTTGTAGGCTTACCAAGATAAACATAGTCATACATCATTACCAACATTCAATCTGAATGGCGTCAGCAGTATTCCATCGATAATATAAAACTTTGGGAACTGGATTTCAAAAAAGTCATTTCAACTGATTATTTACTTTATTATTTAAAGGGCTACATGGCTATCTAATGCTTCCTTCTGCTGTGAGCGGTCCTAAGAACCACTTTAATCTAAGCACCCCAAAGGCCTGTTGGAGTCAGAGGCCAATAAACAATGGCTACATTGGGCCGGTAAGAAACCCTTGTGTTGGTGGAGCTACAAATAATGCTGGTAACTGACGGGTCAAACATTATCCTCATCAAATACTTATGTGTTGAAACAGATGATACAGATGCTCTTTCTAAAAACTCTTGCCAGCCAGAATAGCTGTAGCTCTTCCAAGCAGAATATCACATTACTAAAACAGAGAGAAAGAGAATGTAAAGGTGATACAATATGCATAAAATTCCTCTTTTTTGGATTGTGAGATGAATGCAGTTTGATTTTATGGCATAAAATACATAGTGGTCTTATATTGTGGTCTTTATATATATATATATATATATATACATATATATAATAATAATAATAATAATAATACATT
>JBBPCZ010000042.1:17228635-17239119 GCA_037974445.1 Brycinus macrolepidotus
TCTCTCTATATATATATATATATATATATATATATATATATATGTGTATGTGTGTGTGTGTGTGTGTGTGTGTGTGTATGTATGTATGTATGTATGTATGTATGTATAAGCATACATGATTCACTACCCCCTCAAACACGGATTCTTTATTCCAACAGAGGCCAAAATACACTCCCACATGTTTAGTTCTGATATCTTTTCTGCAGGAAGATTTCATAGCCACAGTCATTTACATTGTATACTTCAGTCCTCACGAGTCTCCTATTCTTCTGTGGTTTATCTGGTTGGGAGGGAGGGAGAGACTCAGAAAACAAGTGACAGAGTGAGAGAGCGTGAGAGAGAGAGTGAGCATGGAATGCACACATGTGGTCATGCACACATAAACAGACACATCACCCACACTTTTCAGCAAGGTCTTTGCTGAAAAGAGCTTTCTTTTCCAACTGTGGAGACCAGTGGCAGGACAAGAAGCTCCTGCAGCTTAAAACACTGCACAGACAGGAAAAGCACAACAGACTCGCATTCATAAAAAAAGAAAGAGAGTACAGATTGAAGGCCAGAGGGGTTAAAGCAGTATGGCCGTCTAGTTTATGTGTGTGTGTTTGTGTGTGTGCGTGTGTGTGTGTGTGTGTGCCCTCACTCGGTTGTCTTCTCAGCATCTTGCTGAGATAAATTGGCTATGACCCACACATGACCCCGGCCAATGTTCATGAGATCATTAAATCCCTGCAAAGATGGTGCTGTGTGTGTGTGTGTGTGTGTGTGTGTGTGTGTGTGTGTGTAGGGTGGGGGATGTGTTAACATTCCTTATGCCCCAATACATCAAGTCTTCCAACAAAAATCCCATCTCATAGCCCTCCATACATCTATGCCATCCCACCTCAATAAAGTCCCCTGACTGTCTGATATTGAACATTTCTGGACAAACTATACAGTCCAAAGAGGATAAAGACATATGAATACTCTTATAATGGCCACAGTAGCCAGGTTTCCATCATTTTTTTTAATATATCAAATAAAAAAGCCTTAATAGAAAGAACAAATTTGACAAAATGCACCTTTTTGCATGAGTTTGCATGCTTGCTTGAGGTGGAACATTTTTTTTTTTGTAATAATAAGAGAAGAAATGCAAACTATATTAAGTACATTTAATCATGTACTCAAATGCACAGAACCAGAATCGTCAATCGTCAGAATCTAAACATGGTACTGCATAGGAGTGTTACATACAGCCCAATTCTCCCTTTTTAATGTTGAATCCCAGCCAAATTATTAGTTACTCTTAGATTTAGGAAGGTAAGGACGAAGAAGAGGGTGGAACTCTATAGGAGGACTCAAGAGCCTTATGTGAAACTAAGCATATTGTATTATTTCTTTTTATTGATCTAAGAAACTGGCATTGAACAGGGAGCAATCCATCCTTACCTGTTCTCCTTTCTGAGTTTAATCCATTACATATAGTCCCTGTTACTGTATTACAACGTTTGATATACAATGGCCGTAACTGGTCACGGCTGTTCATGAGTCAATAGTGATTCCCCACGCTGAGTGTGCCTCTCTGAATGAGCATGCTGAGCGAGGTGAGTTTTGGGGGCGGGGTTTCAGCCACATGTCCCAGATATGCCAAAACTATGCAACAACTGGCCGACACAAGAAGCGATAATAGTGAAATTAACAGTTAAAACAGCACTTACAACTGCAGTCTCCACAAGTCACTAACTCTTGCCTACAGGATGTTGTCTGGTTCTGCACCCAGCCACCTCAATCCCATCATTCAGACAAAAACAGTACAATCCCATCTATCTTCTTGCACCACTCTTACATAAAGAGTTCCGCACTTAGAACTTTCCTCTGGTTCTCACACTGTCCTGAAACTCGAGTGTTTCCTCGTATTGTAAGTCTCTTTGGATTAAAGCATCTTCCAAATGAATGTAATGTAATGTAATGTAATGTATTTTCATTTTAGCCCAGCTGTAGCTACAAACCATAACAGAAGGAAGCATCTTATCAAAAAGCATATAATGAGACCTGGATGGAAATCGTGCTACTCAAGGCCAAATCATGTATTACACATTCAGATCTGTTTGATTTCATAAAGGTCTAAGCTACAGCAAATTCCTCACCAATTATCAAACATTTTGCACATACAGAGGACCTTAGAAGTAACAGATTGCCTCCCAAGTCCAGCACTATTTTGTTTCAAGTATGATATACATACACATTTTTTTCAGGAGAACCATGATGCAGCGATAGAAGAGACGAGATGAGGCAGGTGGAGCTGCATGGTGTGAGGTGAGCTTTTAAAACTGATTCAGATTCAGAATTAGAATCAGAAAACTTTATTGATCTAGGAGGAAATTGCTTGTTACGACTGCACAGAGACACAGAGACAAGAGCAATATAAAGTATAAAGTCTAAATAAATCCAATAAAGAAAATCAGCAAAAAAAAACCTCAGTGTGAAATACTCTATACACTACACACAAATGCTGGGTACCAATACTATAGATAAGTAACTTACTGTTAAGTGAATTACTAATAACACAAACGGTGGTTAGGAGTATGTAATTGCAAGTAGTAGGGATAAGTGGTAGATCGGTAATACTGACAGTATTGACAGTAGCGTTAGACTATTGCAAATAAAAGTAAGATAATAATGCACATAGTGATGCACATAAACATGATAAGAAATGTTTCCAATTGATTAAACTCAGAAAGGAGAACAGGTAAGGATGGATTGCTGTCTGTTCAATGCCAGTTTCTTAGATCAATAAACAGAAATAATACAATATGCTTAGTTTCAATTAAGCCTTTTGAGTCCTCCTGTAGAGTTCCACCCTCTTCTTCCCAATTCTAACAGTAACTAATAATTAGGCTGGGATTCAACATTAAAAAAAGGAGAAGTGGGCTGTATGTAACAGTCCTCTGCAGTACCATGTTTAGATTGTTAGGTTTTAATGCATTTTATTTATATATTTACATTTCTGAATGCTCTTCTTACTTTTTTGTAGCCAGAACATATGTTTACCAGGTTCAAACTTCAAAAGTCTTGCTCAGATATATTTATAGTGTGTTTTTTTTTTTTTTGCAATGTTTGAAGACCTCTGAAAATAGGTTTTTGTCATGTCATGTCATTTTAATGAAAACTCATTTCATTACATTCACTTTACTCTCATATTATTATTTCTGAGGTTTTCCGGAATATAACCATACGTGTCACTTTTGCATAGATGTTTTTAGTTAGATGAAATATTTAAAAATGTAAAGGTGTAGCAAAACTGCCTCAAAGTGTCTGACAGACCTTGGACCTCAGGGTGATTCCACAAATGTTGTTCCATTCCACTACACATACAGTATGTTGCTGCCACGGCTACAACAGAATCTACTTATAGCAAGCTAATATTTTTTTTATGTAATATTTCATTATATTTTAGGTGGTGAAATGGGATTTGATTCGTAGTAGCAAATGTGTCTCTCTCAGTGCCCCACTCTTATGCCCTTGCTAGCAGTGGTTGCTATGAAAAAAGTAGATCATGAAGAAAAGGTCAAACATTCTCTACACATTTAACAATTATGAAACTCAACATTTCACATCTTTTATTTACAGCTATAAATATAAAGGAAGCATTAGAAGACAAAATGTTTTCTCTGTTCTTCAAAATGTAGTCAGTCAGTCCAGATACACCACATGAACAAAAGTATGGGGACACTCCTGTTTTCCAGGGTTTGGGGTCTAGGCCCCCTTACTTCCAGGGAAAGGGAATCTTAATGCTTCAGCATTTTAAGACATTCTGGACAACGCCATGCTTCCAACTTTGTGGACACAGTTAAGGGAAGAACCTTTTCTATTCCAGCATGACTGTGTCCCAGTGCACAAAGCAAGATTCATAAAGACATGGTTGAATGAGTTCGGTGTGGAAGAACTTGACTGGCCCACACAGAGCCCTGACCTCAACTCCATCCAACCCCAACCGGACCTTCTCATCCAACATCAGTGCCTGACCTCATAAATGCTCTACAGAATGAATGGGCACAAATTCCCATAGAAACTCCAAAATCTTGTGGAAAGTCTTCCAAAAAGAATGGAAGCTGTTATAGCTGCAAATGGGGGACCAACTCCATATTAAAGTCTATGTGTTTGAATGCAGTGTCATTAAAGTCCCTGTTGGTGTAATAGTCAGGCGTCCCAATACTTTTGTCCAAACAGCGTATGTTTGGTGTGGACTTTGTCGGTTTTGAACAGGAAGGAGCACTGAGACCAGTGCAACTAAAAAGTTATAAAACTTATACCTGCCAAATAGTGCACAAACTGCAAAAAAAAAAAAAAAAAAAAAAAAAAAAACAAACAAACAAAAACTTTGTGGCAAGTGTGTGATAAGTGAGGCATGTGGTTTGCATGCCTAATTGGTAGGGTATGCACTTTCATTAATTTTTAGCTACAATGGCTCTCTACCTCAGCACTTGATGAGTCAGCAAGGTCTGGGATATTGGGACATTTAAAGCAACAGAGATTGGCGGCTTCCTACCGTGTCCCAGTTTCAGACAAACAGTTCCAGATGCAAAAAGCCATAATCTTGAAGCAACTTTTTAACTTGATGTTTTCAAGCTGTAATTCCTTTGTTTACAGCCTGAGCTGTTTCACTGTTTACAACATATATTTGCAAACAGTGAAATCAAAAACTCTCGTATTGGATCAAGATGGGCTTCGAAAGATGTTCAGAACTCACAAGGCATGTAATGAGAAAAGACTTCAGGAATAAACAGAAACATAAATCCCAGATGTCTTAATGATCACTGCTCATCTGTTCTCCAGCCTAGTCCCGGAGATTCCACGCTCTGAAAAAAATTCACACCTGACAGAACCCAGCATTTAATTATGGCTTATATTTAGGTGTGCATTAGGCCCCCATAACTCAAATCATTAACCTCTGAATATCAAATGCTCTGAGCCAAGTTTGTTGTCTGAAGTTTGTTTTTCAATTTTGTACTGATCACCATCAGTTACCGCCACTGATTCTGCAGGCCTCAATCAACAGTTGGTGGCCTGGTGGTTAGGGAGTTGCCCCTGTGCCAAGAAGGCCATTGGTTCGAATCCCAGGACTGCCAGTGGCGCCACTGAAGTGCCCTTGAGCAAGGAACCGTCCCCACACATACAACCATGGCAATAATATAAAGTATTGCATTTGCAACCAGGTTACTGGAGTGATTGTGCAAAGACTTTTCAGGAGTCTTAACTGTTTTTCAAATTACAAATCTTGCAGGACTGAAGTTGGGGATGGCAGAATATGTTATGCATAATAAAGGCCCTGTATATGACATAATCTAAAGTAATCTCAAACTGAACTCTCAGTGAACAGTTACTCAATTACTGCTTTCTATGTTTTAATCATTAACAACTATAAAACCTATAATTATACAAATGGGGAAAAACACTTCTATAGAAATATATCAGAGGTAGGGGATCAACAAGCAATTAACAACATAATTAATAATTTATTTGTGTCACTTAAGAACACAATGTACAAATATGAAAAAATATGAAATCATTGAGGCTAGTATTTATAAGAACACTTTAAACATCGTAGCACTTTGAGCTTCAAGACCTCCAACCCACAAAAAATAACGACATGTTATGTTTAAAGCATAAATAGTTTGAAACCAATGGTATAATTATGAAAAGCAGTGTTATAAAGGATAATGCCAGGCAATGCATTAAATGAAATGCATGTGGTGACGATCCTATTTCATAATCTTTTTTTTCTTGCTATTTTTTCAGCTTTTTTGATGGTTACTTAAGATTGATGTCCTGAATTTATTTTGACTAGGATATCCTATGATTTGGGGCCGGCTGGTTGCCTAGTGGTCACGGAGTTGCCTCTGCAATCAGAAAGTCACGGGTTTGAATCCCAGGACTGCTAGTAGCACCACTGAGGTACCCTTGATTGAGGTACCATCCCCACACACTGTTCGCCGGGTGCTGTGTTCCTGGCTGCCCGCTGCTTCAGTTGGTGAATGGGTTAAATGGGTTAAATACAGAGAAGAATTTCATGTTGTGTGCTGTGGTGTGTTCATGTATGACAAATGGACACTTTACACTTATAAAAGGTCAAACTGTAACACACCTAGTCACTTTGAATCATCTAGTACAGTCCAACACACCCGTACTGTAGCTAACATTGAAGTTTGCAGCGCTGGACAGTAGTTTACACCCCAGGCTTACTATATCTGGAGGACTCTGACACGAGCGTAACCATGACATGAGACATTTTGCACATGCTAATGTTCTTAGTGCAAGTGCATACAAGCCTAGAATTCACATGTACTTTGTCTCTCTCTCTCTCTCTCTCTCTCTCTCTCTCTCTCTCTCTCCCTCTCTCTCCCACACACACACACACACACACTCTCTCTCCTCTTTAGCACACTGTCACGTTAACCTAATCCGAAGTGATGTGTGGTTAATTTGTTTCTGTAGTCTACTGACCTTGCATGCAGACACACTCCGTAGGCATAAATTTCATGCTTCTCACGGGCGTACCTCTCCCTGGAGAGAAAATTAGAATTCAGATTTGTAAACGTGTCGCTTTTAAGCCCTGTCTCTTTACAAAAACAGAGAAGAAAGACAATTAACCTCGAGAGCTAAACGGATCACACAATTTAGCAAAAACGGCAGCATGGAAATAGTCAACATATTCGGATTTCGTATTCCATTATGCTGGTGCCAGGTCCTGTCAGAAGAGTCGGATTCAGGCAGCATAGCAACTGACGGTGAGGAGGAAGAAAAAACAGGACACGCAGAAAAACAAAAAAATTGAGTTTATAGTTTACCGCCGGCATTGTGCTTGTGTTTGCGAAATTGCTAAAAGGATAATAGTCCTTCAGTGTTGTTCTACAGGTTTTTCTTTTAAGTAAAATGTATTGGAATCACTCACAGAACAGCCATAAGATTAAAATCAACTGTCTAATCGTGTGTAGGTCCCTCTTATGCCACCAAAACAGCTCTGACCCATCAAGGCATGGACTCCACAAGACTTCAGCAGCAGATCCTTTAAGTTCTGTAAGTTGTGAGGTGAGACCTCCGTGGATCGGACTAGTTTGTCCAGCACATCCCACGGATGCTCAACCGGATTGAGACCTGAGAATTTTGGAGTCCATATCAACATCTGGGACTCTTTGTCATGTTCCTCAAAACATTTTGGAAGAATTTTTTGTGGTGTGACAGGGCTGCTGAAAGAGACCACTGCCATTAGGGATTATTGTTGCCATTAAGAGGTGTATTTAGATCACTTGGATTTTTACTCAGACTTGAGATTCAAAAAGATTAACCCTTAAACTTGAGCAGAATGGATCCATGCTGGAAGCACAACAAATGGTAAATTTTCATCATTTGGCAAAACAGCTCCTCAGATGGAAGTTTCCCCGGTTTGTGTTGATGTTCGAGGTGTCAGACGTCATGCTGAGCTTTGTTTGGTGTTCCTGTGTCGCGTAGAACCAAAGTTATTGTCATTTTAAAAAAACGGCGTCCCATGCAAATGATCATAAAGAGCAAAAATCCCCAAATTTCTTTTCTTTTAGGTCTTAGAAACAAACAGAAAAAACACAAGACCTTTGAAGCCGGGAGAACTTTCAGGATAGTCTCCGCCCACAAGTGGGTGGGGAAAACCCGCAGAGGAAGGGGGTCCGGAGAGCGGCCGAGCGGCAGCGCACCAAGAGAAAGAGCAGCAAACGACAAGCGTGTAGGAGAACAAATATTGGTTTTAGACTGATTTACACCGTTTATATTTACTGAAATCAGATTTTACTGAAACACTCTAAGTTCTAAGGGTTAAGAAATATTAATGAGTATCAATAAACTCTTACTCAGCACTCAGTGCCAGCCAATTGCATGTAAAAATGAATCAATGCACTGAAGGTGGAGAGTCAACTGTGTTCATTTTTATTGGCAAAAATAAAATTTGCTGGCATCAAACCAAACTTAAAATCCCACCCAAAAGAGGTTTGATGCATTGTCTCTATTGCCTATTTTCCAGTACTATGTCAATAGGTCTTCTAGTCATATTTGTCTTCAGTTCAAATTAGTAGCTATTTCAGTTAATGCCCAGCGAATCAGTGTTGTTGTCACGTGTCACTTGAAAATGGCGTATTTTTAAAAAACAAAATAATAGAATGAGCCATGACTGGAATCTGAAACTGCGTGAATCACTATCCTTAAAAATAAAGGTGCCAGAAAGGGTTCTTTGTGCATATCCATACAAGAATCTTTTTGGTTCCCTAAGAACCTTTCAATGAACGGTTCTTTGGAGAACCTTATTTGCAAATGAGGCGTGTGCATGTGAAGAACCTATGGAGAGAGTTTAAAGAAAATATATATAGATTCTAATCAGTGTTGTTGTCATGCGTCACTTGAAAACGGTGTATTTTTAGAAAAACAAATTATAGAAACGTGAAAATGAATCATGTTGAAGTCTGAGATTGCACGAACCATTGAGTCATTTCTTTAAAAAACTGTGATAATTGTTCTGAGGTTAGAGATTTACAACTTTACTACCTTTCTTAGTCACACTCTCATAATACTCCTCACTCTCTCTCTTTCTCTCTCTCTCTCTCTCTCTCTGCACATTCTTTCACTATAACCTCAACATATAGGGGTTAGAGATGTACAGTAAATGCACTGCTATTCCTTTTCATGCCCTGTACCCTCTCAGTCACAACACACAATTTAATCTCACAGAGTCAGTGGGAAAATAAGTCCACAGCCTTGTATTCAGCAGCTCTATAGTGGCTTTCATTGCTCTTTCATTATTGATTTGCTTCTTGATTAGAGATGCATCTTTTCCAGCACCTCTTTTCCACTGTTTCTGAATATAAAACCTTGCATACTTACCAGTGCAGATGAATACTGACACTGATACTACCCAGTATTTTAATCACGACATAGTAATGAGTCAGCCCGATACATATGGATGCATATTGTGAACCTATGGCGACATATATTAAGGTCATATAAAGTCTATATAGTATCATAGCAGAGATGTACAAAAATGACTGATACCAACAAATGACCTAATTACTGATCTCGAAGAAATTGGTACAGTGTTGATCATTGCACCAATAAGGAGCATCCGGGATCTACAACTAATAACCCATTTGTGGCCAATATAGATGACTGACAAATATATGCATTTGCATTTAGAACATGCTCTACATTCTATATATGAAGCACAGTTTGTGTAAAAATTGATTATTGTCTAATTTTACATAATGATGTAAAGGAGGCATTTGGCAGACACCCTTATCCAGAGTGACTTACAATCATTAGTTACACAATGGTAGAAAGTGGGGGTTCGAACCTGCGACTTTGCAGTCATCGGGTTCACAGACAAGTGTTTTACCCACTAGGCTACTAAATCGTTCACCTATCCATAGCTAAGGTTGCAGCTATAAGGCTACACTGTACCATTGAGCCACCCTAGCCCTAAACCAGATTGACAGATACTGTGAATATGTATATTAATGTGCAAATGTCTTCAGCATTTGAAAATTATATGCAGAGCCTTTTAGTTATAGAGTGAGGGTTTTCCATAAAAAAAAAAAAAAAAACACAATGTAACAATGCAATTTCAATAAGTGCACCAAAAGTCAAGAGCCACACTTGTGTTCTTCTACATTCTTAAAAAATAAAGATCCCGGAAATTGTTCTTTGTACAGTCCATATAAGAATCCTTTTGGTTCCCTAAGAACCTTTCAATGAATGGTTCTTTGGGGAACCTTTTTTGCAAGTGAGATGTGTTAATGGAAAGAACCACTGGAGAGTTTAAAGAACATCCACATAATATGTAGATCCGGGAAAAGGCCATTGCATTTTGTGAACACATACCGTTTCGTCATGTGAAAGGTCTTTAAAAGGCTCTTCAGGCCAAGTTTTTTTTTTTTTATGTAGAACATGGTTCTTTACTGAAGCAAAATGATTCTTTCATGACATGTTCTTTACATTACTAACCTGGGTGTTAACACCTTATTTAAAAATAAAATATTATTATTTGTTTTTTTGCAGAAGTACGAGTTTAACATATGAAAAAAGTGGGGAGTTGGGCTCTAGCAGGAGGGCTAGTGATGTATGATAAGTCTGTCCATAGGAGTGGCTAATTCAGGAAAGAATCACATTTACAGCAAATCATAGATGCTTTACTCATTTAGAAGATCTTTCTACTACATGCAGAGCATCTCCAAGTGACAGAGTGATGGATGCAAACAGATACACTATATGGACAAAAGTATTGGGACACCTGACCATTCCACCAATTGGTACGTTAATGACATTGTATTCATATACATAGACTTCATATACATGGAGTTGGCCCCCTCTTTGCAGCTATAACAGCTTCCACTCTTCTTGGAAGGCTTTCCGCACGATTTTGGAGTTTCTGTGGGAATTTGTGTCCATTCATTCTGTAGAGCATTTATGAGGTTCAGGCACTGATGCTGGAC
>JBBPCZ010000042.1:17322993-17330493 GCA_037974445.1 Brycinus macrolepidotus
AGAGAGCGAGAGAGAGAGAGAGAGAGAGAGAGATAGATATAGATATATATACTCCTTATATATATATATATATATATATATATATATAATACACAATATTATGTTTTTTTCTGAAATCCAATAAGCCCTTTTGTGTTTTTTATTGATATAACCCAGTGTAACCCTAACTAATTTGTGCATGTTTCCAACAGCTGGTGTTAGTGATGTAGCCATTTTTATTCTTACTGGCTCACTGACGCTGATAAGTCCAACTACTTGGATACTGAAATGTAATTTTTCAGTATGCAGTAACCGAGGTATCTTGGTTGGTGCCATATTAGAATACTCAGCCAAACGCAGCAACATGAAATCAAATGCAGATATGTTTGCACAGGATCTCTTAAATTTTATGTTTTTCAACAATACTGTAAACATATATTTGAACTATACGACCGGTATGATTGAACTGTACTGGTACGATTCTGATATCATCGTGCATCCCTATTAAGCAGTTTTCCTCCCTTCTCTTCTACTCTTCTAGCAAGGAGGCTCAGGGTGGCTGAATTTCTGCACATCGTTATTGTGTGTTTATGATAATTAGAGCTTGCAGACCCTTCCCTCCCCCATTTAACAAGCAGGGAAGAAGGGAGGGGGTGGTTAGAGAGAGAGAGAGAGAGAGAAAGAGAGAGAGAGAGAGAGAGAGAGAGAGAGAAGCCCCTGGGACCACCTTACAAATGTATCCATTGAGTGGGGGGCTGAGGCTGAGGAAGAAAGTGGCTATATCCAGGGGTCAGAGAGAATGTCACTGCCATTGAGACAAGTGATGGTAACACACTGTAAACATGTCCAATTTCACCTTCACACACACACACACACACACACACACACACACACACACACACACACACACACACACACACACTCCATCCTATCTGAAGCTTTTATAGCATTTAAAAGGACACTGCCCCATAACGTAATTTCCCAATAATGGTCACGTCCAATCAATCCTCATTTTTCATTTTTTTAGTCCTGCCGGTATAAAAGAATACTGATCCTTATCCCACACTCTTATTACCTTTGGCCCAAAGTTGAAATAAACCGAATCCTTGAAGTAGGGATGTTTTTTTTTTATTTTTTTTTTATTATTATTTTTGTCTTTAATAGCTAACAAGGAGACATCAATGAAATATTTCATACAAAAGTATGGCTAATATAATCTTTCAAATGAATCGATTCTTTTGAAATAAATATTTGTGATTGTTAATTTTAATCGCAAACATCGAGACACATAGAAGTGTAATACTTCATACAAAATTATGGCTAGTATCATATTAACGATGGAATGTCTCTTTTCTTCAGTGTTTTGCTGTTGTTGTTGTTGTTTTTTTTCTTCTTCTTCGCTGGCAAAACAAAGCTGCTTGGAATGAGTGGTCCTAGAAAGGGTCCGAAAGCCGGTTGAGTCTACTGAAATGTGTTTTATTCTATGGACAGGTTTTAAAAGCAGATGATTTGATCTGTAAGCAAAAATACAAACAAATGTTTCGCTGCTATTGGAACTCATAAAAAAGTAGAAAAGAGCAGAGATGCACTATGCGATGGAGCAATCCACAGGTCAGCTTACCAACTTCTGAATTAAAGCCTCACGTATTAAAACTTTACAACAGGCGATATGAAAAATGTACACCTTTGCTTTTTTTTTCCATCACCATTTTTTTTTTTTTTTTTTTTTACAGCTGGCAGAAAATACTTCCATTTTTTTTTTTTTTTTTTTTTTTTAGCATCGACACCGTAAAATGTCACTGCCATGGTTCCTTTCCTTGTTTCTACCTTTACATAAGTCTGTGGTGTCAAGGAATAGTGAAAAAATACATTAATCATTAAACCATTGGCCTGAATTCTTGAATTTTGCAATTTTCTTTCCTTAAAATATCCTTAAAATATGCACTTTTATTACACAAAATGGAAACAAAAACAGAACAGAAACATAATTTAAATTCATTTAAATTCAGTTTTGAGGTAAATACAAATACATAGAAGTTTTTTTTTTCCTTTTTTTTGGGGGGGGGAGTGCTATTTATACACACGTCGGAGCCGACGAGTTTTTCGAGGAGAGGTTTAGTCGAAGGAGAAGTTCCCTCTCCTCTCAGCTCATATACAGCAGGTTCGAGAGCGAGTTTCGAGACGTGATGACAGAGGACTGCTCGGTGGCAGGATGTCATGTTCTGTTCAGAAGAAAAGAAAAACAAAAATCAAATTCCTTACAAGGTCTATTTGTTTCGGTTCTCCCTGGAGATGCTGATGAGGGTCTTCTGCAGAAACGTAGGTAGGAGGAGAGCAAAGGGGAGCAGAAGAAGGTTTACACTTATGGACCAACTGGCCAGAGCGGGTGACCTCCCTTTTCAGTTTACACTTTCCGTTTTGAATGCCCCCAGCTGTCCAGAAAAATCCATTGCAATCCTTTCCGATGTCAGTCATGTTCCATCGCGATCCTTAGCGGAGAATCAACTAACAACGGTGACCTTTGTGAATAAAGCTTTCCTGTTAAATAAAAAAAAAAAAAACTTAAGAGGTCTGTCACTGTAGTCGATCCAACTCGATGTCTCGAAACAGTGCCTTAACCTCAGTGATTGAGAAAAACAAAAGAGCCACACAAACGAACGACAACCAGGCACTCCATCCCTGACCGTAGCTCTGCCTATTTTATAGACAGAAATTCCGGCAAGGCCCTTTGTCCCTTGAATTTTTTTTAGTATTTTACACATGTCGGGGTATCCATCTAGAACAAAGGACAGTTCTTTTGTAAAACATTCTTAATTCTCACACACTTCTTAAGTGCAACTTTGAAAAAAAAAAAGCAACTCTGAAACGGTGCTTTTTTTTTTAAAAAACAAACATCTTCCTCTCTCCTCTCTGAGTCGAGACTGTAGGATTGGGGTGGGGGTTTAGTAGATGCTGACTTGCGAGAGGACTTGGGCGTGAGCCTGAATCTGCGAGGGGTGAGGCTGGGGGGCTGGTGGCGGGGGGCTTCCGAGCGATGCTGAGTGGGCCGCCCCGGGCGAATGCTGCACGGGTGAACACTGCGACTGATGCTGCTGCTGCTGCTGCTGATGGATCTGATGCATCTGCTGCATTTGCTGCATGTGTTGCATCTGCATCTGCTGCTGCTGTTGCTGCTGCTGCTGCTGCTGCTGTTGCTGTTGCATGTGGTGCTGCTGCAGCTGCTGCTGCAGGTGATGCTGGAAATGCTGGTGCTGCATTTGCTGCTGAATCTGCTGGTGATGCATCTGCTGCTGCTGCATCTGATGGTGCTGCAAGTGCTGCTGCATTTGCTGCTGCTGTTGCTGCATGGCTGCAGCGTGCGGCGGCTGCATCGGAGGGCTCATCTGTGACGACACGCCCGACTGCGGCCCGCCGGCCCCCATCTGGCCCAGGAGCTGCGAGGGGACGCCGGGCGCCATGTTCTGGTGGGCCACTGTGACGGAGGTGACGATGTGGCTGTTGCCCACCCGCATCTGCAGGGGTTTCGGGGCTATGGCCCGGGGCAGGGCCTGCTGCTGGAGCGCCTGGGCCGCAGCTGACATGGAGGGGTGCTGCGAGAGGGGGGAGGACAGTGGAGAGGGCAAGACCAGGGCTGGGGACAGGCTGGTGGAGGCCAGAGTCTGTTGTACCGAACGGATAGTCTGTGCTTCAGCTGACTCTGCTGCAGCCTGAGAGAGAGAGAGAGAGAGAGAGAGGGAGAGAGAGAGAGAGAGAGAGACAGAGAGAGAGAGAGAGAAACAGAGAGAGGGAGATATAGTGTGTTTGTGTTTCATTTCATCCTTCACTAGATCTCAATTCACCAATCCAACCAAAGACCAGTGTTTAGGACAGGAAGAGGCAGTTGCTTGATTTGACAAGACAGAGACACAATGAAACTTGTGCATTTAAATGAACAAAAACAGCACAAAATGAACAAATGGCCTGTATTTCCATAGTGTACCACACACTTTTACTACTCTTGGAAATTCAGGGTCTTAACTCGTTTTAAAGGTTCTTAATAGATCCTTGGATTGGATGTACAGTTCTATGAAAGAAATTTGAATTGATTATCTAGGCTTTATGTAGAAAGTTCTTTAAACAGTAAAAGGTTCTTTCAAAATGATCAATTAAAAAGTTCTTATGGGAACCAAAAGAACCCGCCCCAAAGAACCCACCTCAGCTCAGGTCAAAGCACCAGATCAGACCATAGACGTGCTGTACAACTCTTAGACACTCCTAAAAAACTGCCACAAACGTTTTGCTGAAAAATCCCAAAGAAGAGATGAAGAGATGTATGAATGTGAAGAACCCTTTAAATTTTACAAGAACCTTCACATAGTGTAAAGATTTTTTAAACCAATTTGCGAGTTCTTTCTAGAGCCTTAACATCATGTAGATAAAAGGTAACACAGCTTTAAAAATGTTCTTTCACAGATCACATTTGCAAAAATGGTCTTCCAAAATGCTTCATCTACGGCATCACACAAAGAATCCTTTTTGGCACCTTTATTTTTAAAAGTGAATTAGAAATTAGAAAATGTTACGAATGTAACTGGCCGTGTTATGTTGTAGCTAACTATTCAGGTGTGATCCAACGACATGAGGAACTGAAGAGTAATTTGTACATTTTCATTCATTCATTTTCTGTAACTGCTTAATCCTTACTAGGATCGCAGGTACCTGGAGTCGAGGCAGGGACTCACCCTGGGCGAGGCGCCAGCCCACCGCAGGGCACACACACACACCCACACCATTCGCTCACACACTCACACCTACGTTCAATTTAGAATCCCCAATTCACCTGACGCGCATGTCTTTGGACTGTGGGAGAAACCCGGAGACCCCGGAGGAAACCCACACCACCACGAGGAGAACATGCAAACTACACACACACACACACAAGACCAGGACCCGGATTCAGACCCCCCAACCCTGGAGGTGTGAGGCAACAGTGCTACCCACTGCACCTCTGTGGGACCCTTGTACATTTTTATTTGCTGCAAAGCTGAGAATACAAACAATATTCAATCACTAGACACCTTGGCATTATGTATAAATGTTGGTTAATAGTGTAAGAATCTAATGCATAGTGCCCAATTTGACAGAAAGGGAACGTATTCTGGTTGATAAGATAAATACTTAACAGTCTTCTTCATTTGTTCCTTTGCTAACTGCGCTGCTGAGGCTTAATTCAATTACAGTCTTCCTTGTCATACCCGTCTTAACACCTTCAATTAAACCTCTCATCGGTTTCATGAAGTTCTCAGAAAAAAAAAAACAAAGAGGCCCAGCGAGCACAGATCAGCGGTGTGATGTTACCATGTGTATGACGATCAAATATGCAAATATAAGCAAATAATTTAGCAGGCAGTATCAGATATGCAAATGGAACAGGCTTGCAGGCAGATCCTGGGAATTAATGAGGCACGCTCATTAACTGGTTTTACGACCTGCGATCATTGCACCTCTACTGTGGAGAGAGCGAGTGAGAAGGGGAAGCGAATCTCACCTTTGACACCAGACTGGCGCGGTAAGCGGCGAGGGCTTTCAGGTACTCCTTCTTGGCCGCCTCTGTTTTGCTTTTGTAAACCTGAAGTGACGAAAGAACCAGCAAGGTGTGAGGAGCGGGTAATTAACAAGGGCTTCATCTGCTCAATACACTTCACAAAGGGAGTGGGGGCTAAAATCTGTGGCGTAAATGACGGCCCCCTTGTGATGGTGGAAACGAGCTGGAAAATGCTTCTTACAAACAGACGCACATGAAGAGAAAATCAATAAAATGCATTTATTGCATTTATTCTCAGTGTAAGAATGATCAAGAACTGATAGATGTCTTTTAAAGCTTCATCAAATAACAACTGCAAGCAATACCTTGGCTACATTCACTGTTTAGTCACTAATTTATACTAGGATGGTATTTGTGCTGCACAGTTCAAAATATACCACTTAAAGCAATATTTCACTTGGAGTAATAAGGGGCTGATTAAATAAAACTGGCCAGCGACCCATCACTAAACACTCTTATGAGGGGAGTCGGTTTTACACATTGTTTTAATAGGTATGGCCCTGTGCCATGCTTCTACTTTCTCTGTAGTTTTGTAACCCTTACTTTATAATCTCCCACACAAGGCTTTACACCTACAGACCCTGGTTTATTACAAAATGATGCAAATGCAGGCGTCCGAATATAAATCATGGTCGTGTTTAGTTTTTTTATGTTTTTTTTTTTATTTTTATTTTTGCTGTACCTGTTTCTGTTCCTCTCCTAGGCCATCCCACATGGAGGCCACAATCTTGGAGACCTCTCCGAAAGTAGCGTTGGGGTTCTGGCCTTTGATGGCTGCTTGAGTGTCTCTGAAGAACAGTGCGTAGGCCGAGACAGGCTTCTGAGGTTCGTTCGGGTCTTTCTTCTTCTTCTTCTTAGGCGTCTTGGGTTTCTTACCAGCATCTGGGGCTGGGCGCTTTTCGCCAATCTGTTGGAGTATAAATGAACGACTTTGTAAAAGTTCCCAGTCAACCATTTTTAGAAAAAGAACGGAAAGGCATAAGGAACTGGAAAGGTGAATGACACACAATTACAGATAAATTCTGTACACCACTACAAGTGTTCCAGTGTTTAGTTTTGTCATTTTAAGGTCACTCACCTTGCTTCCGTCCTCCTGATCGTCTTCATTAATGGAGCTCGAGGGAGAAGGTGTGGCCGACTTGCTGGCAGGCGGGGACGGGGAGGTGTGGGCGATATTTGGTCCCGTCATGTTGAGGCCTAGCTGAGCATTTAGCTGCGATTGGTTGATGGTAGTCAGCTGGTTGCGTGACATCATAGCATTGGGGTTGTTCATGTTGATGATTGAACGCATGACCATGGTGGGGTTAGGAGGGTACTGGCGCAACTGAGACTGTCCAATACCCTGAAACACACACACACACACACACACACACACAAGACACACACACACAAGGCAGAATGATTAGCAACTGTTATAAACTGCTAATGTTGTTCACTGATTATAGTTTTTAACGACTGAGGTGATGCCTATCGATTTGAAATCCCCAGTCAGGAAATTTATTAGAGTGAAATTACATGAAATTCAACCATTGTCTACCTATTGAAGATCAATACGAGTGGTCAACCATGATAATGCACATACACGATACTCTTGCTGGAGTCAGCAAACAAATAAAAGATGCACTCTGTTAATATATCATACCTTTTTTTTGGGCTATTTATTCAATCATTTATTATTTATCATATTTATCTGATAACACCAGATGCCCTTGACATTTCACAAAGAATAGATTAATACAAATGGTACAAAATTACGTCTTGTTACATTCATGTTAAGAATTAGTCATTCAAATTATTATTATTTATTCTTATTCATTATTAAGTTACCGTTTCAGATATACAAGTTTTTGTTAAAACAGTGACAATTTGTTTCCACTGTCAGTTCATTTCCTAGTAGGACAAAGTTTTTTTTTTTTTTTTAAATCTGTCATCTTCAC
>JBBPCZ010000042.1:17337970-17351329 GCA_037974445.1 Brycinus macrolepidotus
ATATATCAGGTTTCATTCCATATATATCAGGTTTCATTCAATATATATCGGGTTTCATTCAATATATATCCGCATTCATTTCATATATATATATATATATATATATATATCAGGTTTCATTCCATATATATTAGGTTTCATTCCATATATATCCGCTTTCATTCCATATATATCCACTTTCATTCCATATATATCAAGTTTCATTCAATATTTCCTGTTTGGCTTTCCATTATATATATATGCCTTTACCCCTTTCACACTGCTTTCTAACCATTCAACCCAAAAACAAATTTGTCTCCCCCTTTCCCAGTACAAGACCACCTGACTCCCCCCTCCTCTCCGTCTCTGCACAGTGGGTATTTAAAACTTGTTCAACATGATTTCATTTCATTTTGAGCACTGGCTGAGAAAACCAAATTACAGAATCAATCACGCAGAAGGTCAGGCTGAGACTTCATTACAGGTATTGCATGCCTGCATCAATATCTTTCATTTATGACCGACCCAATATGTCACAATGGCGGTCGGATAGAAAAGAAGGGGAGAAAGAGAGAGGGGGAAAAAAAAAAGAACGGGTATGGAAAAAAAGAAACATGGAGGTGAAGGTGGGAGAAAAAAAAATCCACTTTAAGAAATTGATGTACAACCGATGTCAGAACTATTCAGGTTGGAAGGGAGATAACAGAGAGATGGGGGGAGGAGGGGGTGGGAGGGAGAGAGAGAGAGAGAGAGAGAGAAGAACAGAGACAGAGATGGACATTGTGAAAGAGAGAGATGAACACGGAGAGATGAACAGCAAGAAAGGAAGGAGAGAAAGAGAAAAATGAACCATAGGAGAGTGAAGCGAGAGAGAGAGAGAGAAAGAGAGAGAGAGAGAGAGAGAGAGAGAGCTAGAGAGAGAAAAACAAGAGTGAGAGAAAGAAAGAAAAAGAAAGAGAGCAAAACAGAGACAGTGAGGGGGAGAATGATCAACAGAGGGAGGGAGGAAGAAAGAGAGAGATGAAGAGAGAGAGAGTGATAAAAGATGAACATAGAGAGTGAGAGAGACAGAGAGAGAAAGAGAGAGGGATAGAGAGAGAGAGACGAACATAGAAAGACAGAAAGAGAGAAAACGAGACGCACAGAGAGAGAGCTGAATAAATAGATAGAGAGACAAGGGGAGAGACAGATGGATGAAGAGAGAAAGAAAGAGTGAGCGAGAGAGAAAGAGAGAGAGAGTGAGAGAAAGAGAGAGAGAGAAGAACAGAGACAGAGATGGATATTTTGAGAGAGAAATGGACAGGGAGAGATGAACAGCAAGAAAGGAAGGAGAGAAAGAGAAAAATGAACCATAGGAGAGTGAGAGAGAAAGAGAGATGAACAGATAAATGGAGATAAACAAGGGGAGAGACAAATGGATGAAGAGAGAAAGAGAGAGAGAGAGAGAGAAAGGAGGTGAACAGAGTGGGAGAGATGAATACTGTACGTCGCTGCTTTCTGCAAGACTGCTCATATTTTTCCATTTTATTCTCAAGGCTTGCAGAAAAGGTCCTGTCACTTTGTGAAGAATTACATTTTAAACTGCGCTGCATTTCACCTGACAAACACCTGGCAACCCCCAAAACACCTTCCAGCATTTGCTTGAGGACATCTAGTGCCGACACACAAATACGCTATTATTCCCTGCGAGAAAAGAGGAACTAAATGTTACCGGCAATTAAGTATTACTGTCAATAAGCTATAATTCTTTACCAGTACGTCCACATCCAGGGATGACATACGGCCTTTGTGTTCTTATCTAAAGTAAACAAAATGCAAATCATAATTTTTGATCCGAGATGACACGCCGAATCATTTGCTTATGTAATTACAGTTAACACCATGTGGCGCTTTCTGAGCGCAAGCATGGGCCACAAAAGAAAGAAGAGAAAAGTAAAGGATGAAAACCAACCTTTCCAGACAAGACGTCCAAAATGAATCATGTACACTCTCAGCAGAAGGCAGACAGACTTTGTAATAATAAGATCTCTTTCAAGCACTTCTTTGTAGAGCGAAGCAGCATGTCTGAGGTTTCTGCTTGTAAAAACACTATATTACATTTAACCCTTAAGATCCCAGCTCTATTAGATTGAAACATGTTTTTCAGTCACTGCACTCTTCAAACTACTCTGCCAGAAAGGGTTCTTTTTTGGGACAAGAACCATTTTTGGTCTTCTTATGAACCTTTCAATTCATTTTTGCAAATGACTTTTTCAGGTTTAAAGAACAAAAACATAATCTAAACGTTCTTGGAGGATGCCTTCATTTAGTAAAGAATCATTACAATATGTGAAATTCTATATACCTTTTAAAGGTTCTGCATATTTCCATTGCAAAAAAAAAAATGGTTTTTAATGCCACCCTTTGTGGCACCTTTTTTTTAAGCATGTACAGACTATAGTGAAAGTGAGAATTATTCCTAAGTTACAGAAGTGTTTATCACATGTTTGGACCAAGTCACGGCCATTTAAGAGGTTAAAAGAAACAAAGGCACACTTCATTTGGATCGTTTCCTAAAAATGATCTACAAATGCTTAAATTTCTAACAATCTCTGGTAAAACTCGATTATCAGCTGGGTCAGGTTTAGGATTAGGTTTAAGGTTGAAGTTAAGGTTTATTTTTTATTTCTACACTTTCTACAGCCGTAAAATACAGATTCAACAGCCATTCAATTCAATTTCCACTTGTTTGAAGGTCCCTCGGTTCAACAATGCAATGTGCTTTCTTTAATAAAGTTGGTGGAACGCATTTCAGTGAAATGTGTATAATTTACAAAACCGTTGTAGGTGAGGTTTCTAGGTGAGCAAGGCCACATTTATACTGTTTTATATTTTGGCAGTACACTGGGTTTTGATATCATAAAAGCTGCTGTTGTGCTGTCTTTGGGTGTTCTCACCCCTCCCATTTCACTCCACATTGCTCACTAGCAGCTCAACAAAGTTTCAGAACATTTTACCCACAAAGAGCCAAGAGAATCCTAGATAACAGGGTAACAGAGTTTCAAGGAAAATATTTTATTTAATTATACTGATTAAAAACATCAAGAAGTCAACTTCTAATAGAGGAAAAATTCATCTCTCTCCAGTAACTGTCTGTTTAAACTGCTGAAATCAGGCAAACGCTACAGGAGTATTAAGGCCAGAACAGAGGGGCTCAGGAGGAGATTCCATGCTCAAGCCATGAGACTCCTTAACCAAGACTTGCCATCTTTAAACCATTCTTTACAACACTAACTGAGCTTCTCTACCTCATTGTATTTAAGCTGTGGTCTGTTATTTATGTCTATATACATCAGCAGCAAGCACACTGCACTTTACATAGACACAGTCTGTTATTTATAGTCTCTTTTTTTTTTTACACTTCTAATGTTTATTTATTTCTTCTACATATTGTTTATTACTTAGTTTTAGCCTTAATTTTCTTTTTCATTTATTGTAACTATATTTCACAGCCTCACAGACATTTCAGGGGCACATTTCACTACACGTTGTGACAAATAAGGAATCTTGAATCTACCAAAATCTACTACATTTAACTTTAAGTAACACGGTGCTAGTAAGTTAAAATACGAACAGTGAGGTCCAGCATGACTTTAGAAAAACTCAAGATATTTAAGAACAGACTTTATAAAAACAAGATTCTCTTCAAGATGAGTGCTGAATTACTGCAAATGCTCTTAGTTGGCAGTAATGACCCTTGAGAAATGTTAGGAGTGTATACATAGTAACTATATAGCAGTATATAAACAATAAGAATATAAACTAGTTGGTGCTTGAAATGCTAAAGTAAAGTAAAGAGGTAAAGTGGGACTTGGCAGACGCCCTTATCCAGAGTGACTTACAATCATTAGTTACAGGGACAGTTCCCCTGGAGCAACTGAGGGTTAAGTGTCTTGCTCAAAGACACAATGGTAGAAAGTGGGGGGTTCGAACCTGCGACTTTGTGGTCATCGGGTTCACAGGCAAGTGTTTTACCCACTAGGCTACTACTACCCATATGGTCATGCATAAATGATAGAGATTAGTCTTTCAAATTCTTTAATACTGTATTTTTTGTTGTAAAAAAAAGTAAAAATGTGAAAATTTAATTGCATCTTATTTTCACCTTGTTAAACTACTTGTATATTTAACTGAAAAGGGTTAGATACATGGTCCAGTGTCCATCTAAATAACAGCAGCCACAGGTTTTGGGAAAAAGCTCTGTTCTGTGAATTGGTGAAACGGCTCCTGGATGCTGTCCCGCCCTGTTGGTTTCGGGCAGCTCTGAAAATCAGAGTGCTCCCATGCTGTGAGACGACGGCGAGATTAAAACAAGAGCGAAGGGAGACACGGGGAGCTTGTTAGAGGAAAGTCGATTAAATAAATAATGACTTCATGTTCAAGGCTCTGCTGGCCGCCCCGGCAGCTGATGAGCGTGTTTCACTGAGCTGGGGTGTCCTAGGCTGAGCCCAGCATCTGCGACCTCCTTAAACTGGGGTGTCGTCATATCAGAACCTCGTATCTCTATAACTTTGCAGGAGAATGACAAAATGTACTTAACTTTAATGAGCTTTAAAGAGCAGCTGGCTGGCCTGGTTTTCAAGTGGTATAAAAAATAAAAATCAAGAAATATGGAATTATGAACTTTTAATAGGAAAGTGACACAGGGCTACGTTACACAAGTTTACCCCATTTATAGCCAAAAACTGCTGCAATGAGCAGGACGACTGTGCCAGCCCTAGTTTGCGGACGTTGGGGTCAGTCAGAGTGCATGGTGGGCACAGAAAATGGGTGTGTGAGGGTCACAGATTTTCAGTTCTTCCCTCATCTAGTTTTAGACTATATACAGTTTCAAAGTTGCTTGATTTTGTTTATTTAGTCTAACCTGGATATAAACTAGTAGTGTATGCTGGCTCAAGTCTGAATGGATCCCATCAACAGGCACAAAATTCACTGATCTTAGACAAAGTTAGCATGAATACAGGTAAATGGAGCTCTAGTGCCAGAACAGTGGTTGATTTGTATCTGTTAGGAGAGGTTTGTAGCACGGGATGGTATACTCTTGATCATAAAAAAGGATCTAAAACCCTCGAAGCTGGGCCAGTGTGTGTGTCATCTTGTTAAAGAGAATTAAGTTCAGTTATGGTTGTAGGATGTCTTCGATTTGGAAATTAGATTATAAGAATAATATACAGCACGGGTTATAAATGAATCTTTACCGCCTGAACTTCGTTATTTTTATCCTGTAAAGTTATGATTTAGAAAGTACTTAAACCCTTGATTTTGAAAAAAAAAACATAATTCACAACAGTCCCCGTAAAATGTCCAGTTCTGTGCCGTTTTTTGTTTTTTTTTTTGCAATGTTATGTATTTTCAACCATAAATAGATACCAATACATCCTACATGCATCAGATCTATTACTATAACAGCTTTTTGATGTGATTTGAAGCAAACATGTACTGATTTAGTACTAATTGGTAAGTATAAGCTTCCATTCCTACATTTAACCTCACACAATTTTGGACAACACATTTCAGCTGAGCTGATCAACAACATTTTGGGTAAGGGGAACGTTGTGTGCATTTGATTCTATTCCTTTAAAGAATACAATTTCTTAAGCATTGTCTCTGTGGCCTAGTATGATAGAGATCAAATTCCATTAAAAGTGAGCATCTGTGAGTCTTTCAGACAGGAAAATGACAGGAAGAAAAATGGAGAGAAAGAAAGGCGGAGAGGAACAGCCAGACAAAGCCACCGGGGCGAAGAGCAAAGGGCCTGTATTCTCCCAAACATGCTTTAATAGAGTCCCGACACAATCAGAAGCCCAGCCTGGTGACGAGTCTAAAGAGGAATAAATGTTTGAGAATCAGATCTAATCCCTTCGCAGCGCCGTGAGAACGGGCCGACCCGTAATTGTGTCAAGGTTCCGTTTTTCCTCCAGATGTAGACGAGCCTAACTGACCATGAAATGAAAATTCTTTTTTGCCAAAAAAAAAAAAAAAAAGCCTTCCGGCGGTCACTTACGGCGCGCGAATATTTTAAAAGCAGCGATTATTTTACATGCCGGCAGCAGGGGGACGAGTGTAGGAAGGAAAAGCTCTAAAATTTTATGGTGCTTGTCCATCTGGGAATGTCGATAAAATTAAAAATGGACACTTGTACATAAAAATTATGCTTTGTTTGAAAAAAAAACAAAGAGGCTTTCCATGACCCAACCGCTTACTTTCGGCGTCATATGCTATTGCAATATTAAATAACCCATTAAAGAAAGAGGGAAAAAAAAAGAAAAACAGAATGTGCACATCATCTCAGGGCTTATGACCTTTTATGCTTTCTTATATATTCATATTTCGGTGACAGAGATTTCATTTCTGTAATAGCAGCGTGTAATATAACTAGTCTAGCCGTGACATTTCCCTCTTTCACTCCTCAATGCAATCATATTGTGGTGGCATTTAGGAGCCACTCCTTTTTTTTTTTCTTTTTTCGAATTAGCCATCATAACAGCTCAATCATAAAACATTATCGTTATGAAGAGACAGAACATCGGCGGCAACGTTCTGTTCGATGTCACTTTTCATAACGGTGAAGGGTAAAGGCAATATTTTCATATACAGATTTGACCTTTATGAATGGTGTCTTTATCCCCCGTGTTAAATATACAATGCTAGTTAAAGGTTCTTTCCAAATATCCTTGGAAACCATGGTGGAAACATCTCAAGAAGAACAGTTTAGGCATCTGAATTGGCCGTACGTTTTGTTAACGCTAATCTCTAAGTGAGGGGTGTCCAATTTTACCCACAAAGGCCTGGCGTGACTGCAGGTTTTCGTTCCAACAAACTGATTTAACTAATGAAGTGTGCTTTCTGCTTGTCTGGGATGAAAACAAGACTTGACTTGACTTGAAAACCTGCAGCAACATCGGTTTCTTGCATATACGACTGGACAACCCTGCTAAGTGTCACTCGACATTTCTGAGAATTTGGATAGTGCCATGACGAAAATGATCAATAAGTAATGTAAAAATCACTGGAAAAAATGATCTGGCCTCAATACAAAGACAAATACGTCCCTGTTCACTCAATACATCCATTTTTGACTTCATTCTTCATCAGTTGTGAAAAGAAAAACTATCATATTTCTATTCACTCCCATTTATGCCAAACATCTGGGTTTGTTTTGGCATTGCTTAATGGCGTTTAGGACTTCAGATGCCGAAATGCATCTTCTGCAATCAGACCAAGCTGCATCATTTAACAATGACAGCTGTGCAAATATAATCAGCTAAGTCAAGGACAGTTGGATTTCTTTTCTTTCGTAACTGTTTTGGAAGGGTTTTTTTTGAGTTTATTGGTAAATACAGTGCTGATTGAATGCTCACCACAGGAAGTCCATTGTTGATGCCCAGTCCCTCTTGCTCCATCAGGTTTCTGGAGATGGTTATGGAGGGCAGGTCCAGGCTCTGAGGGGGAAACTGGGGAGTGAAGGGACCCCGCTGCGCGTTGGTGTGTTCGGGGAGCCCGGGGAAGGGCGAGCCCCCCTCCTGCAGGCCCATCCCAGACTCCGTTTCTGGAGGGGGGGTGATGGGAGGGATCTCAAACTCCTCATCGCCAAGATTGGGAGTGTGAAACGTCTGTGAGAGAGAATGAAGGAAAGACACACAGGTAAATATTACATAATACAGTTACTGTTGCAGTATATGCTGGCACAAACCCCTACAAGAATTAGTAATGCACTCTTGCTACACATTTAATTTGCAATGTATAGATGTAGAATTGTATAGTTGCATAATTAATTGCATAATTACTTGATTTACACTTTGAACTTCCATTTTTTCAGTAGGAAATAATGACAAAAACATGGAAAACAGAAGATTTGCTCTTTTGGCAAGACTGAATGCAACCCAATGACTTTTTATCCAACTCAATTGATAATAAAATATCTAATCTTCTTACGAACACAATCGTGCTATTGATTAAAGATTTAGAATCTGCAGTTTCGACGTCATTTCTGTGCTCTTTTGAATGCGTGATGAATGAGAAATGTTTTACCAAATGTAAGAGGAGATGTACACATCACGGGGGACCTTAATAGTTTGACAATGCTGAGAGTGTGCAGTTATTTTATGTACATATTGGACATCCCATGGAGTTCCAATTTAAAACCACTTTAAAAATATAGGCTCCGACTGCTGTAATATTAGCACTGTGTAAATTACAGAGAGCTTATCTGGGGCTTCAGCTCCGTAATGCTCCATGCCAACAAATCTGACCCACAAAACGTCTTCTGGATTGCTGGGGGGGGGGGGGGGGCAGGGTGTAGGCAGTACTAAGCTGAGCAATTTAATTCTCACAAAAGAAATCAAAACTGCAACTATTCCACTCATGCAGTCTGTTGAAAGAGAGTGCAGGAGAGAAAAGAGACATCAAGCTCTGTAATATCATGCTGGCATCTTACTAGCTAGCAGCCGTGATAGAGACTGGTTAATCTAAGACTGGAATGATGCTGGGATGAAGAAAGGAGAAAGAGAGAGTGAGAGAGAGAGAGAGAGAGAGAGAGAGGAGGATTTAGAACAGGCTGGTCAGAAGTGTTTCGCTTTGTTCCCCACACTAGCGGCCGTAAATCTGCTCATCAAAACGGCCTAATCCTGCAGCCTGAGAATTAAACTCCACCGTCACGCTTAATTTACTTAGTTTGGCTTCTTGGAGATGGAATTTCTCACCTGCTCGTAGTTCGTCTTGATCAAGACGTTCTCACCGTTATCTCTTTTTCTGTTTTCTCTCTCTCTCGATCTGCCAATCAGTCCGTCTCTCTCTTTCTGTCTCTCTCTTCTGTCTGTCTGTTTGTCTCTCTCTCTCTTTCTGTCTGTCTCTCTCTCTCTCTCTCTGTCACTGTCTCTTTCTCTCTGTCTGTCTGTCTCTTTGTCTCTCTCTCTCTCTGTCTGTCTCTCTCTCTCTGTCTATCTGTCTCTCACTCTCTGTCTCTCTCTCTTTGCCTCTCTCTCTCTGCCTCTCACTCTGTCTGTCTCTCTCTCTCTCTCTGTCTCTCTCTCTCTGCCTTTCACTCTGTCTGTCTCTCTCTCTCTCTCACTGCCTCTCTCTCTCTCTCACTGCCTCTCTCTCTCTCTGTCTGTCTGTCTCTCTCTCTCTATCTCTCTCTCTGTTCTAATGTTCTATATCTTTCCATTCTCTATCTATATACTTACAAGGGGTGCACAATATATCAGCAGCGGAAAATTATATGCTTATAAATTAGAAAAACGTAACCCTTATGACCTGTCCCAAACTTCAACTGGTCTGATTTAGCAGATGACTATGATAAATGGCCAGTTGATGATACTGGTATCCACCGCAATAAGATCCTTATTGTGGCTGTATCAGCCCAGAAGTTGCATATTGGTGCATTCTTGATACCTACAGTTGCATATATCTGGACCATTCTCAGTCCTAAATGGGACATTTTTGCTATTCTGGTCTTGTTTCAGTTTTTATGTTCATGCACATTACCTGACCCAGCCACAGGCCACCCATTTTTTCAGACTCCACGTTTCTTTCCAGGTAAAAGTGTATTAATTATTCTAACATAACACTAGTGCAATGATGTGATACCATCTCAAAATATAAATAACTTTTTTGGAAAGTTACTATTCTTCACCCCGGGCTCTTAGCGAATAGCAGAATTAACTAGGGTTGGGCAATACGGCAAAAAATATCTTACAAAACGAAACTCGGAGTTGGCCAGGTATTCTTTAAGGAGTGAATTATTAGCTGAGACGTTTTCATTGGACCAACACAGTTATAGACATTTTCGGTTGAAATGAGCAGGAACATGCTGACACAGTCCTCGAATAAAGAACTTGCTTTGGTACACACACACACACACACACACACACACACACACACACACACACACACACACACACACACACACGTGTATTCAGACCAACACACACACACATTTACACAAACACTTGAAACTAATTTGTCCATGCCTTGACAAGGGCCAGAGCCAACTATTCCAAACGTTCCACCCATATTCTCTCTCCATCTCTCTCTCTCTCTCTCTCTCTCCCTCTCTCTCTCTCCCTCTCTCTCTCTCCCTCTCTCTCCTTTTTCCTCTGGCCTCTATCCAGTGTTTAACTTTTCTGCTGGTCCTCTCGCAGCTGGGAGCATGTGCAGAAGCAGCTCTGTGTTCATCAGCGCTGGAGCTCGAGGCTTACAGCATGTAGGACATATTAACATCGCCTCGGGCCAAAAGTGTTTAGAGATCCACACAAGTCCGCTTACAGCCACAGAGACTGAGTGCTCATTACTCCCTCCATGTGTTCTGCTCAAAACAGGCCTGCTGCAGACGGCAGCGTTAAAACACACGTCAACAGCCCAGACAGGGGGGCCAAAGATACGCAAGTGATCAGAGTCACAGGGACGAGAGAGAAAGAAAGAGAGAAAGAAAGAAAGAAAGAAAGAAAGAAAATTCAGAGAGAAAATGAAAATTAGGGAAGATAAGGTTAGATTTAGAACGTCGGGCAAGAAGGCAAAGTACAGAAGGCGTCAAAAAGAAAGAAAGAAGAAAGAAAGAAAGAACGAAAGAAAGAAAAAAGAGAAAAATTCAGAGAGAAAATGAAAATTAGGGACGATAAGGTTAGATTCAGAAAATAGGCAAGAAGACAAAGTACAGGCGACAGAAAGAAAGAAAGAAAGAAGACAGATAGACAGACAGAGAGAGAAGGGGAGAGAGAGAGAGAGGAGAGAGAGAGAGAGAGAGTGAGCTGAAAAGGGGGTATTCTTTTGCTTGGCCCCTGTGACCTTTCTCTGTGAATAAGACCTGCACTGCCAGCATGTTTTTACAATAACAATGAGAAAGAGAGAAAGAGAGAGAGAGAACGAGAGAGGGAGAGAGAGAGAGAGGGAGAGAGAGAGAGAGAGAGAGAGAGAGAGAGAGCAGTGCCCCCTGACCTAAATATCTCTAAAACACAAAGCTAAGCAAAGTGCCTGTTGTGACTTCCAAAGACCACACGGAGCGTCTCTTTCGTGTTGCTTTTTGCAGGGACGAAAACACAACAAACATGACCGTGACCTTTAGGAATAACAAAGCACAGGCTGCCGAAGAGGAGGGAAGGAGGAAGAGAGGGAAGAATAAATACGTCTGAGAGAAAGAGAGAGAGCAAGAGAGAAAGAGAGTTGTCTTCAATGACTCTGGATGTTCCTCATGTCCCATTGCTAATGATGATCCAAATTAACATCTGCTGTACGAGAGAGCAGGTTCGTGTGTGTGTGTATGTGTGTGTGTGTGTGTGTGTGTGTGTGTGTGTGTGCATATGAATTACGACATGCAATGAGGGCATGTTTGGTGTTGGGAGTTGTCAGCTGTCAGTATCAGTGTGTCAGTGTGTTCTGCTTGGAAGAGGTGCCAGACTGGGATTGCTTTCTGGAACTCACTACTACTGCACATTACTCCAATATGTGTGTGTGTATGTGTGTGTGTGTGTGTGTGTGTGTGTGTGTGTGTGGTTGTCTTCTCTGTAAGTGACCTTGCTTGAGCTAGATTGGATCTTCGAATCTGTGCTTTAACAGTCTGGTCCACCAATAAAACAAGCACAACTTCTGTTCCGCAGATTTTAAATGTAGTTTAGTAGACTGCAGGGTAAGGGCCGACTCTGTAGAAAAGAAGTACAGCACGTACCCATTAATATGTGAAAAATTCCTTTTCACCAGCGTACAGTGTGCTCTAACATCTAGAAGTCACAGACATTGCTACTAAAGTACATAGTAATTAGGACTTTTGAACTATTTTCATTTTTGAATAATATATCAAATATTAACTAAAAACTACAATCTATAATAGTAAGAAAAGCTGGTTTTAAAATGTATTTTATTATTCTGGAGTAGTAGTAATAGTATAATAGCAATACATTAGTTATTATTGTCATCATCATCATCATCATCATTATTATTATTATTATTATTATTTTGTCAACTTTTTGCAATTATTTCATCATTACATTTTTTGTTTTATTGAATACATTCCATTTATTTTTTCTACATATATGTCTTTTAATAACATTTAATTGAAATACTACAAGGTAAAACATCAGTGATAATCATTTTCATAGTGAGCTGTGCCACACTGAACATCTGCTGTGCTGTTCGAGTGTGAGCGGTGTAGAAGAGCACAGAAAATGTCTTCTTTTTAACCATCGTCTTAAAGAAAATGTCTTCTTTTCTGTAATAAATGAGAGCATTCTAGCTAGCTACTAATTAGAATGAGCAAGAGACTTATTCGGGCTGAGTTTGAACTGATAAGAGTCTGGCAGGTGGGCACTGCAGGTAATAAAACAGCAATCACTGAAAAACAAACATCTGTTTCATTACAGAAGTGCAAGAATACGTTAAAAGGGCTAATGTGCATTATTATAATAATTAATAAAACTACTGAATATTAACATTTGCTTATTGTAGGCCTGTATGTATTAATATAAACACTGTCATGACTATTAAATACTATCAACGGTCACTTTATACTCATTGAAACCAGTCGAGAAATTGTCAGAAGTGTAATGTATAAGCTTTCAATGGATACCACCTTTATTTCTGCACGTAGAAGACGTTTTATTATGGTTTTGACTTGTGTCTACATGTAAGATGCCTATAAATGTAAATCTATTAAGTATGAATTTAATTATGTATACAGTAAAGCGTATTAACAGTATCTCCTCTAGACTTCTGAAAGTTACATTCGAAAATGAAGTTTAATCGAGCAGGACCCTCCATTGTGTTTCATCTGTTCATCCATACACGTGAAGTACACACAGTACATTCATCCAGCCGTGAACGTGGCGGACTCAGAAATGCAGAGATCACAAAGGAATAGCCAGAGTCTCTCCATGAAGCAGGTAATCTTATTGAGAAGAGCAATAACCAGCACTTGTCAGAAAGACAGTGTGTTGCAATTACAGCGTACAGGGCTGACCGGATCGATGGGATGGGAGCTTCCAATGGCAAAGAAAGCAGAGTGTGCTCCGCTCCTCAAATGACAACATGGTGGTAAGAGTCTTGCAAATTCGGTCTCCATGAAATCCATCTCGACATATTTACGGGCAGTTTCATGTGGGTAATTTGATTGGCGTTGATATCAGATACTGACAAATAGAACCAATGTGACTGTGTTAGTTCCAATATGGAAGAAGCAAGTGCACGCGTCCTTAATGTGCAAGCAAATTCAAGAGCAGGGTATTTTAGATAGTACTACCAATCAATACAGCTCTGGAACAAAATAAGAGACCACTGCAAAAATGTTCAGTTTCTCAGGTTTTATCTTTTATAGGTCCAAGTATTGAACTGAACAGCTTTGCCTTAGTTTTT
>JBBPCZ010000042.1:17371815-17400528 GCA_037974445.1 Brycinus macrolepidotus
GAGAGAGAGGGAGAGAGAGAGAGAGAGAGAGAGAGGAGAGAGAGGAGAGAGAGGAGAGAGAGGGAGAGAGAGAGAGAGAGGGAGAGAGAGAGGGAGAGAGAGAGAGAGAGAGAGGAGAGAGAGGAGAGAGAGGAGCGAGAGGGAGAGAGAGAGGAGAGAGAGGGAGAGAGAGAGAGAGGGAGAGGAGAGAGAGGAGAGAGAGGAGAGAGAGAGGAGAGAGAGCATGTGACAAGCAGACAGAAAAGAGCTGATGTTATCATAAACCTGGATTCAGCAGTTGACAGTTTCATTCAAAGCCTGTTCCAGCACCCCCCCCTCCCCCCTTTCTTTCTCTCTGCATTGTACATTACTTCTGAGCTGTTTCTGTTCACAAAGGGGCCACTTTAACCCTTGACAGTCCAATTAAAAGCAGTTCGGTTCTCTACGATTTTTTTTATCGCTTGTCACCCGATGCCTATTACAGTGAATGCTCTAAGCCTGTGTTCAATGCTTAAGCACTTCAGTACATGATCGTGGCACTTTAGGGCAAGCGTGGCAACATGGCAGCGTTCAACGGCCGATCGCTTTATTTCGGACTCCCCAAAGGGGCACTGAGTTCATTTGTGTGACATTAACCTCCAACCTTCGATTTTAAGGCTCCTGCACTGAAAAAGCATTTCCTTTGAAACTAATTTAGGCATCAGGTGTGAGACACAGGTAACCGGAGAGTGTGCAGTGAAAACGGAGCCGTTCTTTCATCTGATTCCTGGCATGCGTGTAACATGAATTTGATCCTGGTTAATAAAAAATGCAACCATTCCTGTTCAGGTAATAAAAATGCACTTATTCTTGTTCTCTAAATGAGTTTTGGTCGTTTCATAAGCCTGCCTTTACAGTCCAAAATCACTCCCTTCAGCCCCAGTCTGGCAGGACATAATAAAGCTGAATCTAATAAACATGAATTTTAAAGGACTGAATTACAGAACACCATGGTTCACTGCAGTTTGCATCAGATACTATTAAACAGCATCAAGTTAGTGAAAGATCTACTGACAAATTAGATAATGCTGTATATAGCCATAGGGTATAGGCATAGCTATATATGATGTTCTAATGTTAACATCATCTAGCATTTACTAACTCACCCCATTTCATCATTTATCTGGCTATGCATACATTATTTTACATGTCATTTCTTTCCTTCTGCTTGATAATTTGAATGTTTCATGCAAATTGCTTTGCTCATTCATCTTCCCTGTAATAGCATTCCGCCTATTTGGTATGTGGGTTCTCAAACCTCATTACTACTTGCGCCACCATAGAAGTGGAAATGAGCACTGGCTACTGATCCTTTAATCAGTGATGAAGGACACTACAGCTTTATCAGTCAATTCGTGTTAGAATTCTGTTTCTATCGTCCAGGTTACAACAGCTGGATAGCAAGAGTGGAAAAATACCTCGCAATTTTTCCCCACTTCTGGCTAACTTGGAGACTGACTTTCAGAGGTACTCAATCATGGCTTGGAAGAAGGTCCTTCTCTGAAGCAACCGAAACCCCAGCTGCGATGCAAAAACACTGTGGCTTGATTTTGGAAGCCAAACCCAATTCAGTGCCACATCAAACTACCACGTCTGTTATACCACATAAAATTCCAGTTCAAACTTTCCAAGATTCAGAAAGACTTCCAACAATCGAAACTCACATCTGAGAGCCGAATGAGCATCTTCTGCACAATCCAAGCTACCGAACATGTTCACTCAAAAACCTGAGGTTTTATACTGCATTTTTGGTGTAGCGAATCGGGAGCCCAAGATGCTGACAGAAGTGCCAAGTCGAAATGAGTTTGATGACATCAGCTGCCACCCACTGGCCCGGCATCTGTTACTATGGTGTAATAGACCTGTTCCTAGCAGCAAGGCCATTTTGTCATGTCTAAACACCTCCAATTAATGAGTACCTCCTTCTGCTCTTCCCTCTCCCATGGCAGTCACAGCTCAGCGCAGTCCAGCTTTCTTCTGCTTATTCTTAAAGAGGGCTCAAACTCAGCTGAGTCTTATCTTTGAACTTGTGGAGTGTAAAGCTACTGGCCTTTTGCCACAAAAGAGACTTAACACACACACACAGGCATATGAATGTACACTGTACCGACACTACTAATTAATCACCAGATCACAACTGTATTTTGCCCACTTTTGCACTGAGACCTGATTAATTTATGCTTTAATAGATGGCAGCTGCTTTGAAAGCCCAATAAATCTCATTCATCTTTGTCTAAATCTTGCAACAGAAGTACTATATTTAGATTACTGGCTTTGTTTCTTTTCTAAGAGGTTGCAAAGAGCATTCAGTATGTCAATTTGAATGTGTAATAATTCAGAACTGGTTCTGAGAGCTAACTGCCATGATCCAACTGGAATAACATGAGGCATCATGATCTACTGAGCCATAGCGCATCTAAGTATCACATAATGGCCAGTGCCAAGCACTAATATATACATAGCTCTATACAAGGCAGTTCACACATAATGCCAACACATGCATACACAAGCAAGCTCGCATGTACTAGCATGCCCCCACACATGCACAAGCGAGCTCATGCATGTAAAGGATGAATATAACTGCTGTGTCAGAACAGCAGTCTTCAAAACACTTCAAAAGAGGCCATTTTCAAAGAGGAACTGCTCATCCTCAAAAAGCATTATGCGTGTAGTTGGTGCATTTTGGGAGCATCTCTTCTGAAAGCCATTTTATGCACTGCTACTTTGATATGCTCATTCAACAGTATAAACCCTGTTTCTCCTTGATGTTAGCCCAACACTATTTTTCTGTTTCCTTTCCGCTGCACATGAGCCTGTGCTGCACATTTGCCGCACTTAGGAAAACAACGCTGCAGGACAGTTTGCCCACTCCCGGCTGCCCTGTTCCCATTTATTGCCCTTTCGATAAGACTATGGCCGCTACATTGCCAGCCAGTTGTTCAGTCTCTATAAATCTGTGAAACACAAACTGCTAAGAGCTGAATCATATATCAGTCCATTATTCTGCCAGGGCTTCAGTGTATTAAACAAATGGATCAGCCTACAGCTGCGGCGAGGAAACTGGGAGGGAGGGGGCAAAGGTTATTGTCTAATTTAAATCTTGGCTGCCTTCCCAGGCCTGTGCCACATTCCAATTTGTGGCTGTGTAGCTTGGCGCTCCTGACAAAAGGGCCTTGCTGAAAATGCTGCTGTGGCCGCCCTCCAGAAATTGGTCGAGAAACGAAGCGATCAACAGGTCGGGGGAAGATTAACAGTGTGACTGGAGCTAATTAGCGTAAATTACGAGACTGTAAGGACATGCATGTTTGGTTGAGGCTTGATGCAACATTTCATCTCAATTTCTTTTATTTTCTTATTTCTGGTAATAGTAAGTGCATGTAATCAAAGGTCTTTTTCACTTGTTACATGCAGAGACTGATTAAGGTTCAGATTTCAGATGTTAAGTGACAACTAAGTAGAGGACTTGCGAGCAAAAAAGACAGGTGTAGCTATTCGACAACAATGCGTTCACGTATCAAACATATATCAATTACTCCCTATTCATATTTAACTGACAACCGTGCAGCAAAATAAGCTTTTTAAAAGGAAACGGCTTGACAGCTCCACATTTGCAAAGGGTTTGTTTCTCCTTGCTGACAAGAGCAATCTGTTCTAAGTACCTTGTTCATTTATTCCCCGCACATTTACACCTGAACTGTCATCTTAAACATTTTCCATTTCAAAAGAACAGTGAGATTATGATAGCAGCGTTGGGGGAAATTACAATGCCTAATCTTCACCATTCATTTCTCGTCATTATGGTGACATTTTAGAGAGCTCGGGAACAAAGGCACACTAAAGGATTCGTTCAGTTGCAGTGTAAAATTATTCCTCTCCCGAATGCAGGGAGACAGCAGGAAGATCAAAGGAAATGCAAAATATGACAGAATAAAGAATTACTGGAATTGTGCCGTGTTTTTAGGGGATTTCATTTCAGGACCGGGTGGAAAGAGCTCGGTTTCAGCAGCAAAGCAGTTATTATGGAAAGAAAACCCACTTTTAAGTGGATTTTTTTTTTTTTTTAGACTCTGACACTAAAACAACAAGCAAAAGTGGAAGCGTTCCTCTTTACATGTTGGTTTCCTGAAGGACAAAATCAAGCTAAGTATGCGGTCACTGTTAATGTTGCACGTCAATCATCTTCATTCCAAGAACATTTTAACATGAAATCCCCATTTAAACATGAAACGGTCTTTCTTTTCCAAATGGTAAATGAAATGATGACTTTAACAGACTCAAAATGCAGGAAAATGCCATTTACTTTGACGTAGGTTACGGGGTAGACCTAGAATTATCAAGGAAATACTAGATATTTGTGTATGGAAGGGATCCTGTAGAGACACATTTGCTCTTTTCCGGAATATTCAAAATACTGTATACCTTGCATGCTAATCTCACAATGAAACACACTTTCTAATTCTATACCACCTAACTTGCCCCCTTTCTTCACAATATAGTACTAGTTTAGCAGTACTTCCTTCTGCTCATAATAGGACTGCATGATACAAACAAAATCATAATGATATTATGATTGTATTTGCACATGTTACAATGGTGTGAGACAGGGAACCCTTGATATGGTATGATTTAAGGACTGGTATGTGTTATTTTCAGTCAAAATGATTTACAGTTGTTGCATCAGGTGAATGATTTAATTCACACATTAAAAAAAAAAACGTGAATTCTGAATGTTCCTCATAGCACACAATTATACCACACAATTACATTGTTTGCTTGGATGCTCATTTGCATGCTGTAAACAGGCCAAAGTGAACTTCATTGACTTCCTTCTCACCAAAGATGTGTAAATGGAGGAAGAATACAGTAGAGCAGCAGGCAACAGTGCAATCAATACAATAAATACCAATGTTAGACTCTGCAAGAATATTAGACTATATGTCAGTATTTCTACTGAAATCATTACAATTGACAAATGGAACATTGTCCAACCTATGCTCACCTGGAATACTGCAAGAATGTGCTTAAGTGCTAATTTTACAGATTTTACCTTAGCACCAAATTGGAAAATGTGAGGGAGCAGAATAAACGAGAATACACAGTCTCCAGAAAAACACCTCACTAGCCAAGCATCTTCCTGAAACCATGTAACAGTATAGCTTTCCACAGTCATCTGTCTTCATTAGTCCAGTGTGTTTGACCTGTTTTTCAAGTTCTCTGTCGCATGGAAGAGCTCTGCAGGGACCAGGCTACACTTAGCACAGTTAGCTTGGGTCTGCACAAGGCCTCAACCTTGATACAAACTGCACAGACAATTACTGACAATAACAGTCCAAGTCAGGCCCGCAGTAGACTGCTAGACTAAAGGGTGTCAGTGGAAAAGAACACCCTTTGCACAGAGCGTAAGGGAAGGAGAAATACCTTTTTTCCGTCAATCTGTCACCAGGCGGTTTAGATGGAGACGGAAAAGTAGAATTAGCAAACACAGAGGGAGACTTCATCCTGCCATTCACCTCTGTTAAAGATATCAATGCCATTAAATGGATTTGATGGAGACTGTCAAGACATTACTGCCTTTCTGAATGAGACTGAGCTCACGGGTGTCATTCTGTCCAAATTTAGAACAATCATCTTCAGAAAAGAATGGAGACTGGGGAATGATGAAGAAATCTCCGCTGATGAGTTTTTCACCTGTCGAGCGACTGAATATTTCTTAGACTGTCCAAGGTATCTGGTGGACTGCAGGAAATCTGCCTTTGGATGTTCATTTTTTTTTTTCTCTTTAAAAGACCAGATCTTCTTTCAAAGCTGATCCTTCTACAAGGTGCCTGTGTAATCATTCCCTTTATGAGGGTCAGTATGAAAATCGCACTCAGTTAAAAATCGGAAAATTGACAGCTCCGGAGATCAAGTGAGGCTTTCATTTTCCCCCCTGGTCTTTCATTTCATCCAGTGATATTCAAATCAAACTCCCTGTGACTGATGCAGTCTAGTCTGTCATTCCGCTCTCTGGCCAGAGGCACTGCGTTTCACACACTGGTAGAGATGCTGTCAGATCAGAGTTGTCATGTATAACAAAGCATGTTTAAGGGATAATTAGGGCCAGATGGCTGTTTCTGGTGCCAAGCTAGACAGACAGTCCATATGCCCGTCTGCGGCACATCTGCATGACTGTAAGCTAGACTACTCTCACAAGTGTCAGTCACTGCGATCTCTATAGCTCCGATGACATGCTCCTCCTTTGTTGGGACGAGTTAATGATCATATGCTCCTACAATGTGGTGGTACAAACACGATCTGGGCAGCGTCCCTTCTTTCACATGCAAGAGTAAAACAAACGGCTAATTCATATAAGAGCAAAACAGTTGAGAGTATAAGGAACAGCTCATTCAAACAGAGCAAAACGACCGAGCTGGACACTAATTGGTAATGATCAGTCAATTCTCTAGGCTATGGCTTTTGTTTCCCTTGACCATGTTCCTACAATTTGCATGTTGATGACACTCAAGCTGGACCTCTTTCAACAAGACCACTCAAACCAACACTGAGAAGCAGCCATACTGTGTGGCCAACAGCATGCTGATCTTATTTTCAGCCATCAATTAGGATTAGTACAACACATCTCCATATATTACGCTGTGAAAAAAAAAAGAGAAATCTTTCATAAATAGGCTCGTAAAATCGATACAGTCCATGTAACTCCATCTGGGTAATTTTGAAACGAACACCCTGGACTAATTTTGGCAGAGCGGCTGCCAGTAACAGTAATACCGGCATTAATAACCCCCTAAGCAAATCCACACGAACAGAACTGTATTTGGCCTGGCGCCCTCCCCATAGCACTTTATTAGCTGTGTAGAAATAGCATATAATGCTTTCCATGTACCAAAACACACAGCTGGCGTTCTGGGGACTAATTCGTCATTGTTATTCAAGAGCTTGCTCACCCAACACTTAAAACAAGATCCTTCTAGATTCTAATTAAGCACTAAGGTACCTCCCAAGGGTTCCGCTTTGGCAAAGCAAAAGCACTTTGATTTATGTAGCACTTTGTTGTTAGCACTCGCAGGCTCGCCTGTTGTGAGCACACCGCTGATGAGTATGTGCATAGAGCAATTACTCATATTTGTTAATTAACTCCCACTAACAATGTTTTCCTCCACATTGTGATAAAAATGCAGCAGATTGAACACAAATATGCCCCGTTATTTCATGTCTCCACCTACAAGCAATTAAAATGAAAATAATTTGCTGTCTATTGAGCCCTCGCTGGGAGGGGAAACTTTCGAAGCATACCAAATAACGGCCATTTAGCCAGCACAGCCAGCAATCACACACTACTGATAGGCTTTTAAAGCTCTAATTAGCTCTCAACCTTGTGGCCGTCCGACGGCATCCCTCTAAAGTGTGAGTGCTCGCGCTGGCGAATTACTCCAAATATCGCGGCTCTCCTCGGCTAGCCCTTCAGCCTCGCAATCATTAGACACAAACACTCTCCCACGGCAGAATCACTGAGGTTAGCCACTGCCACTCTCTCCCACTACAGATCCAGGAGGAGTAGACACAAGCACTTTCCCAGCACAATGTCAGAGATTAAGCACTGTGCCAAAACAGAGGCGCCGAGATTAGACGCTAACTCAGGGCTGAAATTACACACTGATTCAAAGTCACACAGATTAAACACTAACACTCCACAACAGTGATGCTGAAATGAGACTCAAACACCGATGAGATGAGATTAAACACATTCAGACTGCCAACTAAGGCTGCATAATATATTGTCTGTTAATCGTTATCGCAGTATCTGCAATACTGATATCGCAGAAGGCTGCAATACTCAAATGAGCCTCTAACCAATCACTGTGTTTCTGACATGGTGTCCAATCACAGTTTTAGGAGAGCTACTGGGTGTTCTGATGAACTGAGGTCTGCATGTAATTCAACAAATGTCTAATTAATTAGGCCATTATTTTTCCAGATTGTTTGTATAGTGTACTTTTCACACTGTACTGTTGGTATAGTTTTTATTCTATTGTTATTAATTTTTCCTGCTCTTATCTTGTTTTGTCCACTTTCTGCCGTGACAACGCAAATTTCCCACTTGTGGGACTAATAAAGGATTATCTTATGTTATCTTATCTTAAACACTAACCATTAAAGACACTGTTCTTAAAGGACTCCAATTTTCAATTTTCCTTCTATTTCAGTTTTTCCTTGACATTTTTGCGGGTTTGTGGGCCACAAAAAGAATTCATTCTTATACGACCATTATCGAACCGGTGATTATCCCTTAGAATTAATACAAGCTACTGTAATTTGAGAAAACTGATGATAAGGACCAGTTAATATATTGAAAGATATCGCAATACGAAGCATTATAATCGCAATACTCATATTTTGTCCATATATATACCTTCAATGAATCCCAAAGATTAGGTACAAACTTTGTTCTATACTTGATTAGCTTTTATCTATCTATCTATATATATCTATAGTCACAGTTGTGAAAAATACTAACTAAAATGATTTAGAAGGTTTGCTTTTCAACTCATTTGACAAAGACTTTAGAGTGTTGACCTGGCCTCCAAATCCGATTGAGCATTTGAGGAATTCGCTGGACAAACTAGTCCAATTCATGGGGAACGCACCTCACAACTTACAGGACGTGTAAGTAAAGGATCTGCTGTTAACGTATTGGCGCTAAATATCACAGCACACCTTCAGAGGTCTTTTGGAGCCCATGTCTCGATAGATCGCAGCTGTTTTTGGTTGCACAAGGGGGACCTACACAATATTAGGCAGACAGTTTTAATGTTATGGCTTTTAATCATTTTACTGCAACAGAAACATGAGAGGCTGAAGATCTATTTTTCTGGTTTGTTCAGGTCATATTGATTTAGGTCTCAAAATAAACCAAAGGCTGGATGGAACTGAAAAGATCAAATCATGCACTGAAATTTCTTGTAGTGTGCCACAACAGTGATTGTTTATTGCAGATTTCTTCAAACACCGTTAATGACAAAGCTTATATCTACTCACTTTCACAGCCAACAGGCGAATACGTACACCAGTAAGGAAATACATTCCTCTCGTATTATTTCTTGTACACTGAATGCAGTATCAGACCAAAACTGTCCATTTCTGTTTCTATTTAATCTCAACTACCTCCATTACAGTGGCCAAGGGACAGAGATAAAGCCGATAGCAACTTAATTGCCTTCAGCCTTTGACAGAACACAGATGAATAGGCTTCACTTTCTTTTTTGTGTGTGTGAGAGCAAAAATGGCCGATCACCAAGGTAATTACAGATACTGGAAGTCAAACAGAGTCAGTGTTTCCTCTCTCTAACTCCCCTCCGCTGCCTCATTAGCTGCGATTGCAACCTCGCTTTTTACTCGGATTTCACAAAATCTGCAAGTTTGAGAAAGCTCCTACTCGCAAAATCCACGTGGAGCTGAGGAGTTTACTGAGGGGTCGGAGTGAGCTTGGCCAGTGTTTTTTTTTTTTTTCCCCAAGGCGATTTGATGTGTGAGCCAAGAAAGCAGAAGCAGATGAATGGTCTCCTATGAGAGGTTTATTAGGGGTGAGTTAAAGGGGGATAGTATTAAAACAATACTCCATTAAACTGACAGAGACTTTTCATTGAAGACCTGCTACTGTTGTAGAAAGCAGCTGATCTTCTACATCTGGTAACCCTAGGAAGACTGGACAAGCAAACACATACAGCCACACACATACGCATACACACACCAGGAATACGCCAAATCTACCGCTCTTTAAAGCTGAACATGCACTAGAAATCTGTTGATTTATACGCTATCTAGAGACTGTGTGTTTATTTTTATGTGAGTGCTGGCAGGACTTTAATAATTGGCATGAAAAAGTTGCTCTGAGACCGAAAAAGGTAACAAATGAGCTGTTAAATTTCCAAATTCATTTTACCCAAGCTAAGCATTTTGTTGTTGTTACTATTCCCCTACAAAGTTTAGTCAGAGCGCACAGTGGAATAACTTAAATGACTAAAATGACAACTAAACTGCTTACTTTAGGCCTAAAAGTCCCTGTAGACTGTACACATGTTTCACAAAGACTTCTCTATGAAACTCCATGAACAGAGACCAGATTATAGGGCAGGTAAATCTCCCTTCATAAATCTTCCTTCATAAAATCCAAATGTGCACTGACTAGTTAACACCTGTCATACACTCTTAAAATCTAAGTGATTCTTGGCTTGAACATATGGTCAATGGGAAAATCTTCATAGGGTAAAGAGTATTTACATTAACTCCAGGTTCACTGAACTTCCGAAAGGTTCTTCACACATATATCTCACTTACAGACCAATCAACTCAAAGGTTCGTTTTGGAACTAAAATTGGTTCTTAAATGGCTTTTGGCTCCATTGTATTAAACAGAGTATTTGTCTACAAATTCTATAATCCAGAGTTTATATCATGGTTTGAAACAGAACAAGTGAACAAACATTTTTACGAACATCGTTTTTGCTAAAATTAACTATTTGGATTCACTCGAAACGCACAGTATTAAAGATCTCAGCACACTGTACTCTGACTAGTATCTTACAATGCCCTTTATGATCCTTTCAAAAATGAGCCTGTGAAAAAAAAAACGGTTAGAGAGAGCCTTAACTGAACAATAGCAAGCTTTCATAAACCCACACAGCGTGTCATTATTTTCACGCTCTTTCATAATGGCTGGTTAACCTTGGACAACTGTACTGTAACAGTTTAATCAAAATCCAGTTAATGCTAAGATGATACGATGTAATCTTTTAGCAGCTTTCTAGCACCTCAATAAATAAAGAGGGAAAGATAGTGGAAAAAAAAAGAAGAGGGAAGAAAGGAAAAGATCTTGCTAGTCTCTAGGGAGAACTTGCTCAAGTCCAATTTACCTGTGCAATTTAAAGGAGCTGTGAGGAGGACGGGGAGCGTGAGGGTTGAGGAAGGTTAGCAGTGCTTTTCATCGATCTGGCACGCAAAGCAGTTATGTAGCCAAAGATGCCGAAGCTTTAAAGGCTGACTGTCACCAAAGAACATCCATTTTAAAAGCAAAAACTTCGTGTTTGTACTTTGGCACTTGTATTTTCATCAAAACCATTGTAAGCAGTGTAAGCAGTGCGCCTGTGAGCAAGAAAAACACTTTAAACTCAGCATTCTGTAATACGCTCCGGCCCAAAAAATATTTTTGGACAAGTGAGATGTCCAAATACTTAGTGTTCATCTTTAATCTTGGCAAAGTACCCTTGATTCATTCTTCTCCAAATAAGAGTATTGATTTAAAACCAGTTCTTACCTTTCTTGCCAAGGTGAGGATGATTACAGAACAAAGCTGATTCTAGACCTACAATCTGACACAAACACCTGCAATTCAATCTACAGCCCTGAGCTAGACTATCTGTTGGAAAAAGTGCTTGCCGAAAGAAAAAGAAATGCTGGAAGCCACTTTTCAACAGGTACTACAAGAGTCTAATGAGTAACCAGTAGGGGTGCTATCTCTTGAAGGGACTATTGCTGTAGAAAACTGTAAGAAGGCCTCAAAATGTTCACCCCAGGCTGACAAAAGGTATTGTCAAAACCTCATTTCACTGAATGGATCATGATGGTTATCTCCATTGGCCATACTTCAGCACAAACAATGTGAAACAAACAGCAAGCCAGATATTTACAATACAAGGCGCCTTACAAGATGGCCTTTCTTAGCTACTGCCATTACGTATGTAGTTCATCCATACTGACTGGGCTGTAGAAAGGGGTATGGATACATAACTAAACAAATATCAGTGAAAGGGTTCAAAGGTTTCCCAAAATTGTAAAAAATAATATTATTATTCACCAGTCAAGCATAGCACTGGAACAGCTCTACCATCCAAACTATTCAGCAGTAAAGATACACTGACAAACTTCTGGCCAGCTTCTCTCTTCTCCATGCATCAGTCTGTCAACAACACAAGTTCTTCTCATATTTCATTTAGCACGCAATCAGAGATGCCTTTCTGAAACTCTTAATCTCCAATCTGAGTGTTTTCTAATGGTGAAGCAGTGGGTACGTATGCCCCCCACTCCATGTCAATACTTTCTCCATAAGCTCCAGATGGGAACCAGATGCTCAGCTTCCCTAATACGACTTTATTAGAACCTAAATGTAACATTCAGTTGCTCTGTAGTACAGAGGGACGGGCTGGCATTTTTGTTAAGGATGCTTCTGAGGCCAATAAAAATCACATCAGCAATGAAGCAATCACTGTACGATTTTTGGAAAGCAACTACAAAGGAGCCACTCTCCACTTTTAATACGTGCATGAAATAAATATCAGCACTGAGGGAAACCATATGTTTCTATGAAAGCCTCACACTGCTTCAATCATCTTTTCGTTTTCGTTTTCCCCCTAGAGTGCTCACCGAATTCTTTTTTTTTTTTTTTTTGCTCAACTTCAAAACCATGAACATGTCAAAATGTGTTACAACATGATCAGCCTCAAACTACCTTTCATTTAGCCACGTTAATAAAGAGAGGAGGTGGAAAGGGAAGGAATCTGCATGCTGTCGGCTTTGCAGGAAAGTGGAGGTTTGTTTTACAATGGAAAACATGCAGTCGTGGACACGAAAACAATTTCATGGTTGGTGAGCTGGAAGACAGTGCAAACATGTGTGCAAAAGGTCCCTGTTTTATTCTATGAGCGTGATTCACTATCATCTCAACATGTGCTATAGTCCAATGATTAATTGCTCCGGGTAGTTCTGTCAAGCACAGCCAAAAAGATGAGCTCCCAGGCTTTTACAGTGAGTGTCCTTGGAGCGAGAAAGTACACGAGCCCAATTTTTGTTTAGCCCTGGGCTGAAAGGGTAACACAGAGTATTACGTATAAATGACACTTCTGTAGTTCAGATGTTCCAGACGTTTGACAATAGAGAACTGGACCAAACGGAAGGGCAAAAAGCAATCAAGGAATCAACTGCATAATAAATTGAAGCTTTGAAGACGATGTGGGGCCCTAATCTACATATAGAGATGAAGCAAATCCACTCAAGGACAAGACTCTGACAACTGAAAAATGAGGAGAGGAGGGGAAAAAATGCTTTTTTAGACACTGAGAGAGAAAGAAAGAAAGAAAGAAAGAAAGAAAGAAAAAGAAAAGGAAAGAAAGAAGAGAGAATGTGCATAATACGTAACATTTCATTTAAAATTATGGCAAATTGCATTCCCGGGGAAAACAAAGGGCCCTTATACTTATCAGTCTAATGCACTCCTATAAAAGATCCCATTAAAATCCTGAGAGAGGATGATGGTGCTTTTCCAATTTATATTAGCTTTTTTGTAGAGACTATTAAAGTTTATTTATTGGGTGAAGATGACTTTAAATGGTACCATATCGGTGCTTGGGCGGAATTGGATTAGGAAGGATTTGGACCTTGCATCCACTCTGCAACCTCGTAGTGGTGTATGGTGCTTTTGGAGGGTGTGTGTGTGTGTGGGGGGGGGGGTTGAATGGGGCTATAGCTGGAGGATCAGTAACTGATGACCTTTCTAAGCCAATAGCAAACACACACATGGTTACCCAATTTCCATAACACAGCACCCAGCTGTGCTTGAGGACCTTTCCTGGTTGGGAAATCCCAAAGAATGGCAGGATGAGAAAAGATAAACATGGCAGAGTGGCAGTGGTCGAAAGAATGTCAAAAAGAGCCACTGGCCGATCCACACTTGTGTCCGTGGCATTAATGCAAAGGTGGTCTTACTTTTGTCAGCACCAGACGAAAAAAAGATGTTACCCCCCACCACCACCTCCCCACCCCACCCTGTCATGTTCGGTGTGCTCTGTTTGCACATTCAAATGAGTCTTTTATTTACTCCCACTCTCTGAACTCTTTGCTCACTGAGCCCTACTAGTATTTGAACACCTGCTGTTTTTCGTCAGTCCGTACAGGGGCGACCAGCAGCAGCAGAGGATTATGGGTGCATGTCGTACAACAAGGAGCGTTCAAACAAAAGACTAATCAAACGATGATTTCACATCAATATCTGACACTTTCTTCTCTTGCCATATTAATGAGGACAAAAAACGAGAACAGAGAATGTACCTTCTCTTGCAAAACCTTCAAATGAATGTCAAAACAACGACTAACGCCAGAGAATCTACAGAGTGAGTGGAGAAACTCGAAACTCGCACTGATCACTTCATAAAACAGACTGATACTGGATAGATGCTGCATTTGATGCTGTTTCTTAGCCCTGACTGTTAAAGAAAATGAACGTGCAATTTCATATAACTTTCCAGAACAAAGGCTATTGCACAATCCGAAAAAGAATGTTGACCGTCTCCTTTATGGGACATTAGCCTCTGGAAATACATGTTTGTTAGGGGCGGAATAGCTTGCAAAATTCATTAGTTGATTTATCGCAATACAGTCACAACTCAAATAGGTTTTTGGTACGTTTTTTCTGAATTACTTGTTGTTTTCCATTATGGGTATATTACAGCATAAACCCACCGAAGTAAAAAAGTACTGTTAAAAGTACAACATTTGAAACACTAGTTGTGTTTTAGCCTCATTTCAGACATCAGAATCAGTACTGAGAGACAAAAATTGGATAACGTTCCTCTAACAATAACACTGCCGCGTTCTTCTTACTGGTTTGGGAAGTAGAGCAAAACATATTTTGGTTTTCAGCCTTAAAAGAGAGTAGTAATTAGACCTTCACGTTACTAACTGACATTTTTACTGTACTGACTCCGTTATGTGCTTGTGGAATGGTGGAATAATTAGCTCGTTCTCTGTGAGCGCGTGCACATATGGTCTTGCACTGAACACTCTTTTAACTACCGGTTAAACTCGAAGAAGACTGAATAGAGGCTGAAATGGATAGGTATCTCATGGCAGCCTTTGAAATAGAACTGTGTGGGTGTGCAAGGCCTAACATTTATGGTACAAAATACTTCTTGAACTGCACACTGACAAATGACTGACTGGCTCTTAGAAAACAGCTCGGAGAAATGGCTGTTCCTGGGGCAATGAGACTGTTTCCTTTAATAAGTCGGAGAGGTTGGATCTATTGGAGAAAAGGCGGAACGAGCAACAACAGCCCAGTGAGCACCAGAAATACTGTTTTAAAATAACCATTAGATGGCAAAGTACCAAATATAGGCCTAATTACTTCAACATTTTGCACAAACTCTAGAGAGGATTTAGCTGGCACTGCTAGTAAGACTGGGAAACACATTTTGTACTTCTTCTCAATACATCTACAATATTCAGCCGATATTGTTTGTTTCCACTGGATCCTGGAGAGCACTATTAACAGACGTTTCATTCTGTTCTGCTTCTGTAGCTTTATGGTCATAAAAATTAAAGAGTCCAATTACTAATCTAATTATAATCTCAGAAATGACACAAAAGACTACTGACACAGGAAATCACTATATGCGGGTTTGCTGATGCTGCTGATTGGGCCTGCAGATAAAATGAGATGGATGTATTCATTGGCCGTGTAATAGCAATCTCTTGGGATGCACTTGACTGAAGAGTCAGATTTGGTGCCAAAACATGTAATGGTAGTGACATAAAGACAGAAAACGATAGACTATGTAGCATTAACACATCGAATTCTCAAGATTATGGCATCCTTTCGCTTTTTATTCAGTAACAACATGGCAGACAGCCCAGAGAGTTATATGGGCGAAGGATGGAAATCAGGTCCAGACCAGGCATCTGAAGCACCTCAAGTTTTCCTTAATATGTGTACGACTGTTATTATACCACGCACAGATTTATTTTGACAGAGTAAACAAAGTGGACACCTGATATTGTTGGTGCAAAGCTTTTTTATATCTTTCCAATTAAGATATTTGTTAGCCAAAAAGACAGGAGAGGCCCCAGACTCAGTGAAACTAAAACAATGTATGGAGATGCTTACCCCAGTGTTATCAGAGGCTGTCGTCATAACTGGAATATCTCTTGACCAATATGACCAATCATCATTCCATATGGGCTTTCTTTAAACAATGAGGTTTTGAGGAGCGCTTTGGAACGGGGTCAAGTTCTGAATTTCGGGTCGTTTCCCAACAAAAGGACAAGGACACTCTAAACCTTCGCCACATTGTTCGTTGGCATCAGTGCAATGTGAGCTTGTTCTTTTCGAGCTGCCAGGGAGACGAGGACGAATTCCTGACTGTAAAAAGGCCTTCGAAATCTTTGTTCAACGCAATCTCACAGGACGATCTGATGACACTTTTCAGCGTCTCATAATCAACATTGCTTTTCTCTTGCTTTGTTCTTTCTTTCCACTAACATGGATCACGCACACATACACACATATGATTGTGTATAAGTGGCCTACTGATATCCAATAATAAAATAATGTAATATGACACAACCAATTTCTTAGACTAACTGTCTTGCTCCCTGTACAGATTCCATTCATTTGATAGAAGCCACTTACAAAACTAAGGAGGGGAAATAGAAGTTTGGAAGCACAGCCATGCTATCTTAGTCAAAGCTTTATTCGCTATAAATACTTCATTCTTTCATATTTCTCGTTCAGTAGACCCAACCTCTCTCAGGTTACAGACCACAGAGTACACAGTGCAAGCAGCTTCAATCCACAATCTGGAAGTGAAACAGTGACATGGTGCAATATTAGCTCTTAGCTTCCCAACACATGAGCATAGTGAACATGCATGTTTTGTGTTTCACTGCATGTGTGCCTGTATATCTCAACTAGAGCCTATAGACTGCCTCTTCTTTCCTTGCAATTGTGGCATTAGCACAATTTTTATATCCCTTTAACCTCCAATGGTTTGGCTACACTTAAAATAGTTTCAAAACTGACAAGTTTAAGGAACGTCCATATAATGTGCACAACGTTCATATTATGTGCACTACCTTTATATAATATGCGCAACCTCCATATAATGTGCACAACCTTCATATAATGTGCACAACCTTTATATAATGTGCCCAACCTTTATATAACGTGCACAACGTTCATATAATGTGCACAACGTTCATATAATGTGCACAACCTTTATATAATTTGCACCATTTCTATATAATGTGCACAACCTCCATATAATGTGCACAACCTTCATATAATGTGCACAACGTTCATATACTGTGCACAACCTTTATATAATTTGCACTATTTCTATATTATGTGCACAACATCCATATAATGTGCACAACCTTCATATAATGTGCACAACCTTTATATAATGTGCACAACCTTTATATAATTTGCACAACCTTTATATAATTTGCACCATTTCTATATAATGTGCACAACCTCTATATAATGTGCACAACCTCCATATAATGTGCACAACCTTCATATAATGTGCACAACCTTTATATAATGTGCCCCATTTCTATATAATGTGCACAACCTCTATATAATGTGCACAACGTCTATATAATGTGCACAACCTCCATATAATGTGCACATCCTTCATTTAATGTGCACAACGTCTATATAATGTGCACAACCTCCATATAATGTGCACCATCTCTATATAATGTGCACAACCTTCATATAATGTGCACAACCTTCATATAATGTGCACAACCTTCATTTAATGTGCACAACGTCTATATAATGTGCACAACGTCTATATAATGTGCACAACCTTCATATAATGTACACAGCCTTCATATAATGTACACAGCCTTCATATAATGTGCACAACCTTCATATAATGTGCACAACCTCCATATAATGTGGGCAACCTTCATGCAACCTCTATATAATGTGCAAATAATGTGTTTTTAAACCATACTTCCACATTTTGGAACCTTAATTCTTTTTAAAATATCTCCTCTGGCTTTTAATGTAGCATTTTTGTCGCTTGGCTGCTTTGTTTGAATATACATTTTAAGTTTTTTTTAAGTGCTTCTGAGTGATGGCTGCTTCCCTCTTTTGGTGACTCCCCACCATGCCTTCAAAAGAAGAAAGGAAAATTTGATGATGTTGGAGTTATTTGATGTTAGTGTTTACAATTTTACTCACTGTAATCACTGGAGCTTAATAGAAGATGAAATGAAATGTGCAAGAACATCACAGCACAAGAGAACTATTTAATGTTTTCACACATACACTTCTTCTGCCATAAAAAAAAAGACAGTGGAACCAATCAGATTCCACTCCGTTTTCCCCAACTTCAAGATTACTTTCGTGTCGTTCCAGACCCTGACAGCTGGGGCCGAGGCTAGCTTAACAGTATAAAGGTTCGTGTCTGGGAAGATAATCAGAAGCACTGAGGTTAAAGATGTGCTCTGTAACAGCTGATCTCATCTGGCTAATGGCGGGTGTCAGCTACAGATTAGCATACTTCTGTTTATCAGCTGCACAGCACCACTCCATATAGATAATCAATCATATGGAAGATTATAGGTGAGTGCTGGAACCAGGCGAGCAGACGCCATCAATGCAAAAAAGAATTCTTTCACATCCTCTGAGCAGCCACATCACTTATATCAAACATTACGCTGATATGCTTTAGCCATATTGTGAAGCACATAGTGGTTCCACAGAACAGGGCAGTCTCTTAACCACACGACACACTCTCTCATATTTATAGGATATATTTATAGAGTATGGTTATGGGATATACGACTACAACTGCTACCAGTGAGTGACTCTCCCATCCTGGAACCACAATCGCATTACAGTCCAAGTTCATCTGGGACAAGGATCAATAGAGAGTACAGAGAGAGAGAGAGAGAGAGAGAGAGAGAGAGAGAGATGAGCAATTCATTTGATTTCAGTTCATCTTTCTGAAGAAAATGTGATATGACTGGAAGGTCACTTCAGTGTGTGTCTCAGTGTAGTTCATCTTTCTGACATTTCATTCACCGACTTCAGTACTCATATATTCACCTATTCACCAGGATATACAGGTTTAACATCATCTTATAAGTTCATTTTTTTTTTTTTTTCTAGTACTACAAGTATGGGTGAAGTGGCAAAAATATAACATACTATGTGAGATTTTTATGACAGACAACTTAGTTTATGAGGTTTGAAAACAAGCTGAAACAGATACCAGCCAACAGAGTAGTGGCACATTTAAAAAGGGGCTTTGACAAACTATGAACGCAACATTTTTTATTTAACGTTAGCACTTTTAGAAGGGACAGAAGAAAAAAATAATTACAAAAGTAAATAAATAAAGTAAGATCATGGGATAATAGGCTTACATACACCCAGCTGCTTCATACTATATGGTTTATGCAGTTATTATACAGTGTTTTGGTTTATAGGCTCTCAATAATTGGTCTAAAATCTATTTTTATAAAAATATGTCATTCTGTCTTCAAGTGTTGATCATGCCAGTGACACACTCTGGAAAACACATCAAGATGTCATTTCTCACAATACTGAAAATATTGGTATACTGTCCAGCCTTAAATCAATTTCAATAACACTAAAAAAGTTGGGGTTTAGAGCTTGAGGCCACTTCAATTTTTCGTTCGGTTTTTGCTTTTGTTCAAGACGCTGCTCCACAATTCACGACCTGTCATCGCATTACATGTAACACGATGTGGTCCTCTTTGTTTGTCAAATCCCAATGACAACAACGTCTTCAACAGTTTCCCATTTTATGATCTGCTGATATTATGAAGCGGTGAAAAAAAAAAAGAAAAAGAAAAAAAAAAACATAAAAATAATGGAACTGGAAGCCACCCTGGATGAGCTGAACATGCATCAAACTAAGGAAACATGAAGTAAAACCTTCACATCTGCTTCCTCTTCAGCAAAATCTCCATCTAAAGAGCTGTCATTTGAAACCCGATCGCCGAAGCCCAAGGTTGTTTTCCTTTCAACACTTGATAATTCTGGCGACCAGCATTTTTCGCTCGCTCCAAATAGAAGGGCACTTTGTCTGAGCAGCGGCCATGGCAACAGTTATCAGTGTTGTTGCAGCGTTGCTAAGGAAGTGCAGGAACTGACAGTAGACTCAGGCTAAAAGCACAAAGGCGAAGAAACAATCCAAAACACCACAGCTCTTTGTTAATGTGACACACACACACAGCTGGCTTTCATAAGAGACCAGAGCATGACAACATTAATAAATAAGTCAAAGCAAAAAATAAATAAATTCTGCATGGCCAGTCCCTGAATGTGTGGCCCTGTCTCTCTCACACACTTTGTTCAACTTTGTGCTAAAAATATGATCTGCTTGTTTTTTTTCATGATCTCTGGAACAGCACATTACTTGACAAATCCACCGCAACATTCTCCGGACTGACAGAGTGCATTTAGAAAAAGGAATTTCAACACATCTGAAACAGGTATCCACTTCCTCAAGATGTGAAACCAACCTGGATTAAGGATTAGTTTATATCAGTCAAGCTTTGAGAAGAAGCTGGACCGGAGTGAGAGAAGCTGCGCCCAGGATGTTTTCATGTAAAGCAGTGTTTGGACAGGTGCAGGACGAGGTTTTTGCAGACAAAGAGTTTGTCAGTGCTGAAGAAGTAGTTACATCCTCAAGTAATCATTCTGATTCAGACCAATCAGACTCAACGGTGTAAAACATACTATTAGCTCCATTACACCTCACCTTTTCTGGATTAGTGCTGGAACAAAAAGTGAAATCTAATAATCTGTTAAGTATCTTAAGCCTTGATGGACTAGAAGTGACCCAAGCTTTGTGCTAGAAGTGAATATTACTTTGTTTAACCCCTTAAATCACAACTATTATTTAGTTGCACATTTAATTATTATTCACTAACTACTACAAATGATTGGGTATCTACTATAAAACTAATATTTAAGAGTTGAAGTTAGGAGTGTGGGTCCTAGCAGTTAAAGACAGTGGCACTTACAGGAAAAAAAAGCATTAGGATTACATTTTGCAGGTTAAGTTAATGGTGTTTCTTGCTTAACTGAATGTACTTGACTGAGTTAGCTTGCTACAAGCCACCAAACTAATTAACAGGCTTCATACGGAGTGTTTAATAAGTCCTCTGAGATATTAGTCATGCATTAAAACATCACTTATAATTGGAGGAGGTTTACACTCTATGTATGTTATTAATAGATAGGCCAGCTTTTTTCAAGCATAGTGCTTAACTTTGCTATGTAGAGTTTGGGTTGCGTTACGTTCGTAAAGTGTGTATATAGCAAAACCATGCTATTTAATCCCAATACTGATATTGCAGTCACAGTTTAGCTGTATACTTGCAAACCTAATGCAATCCAAATGAGAGTGAAGAGTGTATAGTTAGTTGGAATGACAAATGGTAGCTTTTAGTGGTAGAGCTACACATAAACATTTGGTTCAGGTTAGGGTCACAGGGTATGACATAGATTTAGGGAGTTAGCATTTAGTATAAAGCTCTTATAGGAAAAAACATGCGGCCAGATAGAAGGTATAGACTCTTCCAGTGTGGAGTGTGTGTGTGTGTGTGTGTGTGTGTGTGTGTGTGACGAAATGACAGCAGCTGTGTACACTCTAACAGTGCAAACACAGAGCAAAGCGAGCAGTTTAACCCCTGCGTGCCTGATCCATCACAAAAGAGTGGTGTAGCCTCAGGGAAAAGTGTGTGTGTGGGTGTGTGTGTGTGTGTGTCACACAATGTCTGAATGGGTGTTTTTGTTTGCTTTGTGCTGGTGTAACAATGCATGAGAGAGAGAGAGAGAAAGAGAGAGACAGAGAGAGAGAGAGAGAGACAGAGAGAGAGAGTATGTGACAGAGTGTGTAAGGGAGTAGTAGTTTAAATACCTCTGTAAATTACCATCTCTGATGGTTGTCACCTCATTTCCTTTCTTCCTTTGTTCTTTGCACAGGAGCATGAAATAACAGTTTCCAAACCCCGACACACTCAGGCTTCAGTTCCAACAATTCTTCCTTTTACACCACCTTAACGAACTCCATTCCACCGAGTAGTGCGAGGCAATCGACTATAACTGTGTATCAAAGCTGGTGTAACACCGTGATGCAGATAGTTTTAAAGGTTTTGAAAGATAAGCATTATATAAAGGTGCCACAATAACATTCTGTTGAATTTAATAACTACATGATAACATCTCTATGGCCTAGAGCTTTAGTTGTAGTTTTTTATTTTGCTGTTCTGGATTTTTTTTTTTTTTTTTTTTTTTTTAGTTCTATGCTGGTAACAGAATGAAAAAAATAACTGGGACGAACGGCCAAGGTGCAATTTTGCTTTACCTTTTATGATTTGAAGTGAAATTAACTTACGTTATTATTGTTTGTGTGCACTCCAGAGTTAGGGACCATCTAAAAATTACAAGACGTGCAGCTTTTATTGCATGCACACACACACACAGACACACACACACACAAACCTATTCACACTTTTCAGCTTTACCTAGGACAGTGTGAAGTGCACCTCATTTTCGTTTGTTTTTTGAAGGAGCTTCACATATAATTTTTGATGGCTGTAGAAGTCTTTGGTTTTGTGTGTTTCTCATTTGTACAGTTATATCTAATCTCTAAGATCTCAAAAATGGAACACGTTTTACTGGGGTGTTCTTCTTCTTTTGTTGTTGGCTGGCAAAAAGCCTTTGGGTGCATTACCACCACCTTCTGGCATTCTTAACACAATTTTTTATCATTTAACAACTACTCTCTATACCTAGTAAGTTTATCTGCTGATGTTTCCAGTAACATTACAAACAATAATAATATATTTTTTTCTGCGAATAACACGTACCATGATGCAGGCACAGGAGCAAACAGGGACGGTGCAAACTGGAGGTTAATCTTTGTCAAATAATAGAACATCATAAACACACAGTTTAGTCAAGCATGTAAGACTTTCACTATAGAGTGGCAATGACGTACCACTACTCAGGAAGAAAGCGTTCAATAAAGCGCACTTAAATGCCATTAAATTCCATGATACGGTGCAATATTGGAAATTCTATCAATACCAATACCAATACCAATATCAACACTACCATTACACCGACAGCTGCAAAACACATCACCCTACCAACATCAAATACAAGAGATGACGCTAAACCCAGGCTAATCCTGATAGCTAAATATAACGCTGACTCCATTTGTTTATGGTGTGTTTATGATTTGTTCAATATGTTTTTGTGAACAGAGTGGAAAAGAAATGTTCCACCGTACTGTGTTTCTGAGGCAATTTGTCACACGTGTGTGTACACACTCGCCATCTGTTAGTACAAACCCTCACTTGCGCGCGCGCGTGCACACGCACACACACACACACACACACACACACTTCCTGACACAAAGTCCAGTGGGGTCGCCATGGAGAGAGAGAGGCACAAAGAGAAACGTCCATTCTTGCATAACTGAATGAAGCTTTTCATCAGAGATAGAGGTGGGGGAGAGTGAGAGAAAGAAAAAGAGAGAGAGAGGGAGAGAGAGAGAGAGAGAGAGGGACAGAGAGAGAGAGAGAGAGAGAGCCAGCAATGGCCAAAAATGCTGACAGTCACCAAACTGTGGCCAAACTCAGCTCAGAAAAATGCTGTCTCATTATTTGTAATACTATTACTCTCGCTATCTCGTTTTATGCAGACGTGTTCCGTGGCTAACCGGACTCGAGCGCTCCGAATAATGCAGCTTTGTTAATAAACTGAAGAGAGCACAAACAAACAAACAATGGGACAATGAATAATGAATAAACACCTTATTTAACAATTTAGCGACGCCCTCTGTCAAGCATTTGTTATGACGATTCAATCTACGGAGCTTTAATAAAGTGCATGCATGCCATCACTGTAAACCACAATAAAATACGAGCAGCCTTGTTAATGGAATCCACATGACTGGGAGGCCAGTGCTGTATGTCTGGTGTGTGAAGTCTGACTCTGTCAGTCCAACATTGTTGCAAAGCGCAGGCCAAACAAATCAAAAGGCCCCAGTGTAGTGTACTGACATTCAGAAGCACTTGAAAACAACCAGAGATCCCATGGCACGCATTTAAGCGTATGAGTTAAAGAATTCCACTTGACTTCCAGCAAAATGACATTAACAAAACAGAATCGTCCGAAACAATGTAGGCATGTGTTCGCTTAAGCCTTTCAGAAGTGGGCCATTTTTCTTGTAAATTTCCCTTGACTGCTACCACATGTGTGCTCTGTCTAAACTGAAAGCTCGAGCCCAAAACCGCACTCATTACCCCGGGACCAGGGAGCGGCGAACCGGCCTGCGGAGGCAGCCAATCAGCAGCCTCGTGGACGCGGGCCTTTAACTAGAGTCCCGAAATCCCGCCAGAGCCCGTCAAATCCAAAACCACACATCCAGCACTAACTCAGCCCTAATACTGTACCTCGGGGTAATTCATCCTCAGCATCAAAAACATGGAGTAACACTTTCACACTGACAATGAGAGGTGATATTTTTGTCCCCAGTAAACTGTGATTGCAGCCTTGATTTCTTCCCTAGCCCAAACGCCACTACGCTACAACTCTATTCCCTTTCTTTTTTCTCCACGCCTGGGGACATTTTACAAACCGAGGCCTGAAAGAGAGGGCCTTCTAGTGTCCTTCTTTTCCCCCTCTCCTTTCATCTCTTATCTCATTTCCTTCTTTTTTTTCCCCCCCTTCATCCAACTGTCCAGCAACAGCCACGGCTTCATTAGACCTGAGTGCAGAGCCTAATTAAGGTTTGTGCCATTCGTTTTGATACGGCTATAGATTTAGAGCAATCTGTGACGTTTCAAAGAGCTTTGGACTTTGCAGGCATTAAAACTGGATTAAGTCCTCTGACAGAAGTTCTGCAAAGGAAATACTGATTTGAATAAGAGCTGAATAACTGAACCACCTTAGGCGGTTGGGAGCGAAACAGCATGATCAAAAGTAAAACATCAAAAACGGCATCATAAGAAGAACTATTTTTGAAACAAAAAAAAAAAAAAAAAAAGAGATGATTGCAACATGCCCTAGTTTCTAATCCTGCAAATATTGAGGAAGACAAAGTGGCCTATATTGCATTTCTAAAGCATCCTCTAAAACACTTTAAAGTAAAAAAGCGTACTGTCAGATATTTTTCTGGGGCATGTCTATGTGCATGTGTTCTCATTACAATCAACATAGAGCTGGGTGGTACTGATAAAATCGATCGTATTTTCCGCATAAATCCTGTAATCAGGCGATATTCAAGGTTGTATCAACAACATTAATGGTCCCTTTCTTTCTGTCCATTAAACCTGACATAGCTTGTTGGAACTGGACTGTTCTGCTTCCCTAAAACTACACCAAAGTGAACCTTACTTGCTATTTTAAGCATTAATCTGACAAAATCCATATTGGAACCTTACTGTTCATTGCATTCTTATGTATTGTTGATAGTTCCTTTACAATGTACAGCAACTGTGAAGACAATGCAAAGCACCCAACAGTTACTTTTCATTACTGTGAAGCTTTTGTTATTTTCAGCATAGCTAAAACTAAAAGCCAGTGTTTTGTGACACTGATACTAGTATACTATATGGAAAAAATATATATATATGGGCAATATGGAATAAAATAACATCATGATATAAGAAATGTTCATAGTATATGACACACCTTTTTTTTTCTCAGAAAAGAGGAACAGTGGTGTTATTGTAGTCTAATTATGCTTCGTTATGAAGCATGCACTTTATCCATGCCCTTTAAATACTGACAATACCCATCATATATTTATTTCACTCACAATAAATACTGTCATATTGTCCAACTCTAATAGCATGCAGTACTAAATCTAGGCATTAACATTCTTTACCCTCACAAACTCCTCCCTCATCATTCAATAAAGGCATAAACACAACCTGAGACCACATCTCTCCCACTAGATGTTTCTCATCTTCTAGTCTCTCTCTTTCTCCTTCCAGCGTCTTGGAAACTACATGTGACTGACAGGGAAAAATGGTACAGCAGGACTTTTATATTCATTCTGCTTCTTCTAGAGCTGTAGGGCTGGAGGGACATGACAAGTCATTATGCGCTGTGTACAAAAGGACACTTCCATGTTTTGTGCTCTACTTCTCTATGAAAGAAGCAGAGCTAGAACCATATGCAGAGATGGAGAAGTAGAAGGTAGAAGTAGAGTTATAGAAAGAAGGATCATCTGAAAATTTTGGGGCTAAGCTATAATGAAAGGGTCCATATCTGACTCCACGTGAAGGCAACAGAAACACTGAGTTGTGACAAACCCCAGTTTGGACGTCTCCATGGCCTGTGTTGGTCGGTTTTGCATTAAACAAGCAGTTACACCACAATGGCTGTGATACAGTATTCAAATATGTTGTTGGAACTCAAGCTTGTAACATATCCAATCTCCAACCAAAGATTAGATTTCTCTGGGAGATTAGATTTCTCCTTCAGGAAATCTATCGCATCGCACTTTTTCGGACCAAAGTCTAGATGAGATAACACCAGTCCGCGAAAAAAAAAAAAAAAAAGAGAAGGTTTCAAAGATGGGCTGCACTTTACAGGCACCGAAAGCACAACACAGTAGGTCGGATACCTGTGAAAGTGCTTGGGAACCTTGATGACATTTCTGTGAAAACTTTACTCAAGTGGCCCAACGGCAACATTTCCAGAGGGCTCTCACAACACTGAGGCCCCCCCAAATTACACAACTGTTCCAATGAAAAACATTCCGATCATATCAGCCCGATGTGGCAGGGCAGCACAATCCACTCATTGTCCAGTAACAGGAGCTCTCAGCTCTTTGTTTGGGAGGCTCACATAACTATTGGTTTACGTGCGCGTAAATCTCTTCTTAATCAGCCATCATAGCCTTAATGCAATGTGACACTCTTCATTATGGGATGGATTAAGCTTGAGTAGTAGAAGCTACTTCTGGACGAGGCGGGGAGGGGGGTCCGCTATTTGTTCTCCCAAAGAAAAGTGGGATGGACATTATAAAAGTTGGGCAAGTGCTTGAACACCAGCAGGAGCTCTTTGGCAACTTTGGAGAGGAGCAGCTTTCTCTGGGGGGTTACTATTATTACTATAATTTTATTTTGTTTTAGTTATCAATTTATTTGCTCAAAAATACAGCCAATAGTCCTACTAAGCACCCAAATGAATTGGCACATCTTTCCTACATGCAAAAAAACATAATCCTAGCCTAAAATAAGTGGTTAAAATGCAGTATATTTTCACACACACATTTGAATGCAGCTTTCTTTTTCAGAGTGGCAACTTTGCAGAGGAGCACAGCTTTCTCTGGGGGGCTATTATTATTATTACTAATATTATTTTGCTCAAAAATAGCGCAGACTTAGAAGGACTTAGAAGGACTGAGAAAAACCAAGCACCCAAATGAATGTGCACATCTTTCCTACATGCAAAGATATAATTCTAGGCTAAAACAAGCCCACTGAGTGACTAGAACGCAGCATATTTTCACACATTTGAATGCAATTTCAATGCAGCTTTCTTTTTCAGTGCTTAGGGTGAAGTCAAGTGGCCAGAGGTGTCCACCTGCAAGCCCCCACAAGTGATGCACTGACATTTTCCAATAGTTTTCCAACTCAGACCTCATTTGTCATGTTGCCATATCATTGTAGCAGCCATTCACATGGGTGCAACAACGACACACAAAGTTTTGCCCCTGCCATGCGTTCCTGGAGTAGAAAGAACGGGAGAAAAATGCCAAAGCCACAGCTTCTCACCTTGTTGTAGCCATAGTAGCCCAAGCAGTGGGAGAAATCCAGGCTCTCCGGATGGCTCCCCCCTGCAGATGGATAAAACCGTACATCCATGTTTCCCCCCACTCCTCAGCCACGCGCAGCTGCACGAGGGAGCTCGAGAGAGTCCCGGCTTACAATCCGTGCGCAAAAGAGAGGGAGAGGGAGAGAGAGAAAGAGGGTGAGGGAGAAAGAGAGAGAGAGAGAGACTACAAACGAGAGTGTGCAAGGACAGGAGCGAAGGAAAGGAGTTGGTGGAAAGAAAAAGTTTCAGTAATCCTGGTCTAGACGAAGAGTTTGTTTAGGAAATGTTCTGCACAAAGAGGGCGCAAAAAAGAAAAACAGCACACGCTCCTTTCTTCGCAGGAATGAGAGAAAGTAACACAAAAAGATAATGTTTTTTTTCCAGTTCAAAGGAGCGTCCGAGCATCTGATCAAACTGGCAGGATCCAGTGGATCACTAAAAGCTAGTGGTGGAGAAATGAAGCCTGGAGTTTAAAGTCCGTCACCATGATCCTCCGGTTTCTGCGTAAAAGCCTCCTCGGGAACTTGGAGAGAGGGGTTTCAGTGGCTCTCTGCTCTCCTGGCTACATCAATCTCCATCAGCCTGTTGTTCCTAAAGCAGAATGAAAGACAGAAACGCGCGGCTGAGTGTGGCCACGCCTCCCGGCGAACATAACCACGCCCCCGGTGCAATGAAGCCACGCCTCCTTCCACACAGCGGCAACAGAAACATGCACTGTATGGACCAAAGTATTGGGACACACCTGTTTTCCACTGTTTGGACTATGCCCCCTTACTTCCAGTGAAGGGCAATCTTAATACTTCAGCATACCAAGACATTTTGGACAACGCCATGCTTCCAGCTTTGTGGGCTCAGTTTTGGGGAAGAACCTTTTCTATTCCAGCATGACATACAACCCAGTGCACAAAGCAAGCTCCATAAAGACATGGTTGGATGAGTTCAGTGTGGAAGATCTTGACTGGGCCGCACAGAGCCCTGACCTCAACCCCATCCAGCACCTTTGGGATGAACTGGAACAGAGATTGTGAGCCAGGCCTT
>JBBPCZ010000042.1:17458174-17496494 GCA_037974445.1 Brycinus macrolepidotus
TATATATATGGCGGTGCATACTCAACAGCTCAACAGGAATAATCATTTATTGAAAAATATACTTGTAAAAATGTACTTGTTTTCTGCATGCTACATCATCAGATATAGTAATCTTAATGCAATGCATTTTGCTTTTGAAAAATCTTTCGCGTCATTATTTGCAGTTACAGTTTGTAATGGTCTAGGATGTGTTAGCTGTTAAGCGAAAAGTTGGTTCTCATAATCTGTGTTGGTCAAAGACAATGGAAGGGCTACTGTGGCAGAAGTCACTGAATTTTTTTGCTGATTATGTTAGTAATGTGTCATAACACACAGTTCATCATACCCTGCTGAGTTTGGGAAGTCACAGACCGGTCAGAGTGCCCATGCTAACTTCTAACCACCATCAAAAATGCCTACAACAGACATGCAAGCATCAGAATTCAACCTTGGAGCAATGGAAGAAGAGCATCTGGATGACTCCTATTTTCTTTAACATCATAGGGATGTTGTGCACAGCCATACCTTGCAATTTGCAAGACTTTCCTGGATCAGCTGTTGAATCAGAATCAGTATCAGATATTTTTTTTATTCCAGAGGAAATTGCTTATGTTATGACTGCACAGACGCACAGAGGCACAAAGACAAGAACTCTTGATGTCTTGGTGCCGCATACCCGCGGACACTCTCAACGATCTTATAAGGTCCCATTGAAGGTTCAGAATTGGAGCTGTTTGGGCAGCATGAAGGACTAACAATATATTAGGCAGGTGATCATAATGTTTTGCTTATTGGTGTGTATATCTACAGTCCAACCCTCCAACATTTAGTCCAAAACATTTGGTGGGTGAAGCACGGATAGGACAAATTTGGACATATTCTCACAAGTCAGCTCACAAGAGTTAAGATTATGAATAAGAGCAGGTTCAGCCATAGGAAATACCATAGCATCAGCTTCCAACAATATTTCTCTGTCTCATCATATTTACCATGAATTCTTTATTAGATCATGTCGGAGTGGCAGCAGTATATGAGAGATCTTGATGAAACAGAGAGTGATGAATGTGGAAATCTTGTATGCGATTTTATATTAGCTACCAAGAAGAAGATGTATGTTGTGCACTATGAAGTAAATCTCTGATAGATTCTTGACTGAAAAAGAGCTGGGTGTGAGCTTGCTGGCAGTTGGAGATTCAGGTCTGTCAAACATAGCAAAATTTTGCATGGACATTCCAATGGACAAAGCTAAAACATATCTACTTACATCAATTCAGTTTCCTTAGCCATTCTTCAAATATAGTATAAATTAATTACATCCTAGATTATTACGTCCTAAGGCTTATTATTCACCAACTGCATGGGCCACCTTGCAAACTGGTTGAGTGATTCTTATGTTATAGAAGTCGGGAAGAAGAAAGAAAATTTTCCAAAAGGTACTGTTATGGCAACAAAAAATGAGTCTACTGCCTGAAGATGAAAGCCGTAAAGTAAGAAAACTCAACCAAGAATCACCATGCATTAAACTGTGCACAGATTAGAAAGGATAGAGCATATACATTTAACATGTAGGAGTATATAGATCAGCTTCACCAATATCATCTAGTGTCTAAACCTTTGAGATAGAAAAAGGGAGAGATTTTTAAGAGACAATTTCAAGGAAACTTTAATGAAAGAAAGAGAGAATAAAGAGGAATTGGGGAAAACAGAAAGGCAATATAGTGACAAGGTGAGATGCAAGTGCCTATCATGTAACTCAGAGCCGCTCACATGCCAACAGAGCACTCAACCATCACTCAGCGAGGTCAGCTTACATACACTGAATGTATGTGCGTGTGCTCAGACAGCAGCTTCACACACACACACACACACACACACACACACACACACCACGTGCTTGTTGTTGGGATGTGAAGTCATCTATACTGCACGTCCCATATGTATCATACCCTGTTACTATAGCTGGTGGCCTAGTGGTTAGGGAGTTGGGGTTTGAATTCCAGGACTGCTAGTGGCACCACTGAGGTACCCTTGATCAAGGTACCGTCCCCACACACTGCTCCCCGGGCGCTGTGTTCCTGGCTGCCCACTGCTTCACTTGGTGAATGGGTTAAATACGGAGAAGAATTTCACACTGTTCACACTGTGTGCTGTGGTGTGTTCACGTATGACAAATGGTCACTTTACACAACATTTAAACCTCTCGCCTGATATTGTGTAGGTCCTTCTCATACCAGCAAAGCAGATCTGACACACTGAAGCATGGACTCCACAACACCTCTGAAGGTGTGGAAAGGTAAGTTAGAAGTTGGGGCCACCATGGATTGGACTGGCATGTCCATCACATCCCACAGATGCTCAATCACATTGAGAACTTTGGAATTTGGCAGCCAAGTCAACACATTGAACTCTTTGTCATGTCCCTTAAATAATTACTGAACATTATTCAGTGTCGCAGGGCACATTCTCCTGTTGCAAGAGGTTACTGCAGTCAGGGAATACTGTTGGATGGAAGGGGTGTACTTGGTCTGCAACAATGTTTAGGTAGGTGATACATGTCAAAGTAACATCCACATGAATGTCAGGACCCAAAGTTTCCCAGCAGATCATTGCCCAGAGCATCACACTGTCTCTGTCTTGTCTTGGTGCATCCTGCTGCCATCTCTTCCACAAGTAAGCTACACACCCAGCTACACACCACATGATGTAAATAAAACATGATTTATCAGACCTGTCTGCTTTCATCCATTGCTCAGTGGAATGTTTCTGGAATGCTCACTTGCCCATTGTAGGCAATTTCTAATGGTAACTTCTGGATTCCCAAAAAAACGTGAATTTGAATTGAAGGAATTGAATAAATCATCTTCAAGTACCATTTATCGTCTAGCTTTTAGTCTACACACTTTGTAAGTTGTTACTGAGTACAAAAACAGCAGCAATTAATTTTATGAGCAATGTCTACATTTTTTAATGGCAGTGTACAGTATAAACACCGATCAGCCATAACATTTAAACCACTGACAGGGGTTAGCATGGGTACTCTGATAGTAACAGATGCACTGTTTGTTCTGAAACCTTTCTATCATAACCAGCATTAACTTTGTTTCATTAATTTGCTACTGTAGCTCTTCTGTGGGTTTGAACAAGAAGGGCTAGCTATTTCTCCCCACACCCCATCAGTGAGCCTTGTGTACCCATGACCCTGTCAGTGGTTTAAATGTTATGGCTGATCACTGTATATATTGTACAATTCATTTCCAATATGAGATTTATTTAGATACGTTAATATTAAAATATCATACATGTGGTAATCAGTTATTTCATTACAATTATACACTAAACATTTTTTGTTATAATAAAGCATCTCGGTTTAACACAGTAGTTTCCAGGACCATGCCTGAAACCTATGTTTTTATTAGAATTTTGTTAGAAGCCATTTAAAAAAGGCAGCAGCCTTTTACATTATGTGAATATCTCAAGATGAATGGAACATTGGAAGTGCATTGAAAGTACATTTTACTGCATTACATCACATTACAAGTACATTACAACTGAAGTTAGGATCATCAGACTGTTCTTAGTGTAATGCATTTTTTCCTTGATCCTCTAAGGCTACCATTTCAGAGATAAAGGGTTTTGTTATTGCAGCTACAATATGTTTTTGCGTATTATACCTCAAAAGATAAGATTCAAGATATGCTAGCAGATATGTGTGCAAATACACACACATACACACACACACACACACACACACACACACACACACACCACAGCAATGGTAATAAATCGAGATGCTTTATCCACTAAAACATGGCTTTCAGTTGTCCTGCTCTCTCTCTCTCTCTCTCTCTCTGTTTCTCTCTCTCTCTCTCTCTGATGATAGCTATTAAGTCTTTTCAGAGGCAGCTTGATGGAAAGCTAACAACATTTTATATTGTTGATACACTCAGCAGTGTGACCACATGCTCTCAATTACTGATGGGAGATAGTTGGTAACCTGGTTACAAATGGACCCCGCTATACTGATGATGTCAAGCACCTTTATCAGCTCGAGCTGAAACAGGTGCAGGCAGAGTGAACAACACTTCAGGCAACATAAGCTCTTTTTGGCTCTTTCTGGATCTCTCACTCACTCACTGAATCACTCACTGACTCACTCACTCACTGACTCACTCACTCAGTCTTACACACGACAGGAACGCACAAACGCAAACAAACCAACAGACACTGACATGCTGGCAACGTTCTCAATACCCATCTACCCTTTATCTACACTCATCGTCCATTTTATGAGCTCCACTTACCATATAGGTGCACTGTGTACACACTGTACACATCTGTTTCTCTGCATCATTCGTTTGCCCTTTATACACCCTCTGCGGCAAATCCAGTGCTCCACCTCGTCCAAATACTAACACCTAAATCTCATTTACCTGCTTATCACCAACCCTATAAGAACTCCCTCGTTCCTCAGTCCCTCTGAACTTCCCTCGGACATATTGTCATTGTCTTTTTGGTTTTCTTGCGCTTTACTTTGCATCGATAGGTCACCTTTTTGCTTTATAATCTATTAGTGTTTCGCTTTATTTACTCCCTAGCTTTATTTCAAGGTTACGTCCTTGTTGGCTTTCTTGTGTTGTCTACCATCTCTTTGGTCTTTCTCTTTTTACGTGCATTTCATGTCAATAAACCACTAAAGCACTCATACTGTCCGTTTGTCTCTTCAGTGTTGTAGACTGTTTGGCTATTTGTTTGTCTATTCATATGTAAATACTTCATTTTTCATGGTTTTGAAGCTTAACTTCTCTTAACATGAGGATTTGTTAAATGTAAGTATAGTTTTGAGAATGCCTGTAAGCACTGGAGAGCAGAGACATGTTCCTGAGGCAATCAAACTGTAAAATACATTGTTTTATACCTTTCTTTTTCTCTGTTAACTATATTAATTTCACCATGATATTTCATATTCATAACCACTTCTTGAGTGACAGTCTCTGCATCGTAACAGTGTAGTGTAGGTGCATCACACTAGCCCAACCTAATAAGTACAAATCACAGGCTTTCAAGAGATAGGCTTTAGGTTTAAGTATTTACTGAAGAAGTCACTGCAAAACCGAAAACTACAAAGTAAAAATACATTACATGCGTGGATCATTAGGTCAAAATATCAGTTTACAGCTGCCGTAAGAAATGTAGAAAAGTGAATGAACAGTATTTGATGCCGAGATAATATTGTGCATTTCTATATATGTAGATAGCAGATATTGGCAATACAGGCTACAGATACAGATGTAGGCAATGCTTGCAACAAACTGCACACAAACAAAGAAATTTGAGATTTTAATTTGGTCACATGATGTGATTCTGAGAGTGAACATAATTCCCTCGACTTCAAAACTGAACATTTGAAAGTATTACTAATGTAAACTGTCCAGTAAAGTAAGGGCAAGTTGATTTCACAGTACATGAATACACAATTGAAGGCAGACTTTGATTTAGTGTAGCCAGTTAGAGTTATGCAGAATGTCTAAGATAATGTCTAAGATAACAATGATCTATTGTTATTGTTTTTATTATTTTAAATATTTTACTTTAAATGTAAAGACATTACATTATAATACCAGGAATTGCAGTCACATTCAGTTTACATCATATTCAACCCAGCACTTCTGACTATTTCTTGGTTTCAGCATGAAAACATGACAAAAGCAGTAAAATGGTTGTAGCTTTTCATCGTATTCAAAAGTATTGAATGAGAGCTGAGCTACACGTGAGAAATAATGCATATGAAATGATAATGATCGATGGTGATAACTACAGCCTCTAAAGGGTAAAAATAACACTACCAGCCATATGGAAAATGAAGTGATGCTAGCTCATTATGCTAAATGGCTCTTATTCTTTAGGCTATAAAGCTAGCGCCACTGGAACTTTTTCACACCATGACTACAAACACTGATCAGTCGCAACATTAAAACCACTGACAGGTGAAGTGAATAATACTGATTATCTCGTAAAAATGGCACCTGTCAAAGGGTTGGACACATGCAACATGCACACATAAGCAAAAATGTGTTGCCAAGTCAGTGGAGGTGAAATGACTGGGCCTCTTATGAACAAATAAACTAAAAATGCAAATGAACATGAACTCGCTAAATATAGGACATACTCAGAATTTCAGTTTGACTTTCCTGTTAGATGCTTCTCATTAGAAATATGTCTGTGAAATTTTATGGAGGGGCGAAAAAATGAATTGCAGTTTATAAACCTTCTCAGTCTCAGGGCACTGCAAAAGGATTTGACCAATCGAGTAGCCGTAGTGAGGCAAAAACTGTTACAGTTTAAAAGTTACTTTAAAAGTAATTGGGCCCTTTTTTGCTTACTGAACATTTCAGATGCCAAGTTTGGCGAACGTATGCTGGTAACAACCTGTTTAAACATTTGAGGCATTAACTTTAATTCCATTTGAGAGAGCTTATGTTGAAACTGAAATGTTTAAAGAGGCCAAAGACCAGTTTTAGTGAGGATCCCATAGGGGTTTTATAATTGCATGCTATAGTATTTTCATTTTGGCAGTCCAGTAAGTTTATTAGTGCTGTATGTATTTCTGGTTGTTATGATATTTCAGCTCTGGGGCTGAAAGTATGTATACACTGGCGTTTTTGCAAGATTTCCAGTCTCATATTTTTAGACATTTTATAAACTGAGTGTCAGTTATTAAATGCTGCACTGATTGTGTTTTTTTTTTTAACAGGCTGGTAATGATTGTTCAGCTGGTCTTTGACTGTTTTTTTCTCAAGGTTCTTGTGCCTGATGTTATTAATATGTGCCGTCCAGCTGTTTTATCATAGGTTTTGTTGTGTGCACCTCAAGGACCTGGCTTGTAATGGACTCAGTAAGATCAGCAGACTGAAAGCTCTGCACTAGGGAGAGCTATTAGCACTAATGTAGCTTTATTGTACATAATTAGAACTGAGGAACCTAATAAGGAATGGCTAAGGAAACAATTACACTTATGATATGAGGAACTTTCGTTTCATCAGTAAGATTACGAATGAAAACATGGGGAAAAAAGCAGCAGGGTTGTGATGAAAGAACGAGACTTATGAGTGTAACAGAGGCACTGTATGAATAGGAGACGACAGCAGAGTCTGGTTTGAGACTAAACCCCTGTGTAAGTGTGATAAAAACCAGCACACCCTCCCAGTTGGGTAAAACCACATTACTGTGCCATATTACAGTTCAAGGGGCATCTCATCACACTGGTGTGAGATGTATTCAAAGTTAAAGTTAACTTTATTGTCATCTCAGCTATATGCATGTATACAGTGAGACAAAACAGTGTTATTTTACTAAATAAAAAGGACACAGAGTAAACATATGTAAATAAACTGTAAATATGAACTCTAAACTAGAAGTGAAAATGTGCAATTTGGTACAAGGATGCAATTTAGTATTTTAGTAAGGTCATTTTTTACATTCAAAAATTGTGCAAATGTTGCATTAGTGTCAGTACGCAAAGTATGTAAATAAAATAATTGCATATAGTATCTAAATAAAATGTACATATAGTATGTAAATAAAAAAAATCAACAGTCAGGTGGAACGCAACAATACTGGAATGTAACTGTGTGCTTTATATGCGCACTAGATCAGCAGCAGTTCAAAATAAACAAATATACCATCCATGAAAACTACAGAAATTCTGAGACAGTATGAGTTTGTTGTATGAACACTGATTATTAGTGAGAGGCACGCTCTCACTCTTTTCTCCTTTTTTCTCTCTCACTCCTTCAATCACATGTGAGCTCTCTCTTATCCTCCCTCTTTTCTCTCCTTCTCTGAGTGTTGGTTTTTAAGAGTGGGTGTATATCCACATTTAATAACATTTTGTTTCCGCTTTTTTGTTAAGTCCTCTTTGTGCTACGTAGAACTTTAGCACAGGGAGACTAAGAGTTACAAGCTTAAAGCCTATCTCTCTAAGATACAATCGGTTATTCAAAAACACAAAAAAAAACAAAGATAATGAACACTGTGAGCTGAGAGACTGAATTTTTTTTCTTGGATAAACTGGGATTTTACACATCTGTAATACACTCAAGCACTTAGACAGGGGTGTCAAACCTTATCCACAAAGGTGTAAAGTGTCCATTTGTCATACGTGAACACACCACAGTACTCAGCACGAAATTCTTTCGCTGGATTTAATCCATTCACCAAGTGAAGCAGCGGGCAGCCAGGAACACAGCGCCCGGGGAGCAGTGTGTGTGGGAACAGTACTTGCTCAAGGGAACCTCAGTGGTGCTACTAGCAGTCCTGGGAATCAAACCCACAACCTTCTGTTTGCAGGGGCAACTCCCGAACCACTAGGCCACCAGCTGCCTAGTGGACCAGTGTGGCTGCAGATTTGAAGTGACCGGGTGTAAACAGGGTTGAAGTAACGTAAGGAGGGGGTCCAAGTAATAGGGTCCAAAAAAGTAAAGCTCTAAAATACTGAATTTGTGATAATCCATCTCTGTTAGTGCATGCAAGAAGGTTTAGGTTCGGGTTTCAAATTTAAATTTCAAATCTTTTTTTTTTTCAAGCTATTCAACAATAATGTGCCGTTGAGAGGATGACAGCTTGACCAGTTTGACATATTTCAGAGCTATGATGGCAATTAAGAGTGTAAAATCTCTCTCTCTCTCTCTCTCTCTCTCTCTCTCTCTCTCTCTCTCTCTCACTCTCTCTCTCAAAAAGCGGAGCTCCAGGAGGTCTGCTAAAGCACTTTGAACACAAACACACATTACGAAGCCTCATTCGACTGCCATTACAGCCCAGATTGGATTTCAAATTGAAATTCCTTTCAACAGAAGAGTAAGGTCACCAACCCACATCCCTGCTAAAGGATCTGTTTCATTATCAAAGCAAATATGTGAAGAGACTGAGGAACAAAAGGAGACTTCAATTTTTAATACGGGAACATGTCGATGATTTCCTCCGCTTGGTTTCTTTGTGTAACAGACATGAAGGGGAAAACAGTCGCTGAAGTTCTTCAGAAAGAAGGAGGCAGAAAATGGACACAGAGAGAAAGAGAGAGGGAGAGAGAAAGAGAGAGAGAAAGGGAGAGAAAGGGAGGGCTATAGAAGTAAGACTAAACGGCTGTATTGAGAAGTGGATCTTGCTCTGTGCATTTCTCTACTCAGGGTCCATGACCTGAATACAGATGGACCTTGTTACATAATGAATGAGAGCTTTACTCAGGGAAAAAGATTAGCAACTGACCCTTTTTACATCAGCTACTTATTTCAGGAACATGACGCTCTTGGGCAGAACTTTCTTTCTCTTTCTCGGCAGTTCACAGAAAGCCAGAGGGAACGGCTAATTGGGAAATGTGCATGTGTAGAAGAACTGGGTTAAAGGTAGCTGATTGGTCCCTTGTTTGAATTAAACTGCAGGCCGTCAGAAAACAATGAACAAGTCTGATTGACTGAGGTCACTCTATGATTTTAACACAATACTAGTATTGTGACTCTACGATTTTAACACAATACTAGTATTGTGATGATCTTGCTGCATATTGCAATTTTGCTATTGCTATTATTATTATTACTATTATTATAATTATTATTATTATTATTATTATTGTTGTTGTTGTTGTTGTTGTTATTATTATAGTTACATGAATATTGTTTCTTCAGGATATTTAGTCTTCTGTTTGGGACTCTGGGTATGCAATATCTTAAAGATGAATCAGTAAGAATCAGTAATGTTATCAGTAATGTTAAAGATTAGCCTGCATTATTTTGACCTAAATGGTTTGCATTCATAAACTTAATTCAAAACGCCCACAGAAAGAAAAACGTGACCTGTCCCTAGCTTTTTGCACAAACCCAAACGAATAGCATAAATAAAATACAAGAAAAATGCAAGCTATGAGTCCTTTAATAGCAAGGAAGAGTAGGAGAGAGCACCTGCGAGTGCATCTGAGAGTCCATGGCAATTCTAACAGTTCAACTGAAATATTCATTTGGACCTGTGACTGCTCAATATGCTCTTTGTATGGATATAAAACAAACTGTAATGCTAGAGGTCTCATTTGCATATTAATTTCTAAGATTTCAGTATGAAAAAAAAAACATTTAACTAGTTCTGTGAATGTGCAGTGCCTAGTAGATCTCAGTACACACTCTTTCTGCCCTGCTGGTTTTGGCGGTCAGAAAATTAAAGTCTTTAAGTTAAAGAGAGAAAGATGGTATTCCTAATACAAGATGCAAATTGATACTATTATCAAGATCAATACTCTTTGACCCCACCCACCCCTTTCTCTCACCACATCTCTATTGATATACAATGTGTCTGCCTCTTGTTCTCCACCTCCTTTCATTCGCCCCCTATCTCTCCCTCCCTCTTTCTCCTCACTCCTGGCCTCGGTCCAGGAGGCTCTTTTGTCCCTGTTGGTGGTGAGGGTTTCGAGCTGCCCATTTTCCACTGCTGAATTAAACATTAAACATTAAACGCTGTCTGACAGCAATAAATAACATATCAGAATGGCGATCTGATAATGACCTGGCTCTCAGTCGTACCCCATTGCATGACTCCCTCAGCTGACAACTGCTGAAATGTGATTAGCTGGCAGCTGCTCGAGTCCACTGGGTGTAGACGATTGTGGTCCCAAGCCGTCACTTTGATCTCCCCTAACGCATGAAATTACACCAGAGTTCTGTTTGGATTAGGCACTGTTTCTCTCCACCAACCAATTATCATCATAATCAATGGAATTATTGCCCTGCTAGCACTGCCAAGGACTCTCAGATGCACCCAGAGATGCTCTCTCCTTCTCTCCCTTGCTGTTAAAGGGCTCATGGCATAAATAAAATACAAGACAAATGTAAGCTATTCGTCTGGGTTGGTGCAAAAAACTTGGGACAGGTCATGAGTGATATCAAACAGACATTAAGTTATAAAAATTCATAGTTTATGTGACTATTATGTGACTATTTTGTTTGTATCAGCTTTGCTACCACCAATAATCTGTCATTACTGCCAGAAGGTGACTAATGCACCTGAAAGCTGTTTGTCAACCGCCATTATAAAACAGGGCGCCACTTCCAGGGACTGCCAGTAAAACGTGTGTGAACGTTGTGAGATTACAAACAGAAGAAACACGCAAGGCCAAAGACTTTACTAGGGCCATGAAACAGTTGGATGTGGAAAAATAAATAAACGAAAATGAGGTGCAGTGCAAACTCTGTCAGGTAAAGATGAAAAGCTTGAAGGGGCTCTCTTTCCTTCTGTGTGTGCGTGTGCGTGTGTGTGTGTGTGTGTGTGTACAGGGTGGGGAGAGGGTGAGGGAAACACAAAGATCTAGGATCAGATATATAAGAAGCCTCTTTAACAGGATATTAACAGTAATATTAACATCTGTAGTAGTTTCAAAGTCAAAGTAACTGCATGGGAGTAAGTGTATATATACAGCTCCGGAAAAAAATAAGAGACCACTGCAAACATGTTCAGTTTCTCAGGTTTTATCTTTTATAGGCGCAAGTATTGAACTGAACAGCTTTGCGTTAGTTTTTAAGAACTGCTGACAATATTTCTCCTAATTTCCAAATACAAATATTGTTCTTTAAAGCATAATTTTAAAGGAAATGACAAAACATCAAAATAAGGGAAATGATGCAGCGTTTACAGAACTTGAATAATTCAAAGAAAACAAATCTCTTGTTCACTCTTAAACAAAATGGCAGTAATTACCTTTGACGGACTTCTAGTAGTGTTTTGCTGTCCAACTGGTCACATTGCGAGAGGAGAGTGTTGATTACAGCAGTGTTTTTTATGCTTTTCCTCATGAAATAAGATTTGATTCAGGTGATCACTAATCAGTACCTCATAAAGCAGCATGAGGTGCTTGTGTAGGAATTGAACAGACACTGGCATGGAATGGTTTTCATACTCCTAGAGATGCTGATTGAAAAAGAAATTGCAGTGGTCTCATTTTTTTCAGAGCTATATATATAAGCAGATAGTTTCAGTTTTGTATTGTGGATGTGATGTTAGTATATAAATATGTTAGCTGGACACTTCCTTACAACCTTACTGTTAAGTAATATTGCTAGTATTGTGCACTCCCATGATTTGTCACTGACCTTAAGGCTTTTAGTCATTAATTCTGCAAAAAAAACGCTATTCTTACTAACCAAACATGATCCTGGAGATATGTCCTTTCCACAGATTCAAAGTTATCCTTTAGGCAATAGAATCCAGTATTAGCTAGAATATCATGCAGTTCTATGCAGTTCAGCCCCTATTACAAGTCTCTGGATGTGCCACCAGAACAGACTTCACATCTGAGTACATCTGTTTGCATTGTGTCAAGAGAAACTCTTTGCATAGTAAAATCCCCAGTGTTAAATGTGTTCGTTTGGGTCCAGCTGGATTTAAATGAACTGTGTAGGTGTTAATTCAGTGCTGCAGGTGTTAATTCTGCATGGAGATTTCAGTTTCGATGGAGCATATGGCCTATCCCATAAAATCCACAAATGGGTTTTTACTGTTACAACTAAAGCAGTTGATTAGTTTCTGTCTTTGTTTTTTTTGTGGAAAGTATAAAACAGTTTATTGGACTCAACTCACTATTTTCCTTCTCTATTTCTCTTATTCACTGTTTCCTCTAAGAAGCAGTGTTGCAGTAATTCCTTAGTTTGTTTAAGTAACACTGTGCTCCTTCATAGCTGATGTCAGCTCTGAATACAAACATTTGAGGGTCATAACAGGCATGGAAGAAACAAGTTTACTCTTTATTTTCTTTTTTCTTTTTTTTTATTGGAATGTTATCAGCTTCTACTGGTTGCATTTTTGGGCATGGATTGGCTATAATAACTAGGCTTTTTCAAACAGTGATGATGAAGCCACATTCACGACCACTGAATCTGGGCTTTCTTCAGAGATTTTTTCTCCTATTTTTTTTTGTTCTTGATTTACTTTCAGCTTTTTGCTCCAGAACAGTGGTCACCAGCCCTGGTTCTAGAGATCTACTTCCTTGAGAAGTCTAGTTCCAGGCCCAATCCAGAACACCTGCTCTGGTTAAGTAACTTTTTCAGAAGTCCCTAACAGCCTGGGGTCAACTGACAGAGCAGTATGTAAGTTGCAGGTTGGGGTTAAACACAGTATCAAAGTAAATCTCCAAGAGAAGGGTTGGTGACCCCTGCTCCAGAACATTTCAGAGACATTTAACCCTTAGAACACGAGCAGCACAGAGCAGCACAGATACACAGATAAGTGCCACAAATGGTAAATTGTCGTCATACGCCAAACTCCAGTTGTGCAGAACCAAAGTTACTGTTATTTTAAAAAATATGTAATAATATCTGGGTGTGATGCCATTTTTTATAAAGCAGTTATGACGGCGCGCCGAGAGAAAGAGCAACAAACGGCGAGTGTGTTGGAGAACAAACACCAGTTTTAGACTGTTTTACACCGTTTATGTTTATTGAAATCAGAACTTGGAGTGTATCAGTAAAATCTAAGGGTTAACTATAATAACTAGGCTTTTTCGAAAAGTGACTTTGAAGCTACGTTCATGATCTCTGGATCTGGTCTTTCTTCTTTTATCCTCCATCCCCTTGTTTTGTTTTATTCTTGATATATTTTCAGTTTTTTTTTTTGCTCCAGAACAGTGGTCACCAACCCTGGTCCTTGAGATCTGCTTCCTTGAGAAGTTTAGTTCCTGCAACACCTGCTCTGGCTAATGAATTTCCTCGGAAGTCACTGGTGGCGTGGGGTCAGCTGAGGTAGCAGCACGTTAGATGCAGGTTGGAGCTAAACACAGCAGGAAAGTAGATCTCCAGTAGAAGGGCTGGGGACCACTGCTCCAGAACATCTCAGAAACAGTGCTAATTAAAAATGTGAAGCCTTAGCACACTCTCTTGAACTTGTAATGAATGACACTTCTGTTCTTAACCGGATATTCTATCTATAATATGCTGGCCATGTGAGAATTCAGAAGCAGAAGACCCAAAAAGGGTTCTGCCTCATACAACATATGGTTCATCAACAAGAACGAGTTGAAGAATCTCAAAGAGCCATGGCTGTTATCATTTCCCGCAGAGGGTAGCCTCTCGGTCTAAACACTGTCACAGCACATATACATATATTTTATAGAGTTATGAGAGTGCGTGTACACTAGAGCCCCTCTTTGAAGCATGCTGAGATGAGAGTGTTTGGATGCTGTATACATAACAAGCGGTGTCCTTTTCTTTTGGAGGGAATCAAAACATTCTCCTGCTCTTCTCTCTTGCATTCTTCGTTGCTCTGCTTTCTTTCTTTTCCTAGATTCTCCTGATTCCCGGTGGCTTTAGAGCGAAATGAACCTTTTCCAGCAAGTAAATAAAAAAAGGGGAGTTACATAATCAATCTTTCATAAGACTTTGGGAAACGTAATATTGAGTCGAGATGTCAGCTGTGCCATTAGAGTGATTCATTCCTGCCGTTTCACATTTACAATCTCCCTACAAGAGCAACATTGATTCTCTCCCTGTGCCTCTGCTGTGATTTCCTCCCCATTTTCATCCATAATTTGAATGTGCAAAAAAAAAAGAAAAAAAAGGGGGGGGGGGGGGGGTTATTCATTTTGCAGGAGCAGCACAGAAAGCCTTGATGCAGACAGGGAAAATAAATCTCTCGCATTATTGCGCACAACACCGTGTCACAGCCATTGTTCATCTCACAACATCATAATTAATTATGCTGCAAAACTATTCCGTACAGAATGAGGAAAAAAGAAGAAACAGCGGGAAAATGAGAAAGAGAGCCCCAGACACAACATCTTTACTCTTGTTAATTATGTAAGCTTCAGAAACAAAAACTCTATATCCATGTTATTGTTTGGGGGAGCAAGAAAGCAAATGGAAACGAAGGACAAAATGGTATCCATCCAGTGAAAACTTTCATGATGTCATGATAGACTGTTTTGGCTAAAAGCCACCCCTTTCCTTTCTCTAACTCCTGGTGGATTTGGTGGGACTTCTGGTGGGATGACTTGCATCCCTTCAGTGGTGGAAGCTTATTTTAAGTGGAACAGAAAACACCTGACTTAAACACTGGCAGTAATGCAATAATAGTGGGATCATGTTGTGTTGGGGCTGTAACTGATTGTTTGTTGTTGCTGTTGTTTGTTTTTTGGCTTCCCAAGTTTAAAGACAAATATCAGATATAGTCGCCATAACCACTATCACTGCAATGTGGGAAAGTAAATGTACACTCTATGTACACTCAATCTTTACTCTTTATTCTTAAATACAGCAATACTGTAACTACAAAGTAATGTATCAATGCTAAACATGCAAAGTCCTGTTAAGAAGAGCAGTTTGAATATAGACTTTAACAGCCAACTTGCATTGTAACAGCTTTAGTACCATATTTAGCAGTTTTGTTAGTATCTTCAACAACATTAGAAGTTTGTAGAGGTACACAATATCTGAGCATTTTTATTTTTAATCAAAAGTTCTCTCAAAACACTGTTTTTTTCCCCAATAACCTGGATAATTACCTGGGAAATCCTGTTGTACCACCATAGCATTACTCACTTGAGGTGTCCCATATACACACACTGTGACATCTACAGTAAGTAAGTAAGTAAGTAATTAGGTAAGTAAGTAAAATATCCATTTGTCATATGTGAACACAGCACACAGTGTGAACAGAGTGAAATTCGTTCTCTGTATTTAACCCATTCACTAAGTGAAGCAGTGGGCAGCCAGGAACACATCGCCCGGGGAGCAGTGTGGGGGAAGGTACCCTGCTTAAGGGTACCTCAGTTGTGCCACTAGCAGTCCTGGGATTCAAACCCACGGCCTTCTGATCGCAGGGGCAACTCCCTAACCACTAGGCCACCAGCTGCCCCAGCTAGCCTTAATACAGTCAATATAAACTCGAGTTTTCTGGTGGATTAATGTAGCATTGTGATATACCTGACATTTTCTAAAACCTCAGAATATAAAGATGATGTTCTAAGTAGGCTAGTTAAATCTGTGCTAGTCTAATCCTGAGGCGTTCACAGTCGCAGCATTTGGGAAGAAAGGAAAGCCCATTATAAGACATTATAAATACTGTTTACTCATATTCCTTACTTTTTTTACCCTCCTTCTCAGGTTCCTCCCAAAGGACACAAGGCGAAAAGTTTGCCTGAGATCTCCTGTTCGAAAACAAGAACACTCGTTACGTAATATGATCAAATTTGCCTTCATGGCGGCTAGGCTAATCCACTGTGTTTGGCCATGTATGTGGTGTGAGGATGCAGAAATAGGCCAGTGAGTAAACAGGGAAAGGCCTGTGTGTCTGCTAGCTCGCTGCCTCTGTTTGCTTTGGCTGTGCTTAGCAACAAGAGCGAGTGAACGGGCTTCATACACACGGCACTGACGCCAAGCCAGCACCGAGCGTGGATGAAAAGGAGGGGATAAAAAACTCTTTTATAGCTTCTCTCCGCACAGAGCAGCAATTACACATTATGTGTAACGAAATGAGCACCTTGGACTGCTTCTCTCGCTTTGACATGTAAGCTCATGTCGAGCCTGTTCTTTGCTGCTGCAGCTGTGCGGATGCTAAGTAGCTAGTTAGCCTGTGTTTACGTTCCGCTGACGAGGAAATCGCTTCTGCTGTGTGTTAGCTTCCTGCGCTCAAGGGCCCGGTGGGGTAGGGGCAAGATGGAGAATAGTTATGAGATCAGGGTTAGGGAGATATTTTTGTTTTCTTTTATTTGTAATGGAAAATCCCTCTCTGTTGGTGTTGCTGGCGTTTGGTTTGGGCCAGAATGAAAGGAGGCAAACTGGTCTGTCCTCCATAGACAAGCATGTTTTGGGCAGGGCTGAGGCCGAGTACCAACTGTTGGTATGGGTAGAGTGTGTGTGGGTGTGAGTGTGAGTGTGGGTGTGAGTGTGGGTGTGAGTGTGGATGTGTGTATGGGACAGGGAGAGAAAGAGAGAGAGAGAGAGAGAGAAGGAGGGAGTGAGAGGGGGATGGAAAGGGAGAGAGAGTGGAAGAGATTGTGAGAGCAAAAAAGAGAGCAAGAAAGAAAGAGAGAGAATCAGGAGGGGGTGAGAGAGAAGGGGAGAGATGGAGAGAGGAAAAAAGAGAGAGAGAAAGAGACAAGCAGGACGTGACAGAGAGAGAGAGAGAGAAGGAAGGAATGAGAGAGAGAGAGATGGAGAGGGAGAGAGAGAGGAAGAGACTGAGAGAGAAAGAAAGAAGGAAAGAGAATTAAGGAGGGAATGAGAGAGAGAGAGATAAGCAGGACATGACAGAGAGAGAGAGAGAGAGAGAGAGATAGACAGGGAGAGAGAAAAGAGAGAGAGAGAGAGAGAGAGAGAAAGGTTGATTTGATGAAGTATTTGTTTTCTTTGTCATAACTGATTACATCTGAAGTGAAATAAGTTGTGATGATTTCATGTTGAACTAAAATGGCAGTAATCAGTTCACATAAATTCACTTGTTTTTTTCTCTCCTGAATGATTTAATCAAAAATGAAATAATGTGTAATGCTCCAGATTTCTTGGATTTTCAGTTTGTTTGTTTTTTTGTGTGTGTTTGATTAAATGGTGTCAGGTTAAGGATTAAAATACTCAATCAAGACTGAGAACTGATCAATCTGGATACTGATACAGTTCAACTTCCATGATTTACAGAAAAATGTTTTTTAACAACACATCTCACCAGTTAACTTTCACCACTCCACGGTCACTGAATGAGCTGTTTTCATTTAAAGCACCACTCAAACACCACTACCCCATAGGACGAAATATACAGCTAACAACATAACATCTAGCTTTTCTCAAATTTCAGGCTCGATTTGTTACAGGATTGGTTAAGATTAGTTACTTTCTCCCTCCATCATCAGATCCTGCATTTGTTTTAAATATTGGCCCGGCACAATATCCATCAAAAACCGAGATGTCACATCTAGTTTATTCTGAACACACTCCTGCAGGATCATCATACATGACTTGACCGAGATTCTAGAAGCAAACACTTTCCAGTTTGTGCCTTTATAACTAAACAACTCCAAAACTCCTCTATTCATGTTTAAGATGACCACTCACTGTCAATACACTGGTTTTAGTATCTTGCTGATTATCATTACACCAATGCTTGCAGTATTTCCTGGAATATTTTGAAACATCAAGGCCAGTTTTGTGATCAGACTTTTTTATATTTTCAATCAGGGATGCACAATATATCAAGACTACTATATTATTAGCTGAATTATTATCAGCTTAGTGCTGAAATTCTGGCTGATCATTACAACTGACGAATTGTCAGATTGGTGTCCAGTTTGTAACTGGTGCATGCACTGAACCATGTGCAGTCAATAGTGATGGGAATTTCCCTAGACCCCACAGCAGCCCCTGATGATCTCTGCCCATGTATCAGCTACCAAAGACCTTAATTTACTGATATATATATATACATACCTCAGTCTTGAATAACCTCATAAATACTTTCTAGGGAAAACATCATGATGCCCTTTAATGGTGCAAGTTATATATGTGTGATGATTATACCATATTTACACCATCAGTCACAACACAAAACCACTGACAGGTGAAGTGAATAACTCTGAATATCTTGTTACAGTGGTACTTGTCAAGGGGTGGGATATTTTAGGCAGCAAGTGAATGGCCAGTTCTCGAAACTGATGTGTTGGAAGCAATAGAAATGGGTAAACACAACCAACTGAGTGACTTTGACAAGGGCAAAATTGTGATGGCTAGACGACTAGCTAAATCATCTCCAAAACGGCAGATCGTGTAGGTGCCCAAGGCTCGCTAATGTATGTAGGGCACGTAAGGCCAGCCTATGTGGTCCAGTCCCACAGGAGAGCTACTGTAGCACAAATTGCTAAAAAGGTTCATTCTGGTTATGATAGCATGTAACTTACAGTGCATCACAGCTTGCTGTGTTTGGGCTGCATAGCCACAGATCTGTCAGATTACCCATGCTAACCACTGTCCACTGTCAAAATCACTTCCAGTTGGTACATGAGCATCAGAACTGGACCACTGATCAATGGAAGAAGATGGCCTGGTCTAAAGAAACAACATTTTCTTTCACAATATTTGCACAACCAGGTACGTATACATTGCTTGGAAGATAGCATCAGGAGGCACTGTGGGAAGAGGGCAAGCTGGCAGAGACAATGTGAAGCTCTGGACAATGATTTGCTGGGAAACCTTGGGTCCTGGCATTCATGTAAATGTTACTTTGACATTTACCACTTACCTAAACATTGTTGCAGACCCAGTTCACCCCTTCATGGCAACAGTATTCTCTAATGGCAGTGGCCTCTTTCAGCAGGATAATGTGTCTTGCCATACTGTTAGAACTGTTCAGGAATATATATTGAGGAACTTGACAGAGAGTTCAAAGTGTTGACTTGGCCTCCAAATTCCCCCAGATCTCAGTCGAAACAAGCATCTGTAGAATGTGCTGGACAACTAGTTCAACCCATGAAGAACCCATTTTACAACTTACAGGACTTAAAGAATCTACTGCTGACATCTTTGTGCCAGATACCACAGCACACTTTGAGAAGTCATGTGGAGTCCATGCCTTAACAGGTCGGAGCTGTTTTGGCTGCGCAAGGTGGACCTACACAACATTAGGCAGGTGATTTTAATGTTATGAACTCACTAAATATAGGACATTCTCAGAATTCCATTTTTGCCACTGAAAAATATAACTACTTTACCTACTAAACATTTGAGTTTTTACTTGAAACTGTAGTGAATTTGTCTGGGAAACTATATGTATGCATATAAAAAAACTGATCTATCTAATCTGAGCTCTCCTAGCTGTAATCTTTCCATATGAAACACTGAAATTAATACCACATTCTAAATTTAGCTGCTTTGACACAGAAACTGAGCTACAACTTCTTGCTACGTTGAATGATTTTTTTTTTCCACCTTAAGTTGTATAATTGGTCGTCTTAATTAGTAAGCTGTGTAAATATTTATCTCAGATTCAGACTAATTGAAGCGCAAAGTTCAGGAATTCACTGAAAGGGCACAACACTAACTAACAAAGGCAAAACCATACGCTAAGAGTGATGAAAGGGTTAAATCTTGTATCTCATGGTAGACCAAGGAAGGAATGTAGAGATTATCTCTAGCCAAGAGGCAACCGTACATATACCGCAGCCATAAATTCACAAAGTCTCTATCTAATATTAGCAGTTAAGGCTGGTCAAGGCCGGCATTATAGAGAGAAAAGGGGAGGGGGAGACAAAGCGAAAGATCTATTTCGCTTTTATATGTTGGGGATTGTGTGAATCATATTGCCTCTGTGGGCTGGCAAACATCATAACAACTTAAATGCTCCTGCATTGCCTAAAGCCATGGCAGCTGCATTTAAAGCAGGGTTAAAAGGATTTGTGTTGAAAAGCATCAGTCTACCCAACACAGACACGGTCACATTGTGCACTGCTGTTTTGAACAATCAGATTGCTAATTACTACATATTCATTAGTATTTCTATTCAAATTGTTATTGTATCTGATCTGCCCTTTCGGGTGACTCTTAATTAAGCACATGTAGCCGGGCCGTCCCATTTCCCTGCACCCCTTTTCGCTCTGTGAAATGGAAAGGGTGATGAAAACAAAAAAAAAAAACAAAAAAAGAAGGCACTTCTTCTTCCATTTGTCAGTCCATAAAAATGCAGCCTGTGCTTAGAATGGAAATGGCTCATGAAAGGAGAGAAGGATGGAGTGGGGGGATGGGGGCTGAACAAGGGAGAAGGAGGGGCCGAGAGGGAGGAGGAGGAGGACAACGACAACGAGAGGAAAGGTTGTTTTCTGAACTGGGAGAAATGAACCTGGCAACCCCATCATTCAGTGTTTGAATAGAGCAGGCACTTCATTGCTTCTCAAATCAACACACACACCACCTCGAGCTACCAGTTCATTATACTGACCAAACATAACAACACATTTCGTCTCTCACTTCTCCTCAGCCCCTTTCGGCCTGCCCGTGTAAATGAAAAACAAGCATTTGGATTAATCAAGCCCTCTCTAGCTCGCTTCATCTGCAGTTTTTTCACAGATTCATAGCGGTAAGAGGCTAGAGCAAGAAAGATTTCATTACAGCACACAATAACTATCACGCCGTGCATCTTTATGTAAGCCAGCAATAGTAGGCATGATTGAATTTCACACTTGGAACACAACCGCACTAAGAGAAAGTGGAAAAAAACAACAAGAGACACTGGAGAGCATAACACTGATCCCAACCAGGGGATCCATGTAAATATGCTGCTAACTATTCTAGTGCATGAGCATCAATCACAAGAAATTTGACAGCCTCTTTTGTTCCCCACACACAAAACAAACACAGCTGCTCACAGACAGGAGAGGTTCTCCGGCCTATCTCAGTCTTCCACCTGTCCTTAGTCTTAAGTCTGTCCCGTGCCATATCTTGCTGTTTCACCTGCCCTGCGCGCTCCTTATACACAGCACGGAACGCTTATTATCCTAATTACACCCTGCTAGCCCAAGCTCTCACCACCACACGCACACACACACACACACACTCAACGACCAATTAAAAACAGTGCTAAATGAGCTTGAGCCAACGGATGGCAGTGGAGAGGCAATTACACATCCTCGCTGCTAAAGTATTTGATATATAGGGCTTAAGTATGCTTTTATTTCTGCACCACTAAAGCCGTGTTCTAAAATGATACAGGACATCTGTGCTGTTCTGCGGCAAATATTTATAGCTTTCAGTGTTTGGAGAGATTTAATGTTCATATAAAATAATATAATGCACTGGTTTCCTGGCCTAGAGTGAGCCTATATATAGGCCTAGAGAAACAAAAACACACTCAGCTACACAGAATTTCACAAGCAAAGTGAATCCAGACATGAACTTCTCAAAATTAAATAAACATGCTGTGTAAATGGCTGTATGAATTGCTTCAGCCTTCATTTTCACTCTGCACTGATAATTTAAAGCAACCAGATCCACACTCAAAAGGTTTCTCAGGGGTTTTTGAATTGGCCGTATGGTTCCAGGACAACATTGGTGCTGAACCTTTTAAGGCATGTAAAGGTTCATATGCAAAAATAGATTGTTAAAGAGCCATTCATTTCAAGGTTCAAGGTTCAAGGCTACTTTATTGTCAGCAGCAGCTGTGTACATGAACATAGTGTGAGGAGATGTTTCTCCAAGGAGCATGGTGCAACATATAGCAACATTCAACAGAGTGCAAGTTACAACAGAAACAATACAAACAATGCAATAAATAGACACCACAACAATGTACAGTAATCTAACAGTATAGTGTGGACGCTATGTAAACCTTCCAGCGGGACTAGTATTGCACTATAAGTATGATTATTGCATAGGAGGAATTTAGCAGCATTGAACAAGGAACGAGAGAGAGAATGCAATAAATAAACAATACAGCAATGTAACAGTATTGTGAGAAAGGGATGAAAATCTGAGATGCTGCAATCCATAGACAATACTGCAATGTAACAGTAGTGTGAATGGGATGTAAAGGTTCTTTAAGAAACCAAATTTGTTCTTCCATGTTGTGGCTTCAAAAACCCTTTTGGGTTCCATTTGGCACATTTATACATAAGAATGTGTTATGAAAAAATGGTTTGACTTTTCACTTCTACAGTTTTCCAGACTAAATTTGCATGGCATGGTAGGCATATGTCCATCAAACCTGTCTCCACTTACATCCTGCATGGACTGAGGGAGTTCTTCCAGTAATGAGGACTATGGCCTTACACTTTCTATAGACAAGGTTAGAACAAGACTGAGAAAGTGAAAATGTAGTACAAGATGGAGGAAAGAGAACCTGTTTCAATGGAGGGAAGGGAAAAGATGGTTATGGGACTATACTTGCTCTAGTGCAAACTGACATTGTGACTATAGGCTAGATTATCTTCTGTTTTGGGATCCCTTCTCCTAATCCTCCAAACAGTGATCTCCAAAAACAAATAGTTTTCCTTCCTAGATCCCCAAAACGATTGGATTAAAGGATTAAATATTTGTAAATTTAGTGTTAAGAAGAGATATGACTGTTTTGTACTTAACAACAAACAGATGCATTCTTTATCTGTAGACCTTTTTGGGTTACATGTCATGTTCTTTTTCAGTTCTCCTCTGCGGTCACTTATTTCCTTCCAGGACCACAACCTTCCCCAGTCTCCCTTGGAATATATTAGGATTTAGAGAACTTCCTCCGTTGTGTTTTGATATTCTCCTTCATGAGACAATTAGGTTCCTGGGAAGATGGGAAATGGGGCATTCACATTTTCCTGTGTTGTTCTTCTGTAAGTCATAAAAGCATCCCACAAGATTATGTTTGACTGGCAACTCACCACCTTTGAAGACCCTGAACAAGCACTGTTGAACTCTGGTCTTCTGCTTCCTCCATCCAATTATGCCATGTTCTAGTTTTGCTAATTTGCATAGTGCTGAGACTTTTCTGTTGATATAGGAAAATAATTGCTTCTGGCACCCACAACGTTTTCATGACAGCGTGGAATATGTTCTGTTCAGAATATGGTGTCTGTGTTAAAAAAAAAAAATCGGGATCTATTTGGTTGCCCTTAGTGAGGGCCAGGTTTACAAAGTCTATTTGGCATTCCACTTCTCTGGAACTACAAGTGCACACGAGGATTGGATTAGAGTTCGTGCTTTCTCCACACTGGAAAGGAGATGAGTTTCTTAATGCAAATTCTTAGACTTAATATCTGGTTTACGAAGGACATTATACAACCCATTTATCCTCATTTGGGGGTACTAGTCTTCCTCTTGAAGTTCACTGTGTTTCTCCTTATTGTTTTGGTGTCATTTTCCAACAGTCTTCCTTATTATTGTATCTGTACCAGGTCATAAGCACAGCTAATTCTAAGTTCGGCAGTTTGGTCCAAGCTTTGTCTTTATGGTGCATGTCCTGAGCTCAGCATACAACTTCTTCGCTTTGCCATTCCTTTTCAACTTCTAGAGCAAACTGATTGATCCATACCAGCCAGCTCCCCATCAACTACCTACTATCTCACCTACTATGTGAGTCTATAGTAATTTACACCAGAGATGGACTCAAGTTAATGATGTAGGGCATTTTCACACCTAAAAAAAACAAACCATGCTTTGTCTCATTTTTACTTCTTTACCATTCTTTTTCTTCATGAATCTGCCTCAACTTCCTGTATTCGATTCGAGAGTCCAAACCATCCAAAACTGTATTTTCACACTGCAAATGAACCAAACCATGGTTTAGTTAGATCTGAACCTAGATCACCTCGTTTGTTCTGACCTTTTGTCCCGAGCATGGTCCGAGGCACCTCTCACACCTGTAGTTTTGGTTCTGAAAACCTGAAAAGTCTAAAGATCTGGACCAAATGAGGTAGGTGTGAAAGTACCTTTAGGCTCAAGTCACATTTCAGTAGCATGTCGACTAATTCACCCCTTTGACTCAAGGCTAATGGGACTTTCCTAGTTAATGTTTCAGTTGTGTGCATTCATTACTACAGTGTTGTTCAAGACAGAATTAAGGACTAGACTTAGTGAATGTTTTTTATCTTCTTTCTTTAAAAAATGCAAAGTGTGCTAGCCTGTAGTTTGGACAGCAGTTATGCTAGTAAGTGAGTGCAAAGCTTTGGTGATCATATTCCTTTAAAACTTATAAAAAAAATTCAGTTGGATTAATTATTGCGCTAGCAATCTTGCAACAATGCCTGTAAACTACAGAGTTATCAACTGTTTCAAGTTGATTTGTCTGTTTCCTTTAAATATTGCTCTAAGTAGAGCTTTAGTTCTGTTCTTCAGACTGAAGGTTTTTCTCATAAAAGACTTGTTATTTGAAGCCATGTCAAGCCTGACAGGTTGGGACTTATTTTTGTACAATGGGATTTCTGCAGCAGATAATGAGTCTGAACTAAAATTCTCAGAACTAAAGACTCAAGACTTGACTTGCCAACCCAGATTCTCAACACTCGACTTGGAATTGCATCCCAGACACTCAAGACTCTACTCAGACTCACATGGACTTATGAACATCACTTGAAAACAGTTTGACTTTTTGAAGTACTTGCTGAGTGTCTTCCTCAGAGCTTTGAACCGGCAGTTTTCCATCATGAGGCAGTTTTGATGTGCCTTGTGCTTTGCATTCACTCTGCTGCAACCACTCTTAGCGCTGCGCTAAATTAATCCATTTTCGTATGTAGCCACCAGATGGCTACACTACGTCTATTCTAGTTTGAGCCACATGAATACTATTCTCCACAGTAATTAAAACACTTATAGTCTACCTTTACACAGAAATTTCTTCTAACATAGATATTGATGACACAGGAACTACAATAGGTAAATAACACAGAAGGTAACCAGGTAATCTACAAGCAAAGCACAACACATAACACACAATATTGGCGCAAATGTGTTTCCATTACAAGTTAGGCGACCCATACCCATGCTGTCACTGGTTTTTGAAATGAGATTTTTTTTTGTCTCTCTGTGGGATGTTGACAAAGTACAAGCACTAATATCTGTTTGGGCTGAAGATACATTTCAGTGGGAGTTTTCTATGACGCTGACAAATTTATCTCTAACAGTGTACCAGGACATCACTAATAAGTTAGCTGAGTTAAGTTTTCATCACACAGATAAAGAATGCTGAGAAAAAATGTACACATACAAGACTATAAATAATTTTTTTTTAAAAACCCACAATATCAAAAGCAGCTCTAACAGAAAAAGTTTCCGCTGGTTCGACTCCATGGACGAGGTTTTGGGACGACGACTGGCCATAAACCGTGGGGAGAAAACTGCACCGCTGGGATACACTGGAAAATCAAAGCGTGCCGCAAGTTCCGTACCATCACAGTACAGTTTAGGTGAAGCACGGTTCCTGTATACCTAAGGAAAAGTGTCTATAGTATACTAAGTGTATATGTTTATGTCCTTGGCAAGGTTGTTACTATGTTAACAGTACTGACACAATATCTTGTCCTTTTGGCCATCATCCTACCGACGGTACCAACACTGAATATGATTTATTCTAATGTGACAGATGTAACAGAACTACAAAAGAAAAAAAAGTGTGTTCTGTTTTAGATATTTTCGTTTCTACTTCTGGATTGTTCGGCCTGGCTCCCACACAAACACGATCGTTTCAGAGACACATTGCTATGCCTTTACTATGGAGAAATATATCTGTATCTGTCTTTTGTTGTTTCTGGCAGTGTTTCTGAGTCTTTTTGCACCTCCAGAGAAACAGTTCTGAACAGGTCTGTTCTTACACCCACCTTCTTCTTTCATTCTCACCCCCGTGACCTGCTTTCATTGTGACCCGCATTACTTCACCTGGCATCAGAGCAGAAGAGCTGAAAAAAGTCCCCAGTCTTTTATTCTACTTCAACTTACTGCAGTTAGAATTGCACCCACCCTAAAACACACACACGCACACACACACACTTACTCATCTTTTCTGAATTCATTTGCATGAGTTACCATAGATTGACGACAGCAGCTTTTAGAAGAGAACTGCTGATCATCTTAAGAATCTCTTTAAAGTAGGGGAAGCCCAAGTTTATATGTACAGTTCTGCTGTTTCTTTCTTTCTCCTTCTCGATTTTCTTATTAATTTTGGAATGCAGTTGTTATTATGTCTGTGACTTCAGTCCCATCTGAATCAGTCATGGACTGTGCATGTCTTGAAGCTTTTACTAGAGCCCAATATATCGATTAGCTGATGACATCAGCTGATATAAACAACTGGCAGTTTAATTTGCCATTTGTGGCTTTAGTAAATGGACCCTCTTTTTATTTTTAGAACCTAAATATAATTGTCTTGTTGGGCATATCATTTTATGGTTATATTACACCATTAACAAGGGAAGATTTTTCAGCATACCAGTTATTAACACAAAGTCTCAATGTATAAGACAAAAATAATATGCAATTCAATTTTTTTTTACATTTGACTGTTTTTAAGACTCGTTTCACATTTCGCTGTTTTTCACATTGACACTTTCTACTGAAAAAAAAAATCATAATAAAATATCATAATCAAACCAAACAACCACTTTATGAAGTCATAAAAGTCAAGTATTGGTTCTCTATATGTGCAAGTCTGGGACCACTTGTCCGAACACCGCCAGTAAGCGTTTTCTGTTTATGCTACTATTGAGGAGATATTAGCTATGCAGCTCTACAGAGGCATATTACACTCCAGACATTCCTGACATGTTTCCAGCCTCATCTTCTTTGCCCTAGAAAAGCATTAGTAGCAATTCAGCACACATCTTGATGTGTTAAGTTCACTGTGTAAGGAAACCATTCCAGACCATTCTGAGACCTTGAAGCTTGACACCTTTGTGTTTTACAGTTCTTTTAGTGCAGTCTGGTTGGAACCTTTCTCCAGATGTTTTCCGCACATAGGGTCTACCGTCAGTTTAATCTTGTGCCAAAATGACTTCTCTCTGAAACATATTCCCACATTTATTAAACATTTTTAAGAAATGACCTAAACAGTTTCACTTCTTACGTGTCTCTGTGGTGAAAAAGGTTCAAAACTTTGTTGGGGCCAACTGGAAAAACAGGAAAACTGGAAAACGAATCCTTTAGACACCCATGAGAAAATCTATTTGAAGAACTTACTGCTTACAGGGAGCTGTGAACACTTGTGCTCAATCCCATGCTCTGTGCTGGTGTGGGTTTGGCTCTCGTGTACTCCCTCATGCTCGCAGCTCGCGATTACAAAAGCAAAACGATCAACAGCTTTCACAATACATTAAAGCGCTTTCTTAGTCCATTACACTGACATCAGCGTAAGAGGCGAGTGAAGCCAGAGAGTGGTCATTACAGGGAAGGTGAAAGTGTACCTTCTGGAGGTTTTGTTTTATCAAGCATGATACATAAACACAGTCCTTACCAGACAAGCCAGAGAAACGGGTGGAGACCCTCCTGGCACCCGTTTCTGCATGTCCACACAGCTAAATTGAGAGCAAACACACTGCAGGCACGGCTAGCTGCCCAGCAGGTAATAGAGGATGAGGCTGTTATATTGGTGCAAATACACACACACACACACACACACACACGCAAATCCATATACTGATGTACCCACAAGCAAGAGCATAAATCCAACTGTTGTTTCATGTTTGAAGAGAGCATTGGCTTTTAGTAGCTTTCAGCTTCTGTATAATTTGGAATTCACATTCATCAGTTCGTTTTTACACTTATTTAATAATTAGCCAGAATAATATATGAACAGTAGCTTTTACAGTGTGGACCTAGACTTGAAAAAAGTTCAAGCACAGTACTGTGTTAACATCAGGCCAAGAAAATGCCAAGAGCGCCTAAGGAACATCTAAGGAACTGCTGGAATCGCTCACTTCAAGTAAGGCCAGCCTTGATAATTTCATAATTCAGACAGAAAGAGGCTGGAGAAAAATGATATGCAGGGAGAGCTGCACGGTGAAAACCACTGCTAACATGAATTCTGCTCCCTATCAGAAAAATGCAAGAGAATGTCTGGAATTAGGATCTTCTCTAATATTAGTGATTTTCAGAGCAAATAAACGCCTACTGCCCAATATAATTTGCTAAAACCTGTGCTCAGTACTGCACATTAAAGTATTTTTTAGGGGGATTGTGTTTGTATTTCTCTAACTATTATACTACTATTTTGGAGGCACAGGATTTCACTACAACTGCAATAATTTAATGGCTTTGTTGCTCTGACTCTTTGAATATAAATTGGAAAAATGCAGCTTTGGAAATGATGTTATCTAACCTTCATACCAACAAAGTTTCCTTGAACTGAATTAAATAAACAGTAATAAGGAGTCAGTGCTTTCAAAAGCATGAGTCATCCATAGAAAAGCGGCTTCCACATGACAGACTCAGTGACCTTCTATGCAGTGCATCTACGAATAAATAATGCTTTTATCAGAGATCTCTCTCTCTCTCTCTCTCTCTCTGTCCATCTCTCTCTCTCTTTTCTCTGCCTTTGTTTCCTTTTCATGTTCTCTATCTCTCTCTCTCTCTCTCTGCTGGCATATGGTTGTTTAAATGGCTATTGCCATATGGACGCATATGGCAAGCACTGGAGAAATAATAAAGACAGACCAAATTTAGGGTCACTTGCGACAGCCGGAGAGAGATCTGGCTTTTGGAGGATAAAGGAAATCTGGGTAATTTGGCGACAGATTTCTGAGTGTAACAAATCTGTGATGGCACCCAAACAGACACAAGCAGATGCAGGCAGCTTGAACACAAACACTCGGGCAGGAAAACCCAGTTTTACAGCCCAGTACACTACACCAGACAAAGTGTGGCTCTGGTCCTGATTTATTATAGGCATGGCATAGCAAAACCTTTGTTCAAAATGTTTAGTCAAAGTAGGACTTGGCCAGATGTGCTCAGGCACAGCACAGAATGTCTGAAACGAATCTTTGATATACTATCGACACTCCTAGGGCTGCAAACTGCGCATAAACACCATCTACTATACTAACTGCATCTGTTTTTTAACAGTCAGGCCCCATAAGCTGCACACTCCTCGTGTGCTTGTGCAATGCGTGAACAGAATGCATTAATTTGGGCAAAAAAAAAAAGGAGCCCTCAGCCTCCTCACACAGATTCATGCTTTTAATAGTACAGCAGTTATGACACTATGAATTTGTTTTAGGTTTTGTCAGTTTTACAAACCACCTTCTACCAGCCAAGAGAAGGTCCAAATCACTGCCGTCAAAGCAAATACCGACCTCCTGAACCAACCACCACTGCATGGGACATACCTCTGTCTCAGTCCCAGTTAGATATTTCTGGATGAAGTACCCCAACAATACCAGGATTAGCCCTAAATTTAATCATATGCACTGAAAATTGTGTAGTTTAAAAGTGGGACTTATTAATGTGAGCGGCACAGATCTGTTCCAGCAGGGCAAACAGATGGTAAATCATCGTAATACAGCAAAACAACTACTTATATTGAAGTTCCTTCGGTTTGTATTGATGCCCGAGGTGTCAGACGTCATGCTGAGCTTCGGTTCTATGTGACATAAGAACAACCTATGTTAAAACAGTAACCAAACAAAGTTATTGTAATTTAAAAAAAAAAAAAAAAGTAATAATACAGTTACTGGGTTTTTTTAAATGGCGTCACACGCAAACGCCCATAAAGAACAAAAACGGCCAAATTTCTTTTATTTTAGGTTTTAGAAACAAACAGAAAAAAAACACAAGATCTTTGAACCCGGGAGACCTTTCAGGATAGTCTCCGCCCACAAGTGGGAGGGGAAAACCCACAGAGGAAGGGGGTCCGGAGAGCGTGTAGGAGAGCAAACACCGGTTTTAGACTCTTTTACACCATTTATATTTGCTGAAATCAGCTTTTTACTAATACACTCTGAGTTCTAAGGGTTTGTTATTGCAGTAGTTGCAGGTGTAAAGCTTGCAGACTGGCACTGGGAAAAATCAGAAATTGTCTCACAACTTCTGGCTGCCGTCAGAGAGTCTGGTGGGTTAAGTCACTCAATGTCACTAATAACTGCCTACTCTGAGCGAATGGGGCCGATTTAAAAATAAGGAAAATGACCAACCCAAACTGTGGTATGACGCACGGCGCAGCCTGCTGCTAAAAAAAGCCACAAGAACCGATATAGTATCCGTAGGTAACCATGCAAGGACGCCTGTTTTACTGATTACTAAAAGCTTCAGCCAAATCTGTCTTACAAACCTTCACAAACATGTATAACATTTCTACAGTCATTCCCAGAAAGATAAGGATGATCATTAGTTATTAGAGAAAGATCATGGAACAGCAAATGAGCATGTCAGTAGAACGAATAGATGGGAATAAAACGCTGAAAAAAGAGGATAGAAAAAACAACAAGAAGACCACTGGCCAAGCCAGTCGTCCTCTTTCTCATGTTGAGTAACTGCAGGTGTAGAACAGAGAAGCCCATGAAGTGGAGCCTGGGAAATGGGAACGTTTTGCATAATGCGGGTTCCCATGAGTGACTAGCGCAGAGAACTGGTATTCTTCAGCAGCTTTTGTAACTGAACCTGCTTTTGATAGGCCTTTTCTTTACAAAAAAAAAAAAGCACTGTTCTGTGTTCAGTTCTCAGGGCTTTGTCAGTTACTTCGGCTCGACGCTCCGAACACTAAGCAAAGACTCAACTTGCTTTATTCTCTGTGGTGAGCTGGATATAGATGCCTGTATGTAGAGACACCTTGACTCATTTTCTCTAGGCAAAGTGTGTGTGCATGTGTGTATGTGTTTGTTTGTGCATCTTGTGTGCTCTCTCTCTCTCTCCCCATTACAGGGTACTGGTAGTGCTTGGGGCTTGAAACTCAATTTCTCAGCCCTTGAATGGGCAGCGATTGCACAGAGCTAACTCAATTGTGGAGAGAGGCCAGCGCAGCCCCTTCAATAGATTGGGGCCTCGACTTTAATACAACATCAGTCATGTAACATGCAAACACATTGCTATTCCATTTCAAACCACAACGCTTACAAATGGACGACTTTAAAAGCAAGCTATACACTCATTATGCTGTTGGGAGGGGGGAAGCAAAAAAAAAAAAAAGAAATCCCATGAATATGTTTAGTGAACAATTTATTTATTTATGTTACAGCCTCACATTAAATCACAGGATGTTAGCTCAGAAGGTTTTTCTATTACTTCTCTATTATTACAGTGTGTGTGTTTTTTTTTTTATCCCGCAGCAAAACAGACGACAGGGAGAAGGAAAAAAAAACAGCCAATTGTAATAACCACAGAGCAAAATTGTGTGCGCAGAATATATTGTTTGTTACTGAGGAGACAGTAAATATTTTATGTTGATCCAAATTATGCAGGGTTGGGGGGTGGGGGGTGGGGGGTGCTTGCCATGGCTGTATGGTGAAACGGGGCATTTATTTGCAATTACCAGCTCATTGTGAGTGCTGAGGAGTGTGTTGTTTGGCAAATGTCTTGCAGAGAGAGCGACCTCATTTCTTGTCATACAGGTGCGTGTCGGCAAACAGAAAACAGAGCCCACCCCCCACCCTACAGCAGTACGGAGTTCATGCAGTTGCATCTGAATCACAGTGCACGTTCAGAATTGTCATCTTATTCTCAGGAAATGGGATATGAAAGAGTTTTGGTTTCTGCAAATAGAAAAGGCTGATTAGAAACTGAATGCTGAAATGTTCATTTGCAATTGGATGAGAGGTTATTTAATCTGTGGAGTGGTGTTCTAAGGCAAAGCAAGGCAAGGCAGGTGTATTTGTACAGCACATTATTATACACATTCAAAGGTCATTCAATGTGTTTTACAGAGATAAAATAAGCATAAAAGCATGAAAAGATAAGTAAGCAATAAAAAGAAGTACAAATGAATGTAGAATAAAATAATAAAAATTTTCTGTTCTGATCTGGGGACCAGTTCCAGATGATCTAAGGGACCTTTTAGGCTGATATTCATCAAACACCTCAGAGATATACTTAGAGTCCAAACCATTGAGTGACTCATCAAAAATTAGCAATACTTTGAGCCCAGTTTTTGGAGTTCTTGGATTGGAGTAATGTGATCGCTCTCTCTGGTTTTTGTTAGAACTCTAGCAGCAACATTTTGAATAAGCCGTAACTGTCTAATGATCTTTTTAAAGAGGTCAATGAAAAGAGCACTCCATTGTCAATCCTGCAGAATATATAGATATAGATGAGTTTCTCTTAATCTTGCTTTGAAACAAAATCTCTAACTTTGGCTTCTTGAGCATCAAGAATCAGCCAGAATGCTGATTTAGTTATAGCTTTAATGTAACCACTGAAACTAAGATCCCCATCCATGATTACCAAGGTTTTTGGCGTGGGTTGTAGTTTTATTGGCCTAGATTCCAGATTGCAAAGTTGTGATCTTTCTTCTTTGTTCCTGAAGGAAGGAAATTTTGTTACTTCCAGCCATTTACTTGTTCAAGGCATGAAAATAATGAGCCTATAGGTCTGAAGTCATTTGGAGAAAGAGCTAGGCAGATCTGCATAGCTATGATAAGCTGCCTCGTTCTCTTGAAAAAAATTGGCTCAGAAGAAGCATGTATAGGTTGAACAAAAGGGGCCCTGCAAATAATTTTAGCACCATTAATGCATTTTTCTTGTTTGATGTAGTAGTGTAGGCAAAGGTTTAGTTGCTCATGCACTGCCGCTATGACTCTGCGACTTTAATTTCCATAATTAAAAAAATCAGCTATGCCGTGGTGAAGGCTCCTTTTAAACAAATGCAGAAATTTCTTAATCTCAGTTTGTAGCCTCCATATTCTTGTGTTATGCATGTGTAAGCTGGAATTTGGCCCAACCCTGACAGCATTAGTAAATCAGCAGACTACACTGGACAGTGCTTGTGGGGCACATATGGAAAAATCAACAAGCAGCAAACTAACAAAAGCAAAGAGAAAGTGGAAAGCTACAGCTCCCCTTGAGAGCCACTGCTGTAAGAAGGAATCCATGAGTTGTATGTATGAGAGTGAGAGGCTACAGTCATATAGGAGTTGGATCCACTGACTGTATATGTGGTATATATAACCATTTCTGCATGTCAGTGATGGAAACTGGAAAATAAATTCACACTGTTTTCGCATTTCACGTGATTGAATGAATCATTAGATGCAGAGTTGACATTCATTCTCTGAGCATCTTATTCTAACCAGGGTCATGGGGGTGCAAACAGCCTCCCACATCACTCACTAGGCGAAAGGTGGAGAAACACCCTGGACAGGCCACTAGTCCATCACAGGACTCTGCTTTCATATAATGTAAATAATATCCTGTATTTCTGGACAAAATCTTTCTCTAGGGTCAAAATTTCACAAACAAGGCAAATGTGATTAATCACTATTAACTGAACAAAGTATTGACAGCCCTAGTAGAAACTAGCCATGCTGTTCTCATGGAGCTCTTTACCTGAGATGAAACATCTTAGAAGTTATCTTAGAAGGAAGAGAAAACACCTATAAGGGTGTGAGATGTGCAGTGACTTGGATTGTGCAGCACTCCAAGCGAAATAGTTGGAAAAATGGAAGTGAAAATGGCTTTTCATAAGTGGAAAATGGCTTTTCAGCATAGCATTTTACAAGTCAGAACAGAGGCTCTGCATTTCCAATGACGACCCAAAGAATTATGGGACTTTTCTTCTCATGGCAAGTCACCCTCAACTGCTAACAGCTTTTTCATTCTTGAGTATTGGGATTAATCTCTTAAAATCTCAGGCTTTTTACATACCTTTCACTCTTTAAAAAAATCTGCACTTTGCATGTAGTCCATTTAGTTAAAAGTAGAGAAGCATGTAATAAAAGTTTGGACCCTCTGACAGCTCATGGCTTAAATTTGATCTGAACACAAAAAATGTGCAAAGCATGAAGACCCCAGCGCTAATAACTGTAAAATGTTGCAAAACAAGCTGTATCGGCAAGCAATAGTGTATTGATAGTGTGATGATTTTGGCCACTTTAGTAGCTATGTGCAATAAAAGAAACCCGCATAGTGGGTCAGAAATAACTGACACTAGGAAATTTTGTTAAAAATAAATAAGTATCAAATGGATAAATATATAAATGAATATAGATATATGCTTTGTATGTTTTTACTGACTTATTTATATGTCACGAGACCCAGAATGTTGCATTGCCCCTTTAATGTCGCTGAGAAAAAGTCAGCCTGGCTGTACAGCAACTGTTCTTAATATGGAACTAGTGGTAGGTGGACATGGACATATTCAAGTTTTTTACAGCGTACAGAAATTTATCTATGTACAGCACGTCAGCCATTTGCATTTACATTTACGGCATTTAGCAGACGCTCTTGTCCAGAGTGACGTACATTAGTAGTCCACAAGTAGTCCACATCTGTTCTTCGTACCTGAAAAGCCATACTTAAATCAGCATCCGCCATTCAACCAAGTTACTGCCAGTTTAGTTACACATCTTAACAGATCCTGTCATAGAAAGCAGAAGTAAGGAAAACACAGAGTTAAGAGGGTAATTGCATTTTTGACATGCATTTTTTGTTGTTTTTTTCATATTGATAGATCATTTTTTAATATGCACATAAAAATTATGGAGCATATGTATAACAGTGAGATGACGGGAGACAAAAATACTGTCTCAGTTACTGAACTGGAACCATAAATAACATTTTATTGTCCTGGTTGGACAGCTTTCCGGTATTCAGTCAAAAGATGCAGCTTTGTGTTATTAATGCAGACTGTTCTGACCCGATGACTGACAAGCAATGAGGTCGGGCACATCACTTAGAGAAATCCCCAGTACAACCGCCAGCCTACATACTATACAGTCCTGCTGCAAAATGATGGCGAAATCGCTTTAACCCTTAAAAGTCACAGTTGCACACAACAACAAAAAAAAAACCATGGTGTACTTCAGTATTAATTATGATCACTGCTCATTAAATCAAGCCCAGGAATTCAGTCAGAAGTGTAGGTTATAAACATTCCTCATCAGAAGACATCATTTTACCGTGATTTAATTTGATGGAATTTACATGTTTGCCATGTTTTTGAACTCTTCTTGACATGGAAACAAACTGAAACTATGCAGAATGTTGATGAAATGCAAACCGTGTAATTAAATGTGTGATTACATAAAACCATAGCAAAAACAAACAAACAGAAGGAGTGAAACAGTGCATAATGGGGAAGATGCAAAAGTAAATATTCCAGTTTTGCAATTTAAAATTTAAAAAAGAAGATTTTTCTACCCCAAAAAACAACAAGAGTGTTACAAATGCGGCAGTTATTAGGAGCGGTGATGTGTAATCTTTCACAGTGTTTGCTTGCGCCGTAGTAATCCCAGTAGACGGAGAAAGTGGGATCAGATGGAATGTGGAAGTAGGCTGCTAAGGAGACAGGAGGAATCATGGGTGACGGTGAAGGGAAGATGACAGGCCATAAGTTAGAGCTGGCTTTCTGTTGTTCTACCTTGTTATTCTCTCCTAGTCCCCACTGCGAGGCAAGAGCTACATTTCAAACTTAATTACCTTTCAGGTTGCCTCATCAAGTCAGAGGTTCGGCGAAGATGGATAGCAATTGCGGGCACACACGCACGCGCACACACACACACACACACACACACTCACCACATCACAACTGTTTCCTGTCTTCACAATACCTTCAAGCTACTCCTCAAGCTTTAAAAAGAAAACTGCATTTTTACTGAAACATCTTTCGATCCAGTCACACTATTCCTTTCAGACTCTATTATTGCACTCAGGCTACTGAAATAACAGCAGTTGCTTGCCAGGTGCTATTCAGGTAATACGTCAGTGTGCTACTACAAAATGCAGGTTTGTGCTGCTGCTGTAATGGGCATTAGCTGTGTTTTATAGAGCTGTTCTCTGCATATTATGGCCCGACCCTCAGATCCACAGCACATGCCGAGTTTGAGATAAGCTCTCAGCGCGAACTGCCGATTACTCCGCACGGTCCCGATGACAGTGTATGAGTGCAGAGTGCAAGGCGCCCTCAGTCAAAATCAATATGATGAACGGTCACCTATGCTTAACAGATCTCTGGTTATACGATGACGAAACGTGGCAAGAGGGAGGGAGCAAGCCAACCGAGAAAGAGTGAGAGAGAGAGAGAGAGAGAGAGAGAGAGAGAGAGAGAGAAACTCTGAATATTGCTAATTATTAAAAATGTTCTCTCTCAATTACACTGAACCATAAATGCTCTGTTCGTTTGATTAATGCAAACAGGGAATGGAACATTACTGACTTGATTAGATCATGAGGGCCAACCTAAATATCCCATCAGTTACCCTACAGGCCCAGGGAGCAACGTCACTTCTTTATGTACTAATACATTTTGAATAGATTGTTTTTGTGATGTCACAAAAACTCATTTACATAAGCTCACGACACAAAATATTAATCACTTGTTTTATTTCTTTTCCAATCGATGATGAACCCTTAGAACTCAGAGTGTATCAGTAAAATCTGATTTCAGTAAATATAATCGGTGTAAATCAGTCTAAAACCGGTGTTTGTTCTCCTACACACTCGCCGTTTGCTGCTCTTTCTCTCGGCGCGCCATTTGGCCGCTCTCCTGACCCCCTCCCTCTGCGTGTTTTCCCCACCCACTTGTGGGCGGAGACTATCCTGAAAGTTCTCCAGGGTTCAAAGATCTTGTGTTTTTTCTGTTTGTTTCTAAAACCTAAAATGAAAGAACTTTGTTCATTTTTGTTCTCTATGTCCATTTGCGTGTGACGCCGTTTTAAATCCCCAGTAGTGGTTTTTATTATTATTACATGTTTTTTTTAAATTACAGTAACTTTGGTTCTACGTGACACAGGAACACCAAACAAAGCTCAGCATGACGTCTGACACCTCGAGCATCAACACAAACTGGGGGAACTTCCACATAAGGAGTAGTTTGGCCGTATGAGGACGATTTACCATTTGTTGCGCTTCCGGCAAGGATCTGTGCACCTCATGTTCTACGGGTTAAGCACCCCCTTGTCTTAATAACCTTATAATCTTATAATCCAGGATTATAATTAGGGTGTTTGTGTGTGGCTACTTTAACAGACATGATGGAACATTGAAACCTTTGAATGACCAGCACAATCTACAACTCTGCAGGGTGAGTTTGTGGAAAAGTGGTCTAAAATGGATAATAAGACACTTTCTCACAAGACTGAGGTGATCCCTACCCACGGTACTGATGCTGCTATTAAGGCAAGGGGACATTTAACCAAGTACCAGAAATGAAATAATGCAAGCAACTCATTTTTGTCTGGCTTGACCCATTCTAGCCTGAAGTCGTAAGTAGTGTTTCAGTCTGGGTTGCTTTTTGAATGAGGGACAATTCAGGGCAGCCAGTCAGAGCGCAGCTCTTTTACATATATCAGTCTTGAAGGCACAGTAACAAAAAACAGCCTGTTCAGTTCTAAGGAATAAAGAGAGGGTGGAATATGGTCATGTAAAAATGAATTATGTTTCTGGTACATAAAAACACACAGATGGCGTAAGTGGACCCCAGGGGAAAAATAAAATGGGCCCTATAAGGCTGTCAGTTTGCTCAGTCTACTTTATGCAGAGTTTCACAAATTATACAGTCACCATAGAAGAAATGGGTCCAGCAATGGCTCCACTTCATTCTCAGATGATTCCTTCATGAATAAACCTTTGCCCTGCCATTTGTTTCCATTGTTGGCATGAACAAGAGGAGAAGGGTTGAACAAACACACAAAAAAAAAACACTACTAAACGATTAGTGAATTTATAATTAAGCAATTAGAAATGTGATGTGTAAACACAGTATATATATATATATATATATATGTATA
>JBBPCZ010000042.1:17518946-17530849 GCA_037974445.1 Brycinus macrolepidotus
TGGATACTGTTGGCTCCAAATCTCCCGACCACTATGTCGATCTGAGACAGCAAGACCAAGACAGCGAGACCAAGACAGCGAGACCAAGACAAGACCGAGGGATCTGAGACCAAGACAAGACCAAGGCCAAAGACCGTCGAGACTGTGACAAGACCAAGACCATGTAAAAGTGGTCTCGAGACATCCAACTCTACCACTCACAGCACAAGGAGAAAATGGGAAAGTGCAAAATTTTAAATCAGAAAGCACTTGCCTTTGGGCAGGTTAATTACAGTGAGCTAATTAGCTAGCAATGCAAACTTTGTGGAGTTTGAACATAATGTACATCAATTTTTGTGAATAATTGCTTTTTCTGACTGTTTACAACCATGCCCTTTTTATTTTATCTGCTGGATGTGTAGCCTTTAACTTGAACCAGCAGCAATCTGGCAGAGTGAAGTCATGAGGTTATGCAAGCAGTCATATATATCAGATGGAGTAGACAGCTGCCTTAAACCCAGCATGAAGATAACAAATGGAAGGTTACAGCTCTTAAGTATTAAGTATCGAAAATCATTTTATTGCTCTGACTTATTAACATCATTGCCTGCAAAATTTGAGGGGTGGAAGAGGAACTTCATCAGGTTGCTGTGATTTCTTGGCAAGTTCTGCTGAACTCCACATTTGTGTCCACTCAACCCCTCCAAGGGCTCATCTAGCACACTTCACTTGAGCAAACGAATTAATGGAATGGCCTTTAAGATGATGTTGGGATTCCTGAAACAGGTCCTGAGACACTGAAGTAGCCCTACACCATCATTCTTTACACTGGTATGGTGAGTTATAGTTTTCTCTAATCTTTTCACAGATCAGAATCAGAATCAGAATCGCGTTTATTGGCCAAGTATGTGAGCGAACACATACAAGGAATTTGATTCCGGTTGATGTTGTCTCTCAAGCACAACAGTATAAAAACAACAACAATATGTAAAGATGCAATGAACAATATACTGAGCAACATAATATACAATAATGTACAATCTACAATATGAATATGTAATATGGATTTGTGTTTATAAATATAAAGATAAATGTTAACAAATGTATATAAGTATTATTTGTACATATAATATGTTTATACTATTCCTAAATATAAATATGTGTATGGATGTGTGTGTACATATTAGAGATGTCACTATTATAGATTTTGATGGCACGATTATCGTCTGGGAAATAATCACGGTTTCATGATTATCACGATATTTTCGCATGTATTAATTTCACAATGTTGACAATCACATTCTTTAGAGGTTTTTACCTTTTATTTACTGCTGTTTTTTTTAAAAAAAAAGACACAAAAACCATAAACAAATAATACAGTGCATAAATGGAATATAAACAAATGGATATTGCCTTTTGAAACATAAATAATAATGTAAACAGTGATGCATCATAGCAAAAACAAAACTAAACAAAGTCTATTTCTTTAGAATTAAATTTAAGCTTACATATTAGCCAGTTTCCCCATTTAATTGTCTGGAGTGCTTGCTTCAGTTCTATCAGCATGGGCGGATCTACCGGGGTGGCATAGGGTGGCAAATGCCACCAAAAAGAAAGACTTGCCACCCCTGCTGCCACCCCAGTTGGCAGCAACGAATTAAAAGAAAAATTACGGCCAATTTGACATTTACGAGCGCGAATCTACAATGTCCGACTGCGCTGAATGCAGCACGAGATAATGCCAGAGAGTGGCTGGTTTGGAAAGCTACGAAAAATTATGCATTTCTGTACGGTCGTAACCAACCATACATACATACATACATATATACATATAATGTGTATAAATGAACAATACAATATAATAAACAATCTAAATCTTATATACAGAAAATACAATGATTACAGAAATATATACCACAGAGTGTACATAAAGTGCAGTTGCAATAAAGTGCAGCTGCAATAAATCATTGTTCCAGTAGTGCTATAGAACATCTAAAGGCACTTTTCCATAGGTGTACAGTGACTGTGCTGCACCTAAACCGTACTGCGATGGCACAGAACTTGCAGGACACTTTGATTTTCCAGTGTATCTCAGTCTAGTAACGGTGTTTCTGACTCGTCAGCAGCGCAATTCTCTCCACACAGTTTATGGCTTGTTATCGTCTCAAAACCGCGTCCATGGAGTCGAACAAGTGGAATTTTTTTTCTGTCAGTGCTGCTTTTGTTATTGTGGTCTTTTATTATTTATAGTCTTGTTTGAGTTTTTTTTTCTTTTTTTTTTTCCTCTGCATTCTTCAGCCTTGCGACAAATACCTAGCCCAGCTAACTTGCTAGCGATGTCCTGGTACACCATTGCATTTCTCACAGCGTTAAAGATAAATTTATTAGCATCATAGAAAACTCCCACTGAAATTTATCTTCAGCCCAAACAGATAGTAGTGCTTGTACTTCATCAGCTTCCCAGTTGTTAGTTTGTGTCTCCATTGTTGATTTATTTTTGGTTTGATGGCAATGATCCTCAAGACCATTAGTCAAGTCAGGTACTTATATTGGAAGATTACGTCTGGATGACAAATACCACTACAACTAATCCCATCAAGGCTATGGTGACCTTAGACTCACATGGCTGCTCCTGAGCATCATATTCTATTGGCAGTGCTTTTCTATGAAGATTATACAAACTGTGTATGCACTTGTGTCACTAATGGTTGCACCTAAAAATAGCTAAATTTACTAATTAGATACTTTGTTTGGATACTTTTGGATATGTAGTGTATATTCATACTAGTTCAAGTGGAAAAACCTTAGCAGTCACCCTTGGGTTCTCGGTCACTTGTTTGATTCTGTGTCCTTGCCCTGATCCTTCTAAAATTCTCACTCTTATGGAAGGTAGCAGTCATACTGAGTTTCTTCCATTTGAGTACTGAGTTTCTTCCATTTGAAAGCTGTCTGCTGGAACCCCTAGTCTTTACAAATTCTTTTGCAACCCTCTAAAGTATCATGAGCTTTCACCTTCCTTCAGCCTGGGGCTCTCTGAAATATCATTTTTGAACATAATGCACTTGAACAGAAATCTGTTGGGAAGATCAGGCAGCTAAAATTGAGTAGTTTGTATGCTAGGGTAGGTCAAACACACACCTGAATTAATTGGAACACCTGCCTCCAATTATCCTCTTTTCAAAAGGTCATTATCCAAGGGATTCAAAAGCCTTTTTCCATCAATAAGCTGTTTACATCATTTGCTCAGTAAAGATGTGTCAGTGTAAAAATGCTCTGTGTTTCCTCTGTGCCTTTCTGATAAAAGACTGTAGTTTCTGTGGACATGCCATCATTGCAGTGACCTGAGATAATGATCATACAGGGATCCAGACATGAAAATCATAGTAACTATTCTCTTTTTACTTCTGGTATGGATCTTCAGACCTCAGGCTTATATAATGATGTGAGTTAGTCGTATACTTGCTTCCCTGCATGAAAAATTCCACCTCTTTCAACACTGAACTGTTTTTCTTTCCCACTGAAGAACAACAGTTGAATTTGAAAACCGTTTGGATTCACCACACTCCAGCAATACCATGAATTAGATTTTTCATCTTAACAACAGCGTGAACTCAAGTGTAAATACTACTAAAAGTAACATGCTTACCTGTAGCAGCTGCCATGTCCACTCTCCAAAGTTCTTCACAGATACCAGAATACTAGAAAGTAATTAGACAGCCGTACATCCCAAAGGATGAGTAGACTAGGGTTTTAAACTCTTTCAGCTTCAGTTACACTGTTTTTTTCACTATTCCCATTTTACTTCTTACTCAGACTTGAATGAAAGAAACTGCTGTCTTGAACCCTTGACATTTCATACACTGGGTGTGGAATTAAAAAGGGGAGCAAAAGTAAGAGTAAGCATACAAATCAAGAATTTTTGTGCCAGCATCAGTAACATAAAAGACTGGCTTTTTTTGGGAAATCTGTCAGTAGAGAATGCCTCAGTCACAAAATGTTTAATGCATCTCACAACTTGTATGTTGAAGAATAAAAGATTGAAGGCAATTGGCCCTTATTTTAGACTCTATTGATTTCCATACTATTAAAACAGCAGTAAAATGTATCTGGTCATGTTTGTCACATTTTGAATTCAAGTTAGTAGATATAGCTAATTTACTTGGTGGATTGCTATTTAACACTGGATTAAAAAAGGGTCTAGTGGGGTTTTAATCATAACAAAATAATGTTTAACCTTCCTGGAACATACTTTCTCCAAATAATAATACTTTTCCAGTTTTGCAATGCACTCATTAACTGGAACCACATTCCAAATAAATCTGAAGTTCCAAATATAGCATCATATTAGCCAGTCCGTTCTGTTTTTCAAGTCCCTAGTTAATGATATGGAAAGAATCTCATACATGTGTACACAACTTGCAAAATCACCATTCATATCAGCTGTTTTTATAACATGCAAGAGTTCATCAACCCTGAGAAGCAGCACAAAAGAGGTAGTGGTTTGCCTGCTAGTGAAGAAATGCCCTTGTCTGTGTTGCAATCCAGTGGATTCTGTGAAGTTGCTCAAGGACAAAAATGCCATGTGTTTTGTGTAAAAACCAGTCCAGGCCATACATTTATAGTATAAACACAGGACCTGTCCTGAGGCCAACTAGCTAAACCAATCTAACAGTAAAACTTCTTTTCCTTTTGTAAATAAGAATATGATTATCATATAACAGATTTAAGGCCGCTTGAAAAATGACTGTTACCCTGACAGCATAGTAACAGTGCAGAATTTTAATGGGACTCAAGTAAATTGATGAATGAGGCCTGGTGAGATGAAAATGTAGAGGAAAATGAGAGGAAATGTCCCCTTAAGTACAGGTAAACCATACCTGTACACAAGTTTAGCATGTACAGAATGGTAATGCATAAACCTACAACCTCAAATCAGAAGAAATTGGCAGGGTATGGAAAATAAAAGTAAAAAAAAAAAAAAACTGTGTTTTTTTATTATTTGTATTTCATTGCAGACATTATGAACCCAAGATATTGAATGTTTTGTCTGTCCACTTCATTTCATTTGTTAATATACATCCATTCCTACATTTCAGGCTTGCAGCACATTTCAAAAAAGTTGGAATGATGAAGCATTTACCACTTTGTATTGCTGCCATTCCTTCTCAAGAGACTTTAAAGACGTTTTGCCACTGAGCATACAAAGCTATGAAGCATTCCAGGTACTATTTTGTCCCATTTGTCTTTTCTATAAAATTTTCCACACATTCTCTGTTGGGGACGGGTCAGGACTGCAGGCAGGCCAGTCCAGTACGTGTTCCCTGTTCTTCCACAGTCAAGCTTTTGTAAGGTGTGCAGAGTATGGTTTTGCAGTGTATTGCTGAAAAATGAATGGACGTCCCAGAAAAAGTTAAGAATAACTTTCCAATTAAAGAAGAAGCATTTTCCATACTGTCCCAACTTTTTCTGATTTGGGGTTATTTATATTGTATGTGTTTTTGGGCTGAATCTTTTTGGTACCATGTTTGTTAAATGGGACAGTCACATTCAGATTCTGGTGCTCGAGCACGGTTAGCAATCATACTACATGTGTACCGCGCCCAAGCCCACCTTCTCAAAGGTTCAGAGTACCATTCTCGGGCACGGAACTGGGCGATCACACTAGCCAAACAAACTGGACTTAGGAGGTCCAACGGGCGCAGGGATGGGGGGGGGGTTTGTCTAGTGCGAGTACACTCTTTGCACAGTGCTAACTCCCAATGTATAAGCTTCTATCACTTGTGAGCTACATTAGGCTCAAATCTACAGTGCAAAACTAAAGAACTAACTGTTCAAACACCAACACAACTACATTATTGATTATTGCTATATAAATACCCTTTTTTTAATCACTTTTTTCTACACTATCACTTTAAGATAAATAATCCTAGAATAATTATTTTGTGTTAATTGTGAGAAAAGTGTTATGAAAGTGTTAAAATGCTTGAGAGTAATTTGTACATGGTTGAACTGAAATACTTGACTGTTTGATAGTCTTTCAGTTCACATAACCAATAATTCCTGTTAAAGCTATGAAGGTCAGAGACATCTAATTAAATTCAAAAGACAAGGCCCTTTCTTACCTAGTACAGTATCATAGCTTTAGAGGATGTTTGATATTTTTTGCAGAAGGTCAAACACTGCTCCCTTCTTTTTATATTATAAAGAGTCTTTCTAGTTAGAGAAATTGCTCTAGGTTCTCCTCACTAATAGTAGGGGTCACTGTAAGAACATCACCTTGTACTTTGTGTGAATAATGATACTGCTCTGTGAGCTAAAAAGAGAAGGTACCTATTGTTTGGGTAAAAATGGGCTCCATTTTCAGCGTCCTGCATTGTAGTCTGATATACACACATATGGAGGGAAAAACACACAAGAAACATGCAGACATGCACCCAATTTGCGTGACATATTGTGATCATATATATATATATATTTACATCTCTGGAAAAAAATAAGAGACCATTGCAGTTTATTTTTAAATCAGCATCTCTATGAGTATGACAACCATTCCATGCCAGTGTCTGTTAAAAAACCACTGCTGCAATCAACACTCTCCTCTTGCAGTGTGACCAGTTGGTGGCAAAACACTACTAGAAGTCCGTCAAAGGTCATTATTGCCATTTTATTTAAGAGTGAACAAGAGATTTGTTTTCTTTGAATTATTCAAGTTCTGTAAACACTGCATCATTTCTTTTATTTTGATGTTTTGTCATTTCCTTTAAAATTACGCTTTAAAGAACAATATTTTTATTTGGAAATTAGGAGAAATATTGTCAGCAGTTCTTAAAAACGAAGGCGAAGCTGTTCAGTTCAGTACTTGCACCTATAAAAGATAAAACCTGAGAAACTGAACATTTTTGTAGTTGAACCTGGCAAAAAGTTCAAAGTATTGGCTTGGACTCCAAATTCCCCAGATCTCAATTCAATTGAGTATTTGTGGGATGTGCAGGGTTTACTTGTCCAAGAAGGCCTTTTTTTGCAACTTACAGGACTTTAAGGATCTGCTGCTAACGTCTTGATGCCAGATTCCACAGCACATCTTCAGAGGTCTTATGGAGTCCATGCCTCAACTGGTAAGAGTTGTTTTGGTGGTATGAGGGGGACCTACATAATATTAGGCTTCAATGTTGTGGATTTTAATGTTACAATGGTTTTAATGTTATGGGTGATCAGTAGTTATGTAAATGTGGTGGTTGTTGTGACATCACAAAAACAATGGATTCAATAAAGTCTGCATCTTTTGTGGACTGTACGAACTCTGTTGTGAATGTTTTTGAAACTACACATTAGGTCACATTCTTATTTTTTTAATAAGTGAAAAGTTGAGTTTTCTATTGTACATCCAATTAAAATTAAATTAAAACTAAGTAGAAGAGCAAAATAGAAGCAGAAGTAGCTGCCTGTTGCCTCAGTATTAAAGGGTTAAAAGTCACTTAAAAGTCACACATACAATAGAGAGCGAGCACCACGGGGTCAGTGGAAACTAAACAGCAGTAAATCAGACTGTATTTGATCAACAGTTGTTCATTTGTGAAATCTGAAAGAGGGTGGTGTCCTGTGTCAGAGAACACGAATGCAGGGTCTTTTGTGCAGCACACACACACACACACACACACACACACACACACACACATTAATGTATATTTTGTGTACACACACACTGGCTCAACCTGTGTTCCACCAAAGCCGTCTCTCAGGAGACACACATCGAAGAACCTCAGAAGTTTATTCCTTTCACTTCATCCTATTTTAAACACCAATAAATCAATTCCAGTCTCACATGCCCTGAATATGTGTGTGTGTGTATGTGTGTGTGTGTGTGTGTGTGTGTGTGTGTGTGTGTAGGGGGGGAGGGTGGGGAGGTTTCAATGACAACCTTGTAGTTCATAAAGAGCAATTAGCCTCATGTGACTTTGTTAATTAAGGGAGAAGATTGATGGAGACGAGTGAAAAGAGTATAATTTGAACATTAAACAGGAGAGCTGATAAAGACCTTGACTGCATCAATGTTATCTTTCTATTAAAATAAAAAAACCTCATTATTTAGAACCTACTCACACTGTGCCAGAAAATAATAATCTTATCGCAATAATTGCACAATAAATAGTAATAAACAGATTTAAACAAGAAGACTCCTAAACGGGTCTTCCCTTGGACATAGAGTTCTAATTCTAATGGGTCTAGAACCTTTACATTATGTGGAGGTTCTTTAAAGAGTCCATACCATGGAACATGGCCCAGGCCAGTCACACGGGCATTATACGGAGGGTTTCAACCCAGACTACGTTTTGAATGAGGCACAATAGAGAGCAGCCGATTAGAACAGAGATCATTTACATATATCAGTCTTAAAGGCACAGTAACATAAACAGCCTGTTTTATTCCAGGGGTTAAAGACAGATTGGAAAAAGACGATTAGAAATGAATTATGACTGCTTTTAGTATACATAACCGTAAATGATGTAGAAGGTAAGATACAGGCCTTCAAAACTTAAAAATGTTGCACTTGTACACCTCATTTGCAGAAATGCTCTTTAAGGACCATGTATAATTAGGTTTTTTAGGCACCCACAAGGGATTTTCTATAGCATTGCCTCCTATAGCACAACCCTTTTTAGGGATCTTCATTTTTGAGTATAATAACAGTACATTTTTATTTATTGGGGGGAATCAAACATTTAGATCAAGGGTAAGATTAAAGAGACTTCGGAGTGTTCACAAAAACATCTCAGAATAGAAATGGGCTAAGAGACTCTTAGAAATTGTCCCAGTTTCTCAGTTTTGCAAAAGCCCCAAATAATAAACTCTTTTCCAAATATGCCAGATGATGTGAAGCCATACAACGTACAACTAGAAATGCATTTCCACAAAGAAATGTGAAATGTGATTGTGCAGCTCAAGCAGTTTCCAAGTGGTTGCTATGGTGGTGGCTAGGGTGGCACTAGGTGGTTGCCATGGTATTGCAGGTGGTTGCTAGGGTGTTGCTAGCCACTTGCTATAGTATCTTTGTTGATTTGTTGAGCATTGCTAGGTGGTTGCCATGGTTTCTTAGGTGGTTCCTAGAGTGTTGTTAGCTAACTACCAGATAACTACCACAGATAACCAATAACTACCAGAGATAACGACAGTATCTCTGGTAGCTATTAGGGTGTTGCTAGGTGGTTGCCATGGTTTCTCAGGTGGTTGCTAAGGTGCGCAAAAATGTTTGGAGAGAAGAAGGGCAGCAAAAACTTTAAGCAGAAAAAGGAGATGCAAAAACACTGTGGCTAAAAGTAGAGGTGCAGAACTTATTAAAAAGAGGAGGGGTGCAAAAGCTTTGGCTGGAAACAGAGGTGCAAAAATTTCGTTCTAAAGAAAGTTGGGGATGTTAAAAATTTGATGTTTAAAATGTTGGGAAGTATATATAGGCCCTTCTTATTGAGAGGCGACAGCTCTAGCCACTGCACTGTTCCCTCATTTATTTCCAATGGTAAAAGATTGACATTGAGTGACTGCTGCTTGAACACTGATTGCAAAGATTTATACAAGCGCAATGCTCAGGATGAGGCCTGACGTGTCAGAGAGAGGTGCCAATATCTCAAAATCTTTAGTTGGGGGACAATATTGAAAAACAATAAAACCACGCCTCCATCAATGGATTTCATACTGCCTTTGCATGTACTTAAACACATTTGTAAATGTAATAAATGTAAATGATTGCTGTTATTTCAAAACCTCATTAACTCCTTTTTCCATCCTACTTTGCACCATCTGGAAAATTAGCCGCCCTTTACATTTCATGATGAATAGAAATGGTCAAAAAGTACTTGAAAAATATTTTAACATACCTTAAAGTTATAAAGCTCTAATTTCAGATGTTTTATGACATTGCTTTTACCACAAGGGACAACAAGTATTCAAACCCAAGTATTTTTGTTGTTTAATATACTTCAAGCGCGTATATTTTTTCCACCCCAAATGAGAAAATGGAACAATTTCTAAGAGGCTCTTGGCCCATTTCTATTCTGAGATGCTTGCGTGAACACTCCTAAATCTCTTTAATCTTAACCTCTAATCTTAACCCCAGCTGAGATCAATAGGCCATGTAGCCTTGCACCTCAAAGGTGTAAAGGATTTGTTATAATTAAAACATTATTCTAAAGTATATACACTGAGATCATACATTTTTAAAATGTAAGCATAAGCACTTCAGAACTTCAGAAATGCTTCATCTGCTACAGAGAGAGAGAGAGAGAGAGAGAGAGAGAGAGAGAGAGAGAGCGGAACGGTCGTTTCTGATTTGGGCTTCACACGTTGTTGCAGAATAATAAGAATTGGTAACAAAAGACAAGAGCAAGACAGGAAAAACAATAAACAATTTGACATCTCTAGGGTGCAAACGGCGTCTCTTCTCTCAAGTCTTTGGCTTCCATGACTGCTTTCATTATGATCTGACTCAAAGCCTTGCTCTGCTTTGGGTGGGGAGGGGTGAGAGAGGGGAAGCTCAGAGATCCCGGGGCTAGATGTTGATTTGAACAGAGCAAAGAAAGAGTAATAGCCTTTGATGTGAAGGAATAAAAGCTGCAGCTTCTCAGCTTTGAAGACTGAATGTTAGGAAACTGCAGACTAATTGGTGGTGTAATCTCGGCGGATGGCGGGGCAATGGACCGAGCGACTTCCTACCACCCCTATTCGCTAGATTCCAGAGTGCATACAGCTCGGAGCGCAAAGCATCAGTTTGAGTCCATTTATTTACTTTCTTTCTCCCTTTAGCAAGTAATCCATACCCAGTCTGTTAGGTCATGGTCTTGGCTGAATGAAAGGAAAGGCACCAAATTTACTCGATTCAAATGAGCAAAATATTTCTACATGAATGACATAGATCAACGTGTTCAAGCATTTACATTTGGTCGACTTAGCCATGCTCCCCACATTAGTGCACTATTTCATAGTTACTGTCGCTAGGTTGGACAAGCACAGAACACTGGAAACAATCCCATTTAACCTAATGAGAATTTAATGAGAGATGGCATTGTAATCTGACTCTTTGTCAAATTACTAATATTTGCAGGGCAATATTAATTTTTAATTATGTTCATTTTGTATTTGGACGTCCTTGAGCTAATCTAAACACCAGCTGTCATACTGACAAAAAGATTTTGGGGGAGGGGGTCATTCAAACAATGATTGCTGGAGAAAAAAAAAACTTTTTGAGATATCTTGTCTTATTTTATGATTATTTTATATTAACATACACCAAACTTCAGTCTAAAGTGTAATTGTAATTCTACAGTCGTTAGACGTTTGGCTTTAATAAGAATTACTTTATTGCATTTGAAACCATGCAAATTTGTTGCAGTATATGCATTTGAAGGCATGCTAAATGATCTAACTCAAATCAAACCAGTCTCATTAGCTCTACTGTCATCACTTAACATCCGGGTCAGCTGCATCACCTTTCAGATATTTCCCGCAATTATGTGGTTTCTAGGCAAATATACACCTATGTAATGTTATGCTAAGTGGCTGCCCTTCCTTCATCCTCAGGAACACTATAAGGGTATTCACTACTACCACAGGCATTTCAAAGACAGTTCACTCTTTGAAAAATTAATAAGATAGCTCATATTGGTCAGCATGGTGGCTGGTTTGCCCTTCAGTAAAAACGGCCAATCAGCTTGCTGGTAAAGCCACAAGCAGGAAAAGCCTTCCCTTATATGCACCTGCACAGTAGGTAAAACATCCATGTTTTTGTCATTTGAGCCAAACACCACAAAAGTGACCAATGTTTTCAGATACAGCTCTGGAAAAAATAAGAGACCACTACAAAAATGTTCAGTTTCTCAGGTTTGATCTTTTATAGGTGCAAGTATTGAACTGAACAGCTTTGCCTTAGTTTTTAA
>JBBPCZ010000042.1:17543723-17555201 GCA_037974445.1 Brycinus macrolepidotus
CTTTCACTTGTATTGGAGTAACATTTGACCAGTGGTATCTGTACTTTCACTTAAGTACTGAATGTGAGTACTTTGTCAACCTCTGGCTTTACCTAATATACGGTTACAGTCACAGAAAGTTTTACAGTTTTGAAAATCTGGCTGACACTCTAATAATATACTTTGTAATGATTTACTTATACACTTTATATATGTATACTTAGTTAGCACTAAAAATAGAGGCATATTCACTGACCCCCACAGTGTATTTACACGGCAAAAAGTAAAATCCCTGCAATTTACAAAAACTAGTGGAATAAAATGAAAATGGAGATGCTCATACCAAGCAAATAACCCTGCCAGTGGTAAACAATATTTACTACGTCATATTTCTTAGAAACAAATAAATAATTTGATCAGAGTTTTAAAAAAAGATTAATTGCCTTGAAATGACACTGGGCATCTATGTATGTTTGCTCATGTTTTAGTTCATTTGCTTATTTCAAGAAATCTTATGAGGTAAATATAAGTATACTTACTATTGTCTCTAGCTTTTATACAATTTGTTATGCAGTGTATTTCCCAATTACCTCTAGCTAAAAGATTAGAGGTAATTGGGAGGTTTCTAAAAACAATCCCAAAACACACACATACATACACACACACACACACACACACACACACACACAAACAGAGGATAAGTTACTTTAATGCTGTCTTGTTACTGATACTGGGAACACTACTCCAGTCTTACATGTTGTCAAGAACACACAAACACACACACACAAACACACACAGACACTGATCTCTCCCTTTTACAAAACCTCAGCATCTTCACAGTTGGAGTCAGTATCCTTAAATGCAGTCGTATCAGTTATGGTTGAGTTATACAAGTGAACACAGAACACAAACACTCAGGCTTAATAAGGCTTTTAGGAGGCAGATACGGGTCAATTAAGGGTTTGATTTAGCAGCAAACAAACTCCGGCAGAGAACAGAGGGAGAGATAAAAGCCAAAGATAAAAGAGTCCTTTTACTGAGCAAGTGGGCTACAGAGAACATGCAGCAGGATGACAGAAGGGGGTGGACAGCGGTCTGGGAAAATGTTTTTCAAAGCGTCTGTATATTCGGGGATGTGTGTTTTCTCATGCATTACTAGCATTTGTAGATTATTGTGTAAAAACATCACCGCCACAATAATGTTTTTAATATATTTAAATACCTCTATTTCTGAACATGTTAAAATATGGTTAAGTCCATTTCAGAAAGAAAAGAGAGGAAGATGGAGAATAAAAGAGAGACATACTTCTTAATGGCTCTTGTTCATGCTGGAATCTGCTTTATGCACCAGTGAATGCACAAACAAGGACACACACATAGACACATAAACAGACTAGCAGACACAAAGAGAGATCTCTAAGATTATAAATCTAATACACACACACACACTGAGACATGGATCAAGTCAAATAAATATGAACGGAGCAAAAGGGACATTTTTTAGCATTCCTTACTTTCATTAAATATATAAAGGTCATCGTACCAGTACTGCAATACATTGGTGATCAGATTAAATTAATGTCAAAATGTTTCTTGCAAAGGAAACAAGGACCTGAGCACGCACACACACGCACGCGCACACACACACACACACACACAAACACACACACACACACACACATATACACACACACCGTATATATATAGTGAAGGGAACCGGTGTTCAGACACGTTTTTGTTATTTAATGTAATTCCAGTGCGTATATCCCCTTCAGATTTACACACATAATGTGTTTGATGCCAAGATACTGACAGTTATATCTTTGAGACTTCTACTGTAAAAAGAAATGAGCTTTTGGCAGCATTGTGGTTCAGTTTTGGCCCATTACTCTTAGCAAACTGTCTTCAGTCCCTCAAGGTTATGAGGGTCCATCTGTTGGACTGAATTTCAGAATCTTCCATAAATTTTCAATGAGATTCAAGTAAGGAGATTGGCTAGCCTAGTGGTTCCCAAACCGGTCCTGGCATGCCCCTTGCCCTGCATTTTAGTGTTTTCCCTGCACCTGATCCAGTTAATAAGTAAATTACCCAGCTGTTCGTAGGTTGCAGTGGATGTGTAAACACAAAAATGTGCATGGCAGGGTGTACTCAAGGACTGGTTTGAGAACCATTGGGTTTTCAGCAACCTGACCTTTTTTTACAAACCGGTCTTGAGTTATTTTCCTTTGCTTTGTTTGTGGTCGTTGTTGAAACATCTGTCTTCTCTCCTTTCTTGGCTGATAAAATTACAGTCTTCTCTGTTATCTCCCAATACATCGCTCCATTCATGTGTAATTCAGTGATGTGTAATGCCGCAGTACTGTTTGCAGAGGAGCAAACCCATATCATGATACTTCCACCACCATACTTCACTGTGGGTATAGTGTTGTTGGGTTCTCACACACAACCCATCTTTCTCTAGACATGATAAGCTGAGATATTGAAAAAAAAGTCTATTTGTATTTTGTCTGACTACAGAACACGGTTTCAAAAGACTTCTGAATTATCCAAATGCTTGTATTTTCAGACACAAATCAGCGTTTCTTTTTTTTTTTTTGAGGGGGTCTAGGAACAGAGATAATTGCAATGACTGCAGTACATTGCTTATTTGTTCCCTGTGTAATTGCTGTTCCTGCTGCTTTCAGGTCTTCACACTCATTTCGAGTGACCCCTGGCTTCTCTTTTACCTGCTTTGTCATTTGTCTGAGAGCAGACTATTGTGAAATATTGCATGGTGCACTTGTCCAGTGGACAACTATTATAATTCAGCTATTACAGTATAATTTGAACATTTACTTATTTGTGCTAATCAATCCATACTTTCTTGTTCATATTTATAATGAACCAATAGTATGCACTTAAAGTATATTAAAAAATGTAAAAAGTGAATGACTACTTTCTCCCCTCAGTCTGGATATGGATTTCCTCTTATAATAAAAACTGAAAGAAAACCAAATGCAGATAGGGGATCAGTGTCATTACTGTAATCCGTAATAGTATTTAATTTTAGGCTTCATCTTAATTGCACACACAAAATCCAATATTTTCTCCTCTACCTAATCACCACTCAATTTGACCTCTAATTAACAACGTAACTTTCACAGTGTATTGTTTAATTGACTTTAATTTAATCATTTTAGTGTGTATTGAACAAGAAATTGAATGTGTTGTCAGCAGTTTAATAGGCCCTTCAATTTCTATCTCATTGTCAAACAGCACTCCTTTCTTTCAGTGTTTCTCTCTCAATCTCTCTCTTTCCCAGCCTGCATTCTTATGAAGGCGGTGGATATTTATACATCCATGTGACACTGATTAGAAGTCATTCTTAATTAACTTTGTGTGTGTGTGTGTGTATGTGTGTGTGTGTCAGAGAGAAAGTCTAAGCAGACATTAAAACATCCTGAACGTAGGCAATATCTCAGCATGAGATGAATGCCTGACATTTTGAGATGTTTGAATTATTTCTTTCCCTTCTATATCTTAAAGCAATCAGTGTATTAAGTGACAGCAGCTCATGATATTGGATGGGAGAGCTAAAAAAACACTTACAAAAAGCTCACAATGTAGAATCAGCTATAGCAATGAAACACTGGAATGAGATCTTACTAACTATTGGTCATTTTAAGTGTTTAAATGTTAATGTGTTTTAAATGTTTAAATGTTAATGTGTACCATTTCTGAATCACAGGTAACATATTTTTTCTGAATTTCAAGACAAACGCTAGAGCTTACTAGATCATTCAGCGGTTCCATTATTAGCACAAACATCACTTTAACATTTAACTTTCTAGCTATTTGCACCATTTCCTAACTAAACACTTTGGCATCAACAGAAAAACACAATAACTATTGACAGCACTACCACATAAAAAAAAAAAAAAACTTAAATAATTTACAGGTTGCCTTAATATTTCAAGTTAAATGAACTTCTGATAGTAACTTAGCTCAAAAATCTGTTAACTTTTTATTTGAAGTACAATAAACTAAACATTTTAACACTGTAACTAACTTTTAAGTTAAAACATTTATTTTTCTCTTATTGCAGTGTAGGACATAGAAAATTGTTTCAACAGGAAATATTTTTCACAGTACTCTTGTACCTTTCTTTTTGTAATTGATTGTAATTGATGGGGTGAATAATCATCCAAACATGAACTATATGTAACGTCCCCGGTCAGCAGCTGCTAGAGGCCGCCTTTGGACGGGACTTGAGGGGACTTTTGTTTCGACACAGGGTGTGGTCTTTTCCCTGGTCGGCTTTAGGAGTAAGGGTTCTCAGCCGGCCAGGGATTAAGGGATAATTATGTTTAGGTTCTGATTGGGTTTTTGTTTATGCATTGGGAGTATAAAGAGGAGGGTTGTTCATGTTTGGGGTTGTCTGTCCACGCTCACGGTTACTTTTGGTTATGCCTGTTTGGGGAGTTTGTTTTTGTTAGAGTTTTGGCCCTCGTGCCTTCTTGTTTTGTTTTATGTTTGAATAAAAGTTAAAATGGGAATCCTGCGTCTGTGCCTCCTTCCTAAACAGGCTTTCGCCTGACGTGACAGATGGACAGACCACTAGAGGCGCAGCAGGTTCCCATAGCCAGCAAAGAGACAGCGGGCTGAGCATTCCAGCTTTCAGGCCAGCTTTGAGGTTCGTTCCCCCTGGTGCTCTTTTGGCTCCAACGCTGGCCCCCCGTTACGGCGCTGCAGGAGCGAGTGGAGGCTCGCTTTGAGCATTCCAGCTTTCAGGCCGGCGTTGAGGGGCGTTCCCCCTGGTGCTCTTTTGGCCCCAGCGCTGGGCCTTCGGCAGGTTCCTTCGCCTGCAACCAGTTCCTGACGCTTCTGCCACTGAAGGGACATGTAAGACCCACACGGGTCGCCCAGGCCGAAGGACGGCCAAGGGCGAAGCCCATCCATGGGCAGCTGTGTGGGGCCCACGGGGACTTGTTTTTGTTTGTTTGCCGCCTACACCGGCTTCAGAAGCCGCGAGTGGCGTGGCCCCTGCTACAGTTCAAGAAGCTGCGAGTGGCCCGACCCCTGCTACAGTTCGAGAAGCCACGAGTGGCACGGTCCCAGATACAGTTTGAGAAGCCGTGAGGGGCGCAGCCCCGGTTCAAGGAAGCTGCGAGTGGCACGGCCCCAGTCCCAGTTCGAGAAGCCACGAGTGGCGCGGCTCCAGCCCCAGTTCGAGAAGCCGCGAGTGGCGCGGCCCCTGACCCCGTTCCTGGCGCCGCCTACTCCGCCTTTGGTGGGGGGAGGGGGGGGGCGCTTGGGAGTTTTGGGTGCCCCGGAGTGGCACCCTAGAAGGGGGGGTACTGTAACGTCCCCGGTCAGCTGCCACTAGAGGCCGCCTTTGGACGGGACTTGAGGGGACTTTTGTTTCGACACAGGGTGTGGTCTTTTCCCTGGTCAGCTTTAGGAGTAAGGGTTCTCAGCCGGCCAGGGATTAAGGGATAATTATGTTTAGGTTCTGATTGGGTTTTGGTTTATGCATTGGGAGTATAAAGAGGAGGGTTGTTCATGTTTTGGGTTGTCTGTCTACCCTCACGGTTACATTATGTTATGCCTGTTTGGGGAGTTTGTTTTAGTTAGAGTTTTGGCCCTCGTGCCTTCTTGTTTTGTTTTATGTTTGAATAAAAGTTAAAATGGGAATCCTGCGTCTGCGCCTCCTTCCTAAACGGGCTTACGCCTGACGTGACACTATACAGATTTGGAATTTGCACAGGACAAGTATAACTGTGATGGGAGAGTATTTAATAGTATTTATACTTGTACTTTTGCTACCTGCAAAAACATAATGAAGATAATGAAAGAACCCCAGTAGTATATCATTTGGAGGTTAGGTTCGGTGCAAGTACTGAATCATAAATTGGTGGAAGAAATCTAACAATAATTGCGCTCAGAAGATTCTTCAGTCCTCCCGGTTTGGAAACAGAGACGGTATTGTGTGGAATGGTATGCCTCTTTTAACTGCCTCTTTTCGTTTTGAGAGAAACTTTAGTGGTTTCTACGGGGGGGCTTAAAATCTACCCAGGGCAGCTTTTAGAAAACTCAGGACAGTAACGACTGAAACAAAGACCTCGGAAGTCTTTTGCTTTCACTGAGTCATTCTTCACAAATGGCCTTCCACATCTACACACTAATATGGCCATATTCTTCATACATCCAGACATTTTTAGCTCTACCTGAAGTGATAGTTTGAAAAAAATATCCAATTTTACATGATTTTCCAAATGCAGTTAATTCACCAAGACATGGTTGGTGTATATAGATTCTTTAGTTTTGCTTATGTTGTATCTTTTTATAGATGACAGTGTGTCACAGTGTCAGAAAATACATAAACAAGCCTATCTGAGATGATTTAACAACTAAGTCAATAAGATTTGAGTCAATGTGATTTAGACATGCTGTTTGCATGATGCTAATTTGTGAGGTGCATGCTTTCATTACCTGTTTGCTTCATTAGCCTCATAGCTAATGAGACCAAGAAGCAAACAAACTTCAGGAACCAATCATGTCTTAGCTAACTAGGATTTGATTTGTACAGCAAACTATGGCTTGAACCTCCACTAGGTCAATGAATATCTTTAAAAAAGCAGGTAGCAGAATTCTCAGAGCCTTTTTAAACTATCAATTTCTTATGTTCTATTTCACTTCTGCGTATTTCAGCCAAAAATAATGTTTTCCCCGACATTGCAAATACGGTTAGCTGTGCAATTTCTCCTTGACTGATTTCAGAGAAACAGCATTTCTCTTCTCTCAGTAAATGTGCTGATGAGCATCATTAATGGGTGCAATGTCTCTACATTTAGAAGCAACAGAATAGCCAATTTCATCTACCAATGTCATTTCACTCTCCACTGCCCATGAGTCAATTTCATTCTTTGGAACAATTACTCTGGATAGGTCCCTCTCTCTCTCTCTCTCTCTCTCTCTCTCTCTCTCTCTCTCTCTCTCTCTCTCTCTGTCTCTCTCTCTCACAGATTCCAAGCATAACAGGTAAATCTGATCAAGCCTTCCTAGGTATGCTACTGTTTTTTTTTCCTTTCTGTCCCAAAAGAGACATACACCATGGACTCCATAACATTCCTCTGCCGTGACGTGTCGCAGACAGCTGCTCAGAGTTCTGTTTATATCTCTCCTCTTGTATTTGTCCTCTAATTTAAAGCCACTGTGAAAATGTCAGCTGTGTTTTTCTTCTTTTCCCTTCTCCCTGGGCAAATAAGTATCACACATGACCCTGGAACTCGAAACTTTGGTAAGTTTGCGTAGAGGTCAGTGAGAATTTTGTCAGTTGTGTTTATAAAAAACAAATGAAAGATCGTGCTACATGCATAACACACTCCTGATCTGTTAATTAATGACAACTTTATACGCCATGTGAGAAGGCCTGCTGGTTTTTATATTCATGACACTTACAACAAATGCACCAAGATGAGTCATTACATTAAAGGGCTCGTTTCATGGAAAAACTAAATTTTCTCATTTTTCAAATTTGTTTCTAAATTCCCCGTTTGTGTGATGACACATTTCCATGTATTTGCCTATTAAGCCTTGTTCATTCATGTTGTATTTATAGCGAGTGAATCAGCCTTAATGGCACAGCATGAAAAACAGCTTGTTTAAATAGTAGAGAGGTTAGAAAGTGGTCATATTATGAATAGGTTTGGTACATAAAACCATATAAGTGAACTTCAGGGTAAAAAAAAAAAACAACAAACTATGAAAGTTAAGAGTGTTTCTTCCTTTCCATGTACAGTCACCATTTCAGATATATATATTTTGTTACGACAGAGATGATCTAAAGCTCAGAATGACCAGCCTGTTCAAGACCAATGTTCACAAGAAAGTTTAAAGAGATAAGGGTTATCTCGGTGGCAGTGCTACAGCACACATAAATCACTTTCCTTGGGGGTGGCGTGGTGGTTGGTGGGGGCAAGAGAGAGCAAAATGACTGACAGTCATAGCTAGCGTTTATACTCCAGTAAGGATGATTAGCATTAAGTTGCCATGCTTGAGAAGTTAAGGAGGTTAATTAGAGAGAGAGAGAGAGAGAGAGACAGAGAGAGAAAGAGAGAAAGAGAGAGTGTGAGTGTATGATTTGTACCCAATGTGACATCCAGCCACATTCTGTACAAGTATCATTTATGTAGTCACAAGTACTCTGAGTTTAAAAATCCATCGCCGTCTAGTCAATAAGGGTGGGTTTGCCCATAATTATGTATAGGATAGGCATATAATACTCATATTAGTAGCCTAGTCCCAGAGTCCATTAGTGGCAAACTATGATGGAAATAACACTTCAGCTACATCAGCTAAATCATCTAAAGTATTTGCAGAAAGTAGGACAATTCATCATAAATTTACACCCAGCGAGCTTGCTTCGTACCGTCCGTATGTTTGATTGTGTCCATTTCATTACTGGCTATAAAAGGTCCCTGTTTCTTGTGTATTGTGTCGCTGTACACAGTATTTCTGTTTGTACCGCCAGACAGCAATACAAATAGATGAAGCACACCAACATGACATGTTCTACTCTTCAATTACTTTGCTGGGCCAAACCACGTGGGTTAAAAGGCAACAAACCATAACTTTTCTTGACGTTTCCTTCCCCTCCGGTGACCGTTGATGGATTTTCCCTGACAAAGCATTCATTATCACGCAGAACAGAGAGCACTAAAACCTCTCTCTCTTTCTCTCTCTCTCTCTCTCCCTCTTCCTCTCTTTTTCTCGATCCCGAAATCAAGATGAACTCTACACAGCAAAGGCTGTGTAATCCTTAAAAAATCCTGCACTATTTTTCACCATGACCCAGGCTATTATTTTGTTGGCGGTACAAGGAAATGGTAATTGGAATCAACTTCTAAGTACCAGTGTCAATTTATCAAGGTTAGTCTGTGGGGAAATGTCCCTCTGTATGAAAATATCTGGATCCTATTAGCTGCAGTTCCAGCTGGCATGAGTTCTGTCTGCAGCAATATCAGGAAACAACTCAATCTTACTTTCAAACTGAGTGAAGGGTGATTGGTTCCATTCAGATCAGGGAAGTGGTTAGAAGGGAGCCCAGTGCCATAATTCCTTTCAGTCAGTTTCAGGTTCAACCTGTTTTTTTATGTGATTTGCTATAATGGGATGACTTGAATTTCAAACATCTTCACACTGCCTCCAAATAGCAGAAGTGATTCCCGTTTTGATGGTCGGAGCATGTTTTGTAAACCAAGTTCTTTTTTGTAATTACAGTGTGTTTAGTCCATCATTAATTTAGTCATATTAAAGGTGTCATATTCTCCATTTTTCTTGTATTTTGTTAGTTTTTCTTGTATTTTATTGGAGTTACTCTTAATGTTTATCCACCATAATAATTCAATTATATGTTTATATTTTCCAAATCCCTTACTGTGTCTTTAAGATTGTATCTTTAAGAATATGCATTGGGTGTATGTAAATTACTCTAAACTGATTGGCAGCCCACTCTTGAAAAGACTGAATATGCATATAATGCATTTTTATGACAATGAATTTAAAGTAGACTGCTTTACAGCTTAGTTCCCATAGATTGACTATAGAGTGACTTCTACATTTTGAAAGACTGAGGGGAGAAAATTCAGTCTTCTGTGATTTGGGCCCTTTAAGAAATTAATACAAAAAGGAGACAACACTTCAAATGTCTGAGGAAAAAGTCACACTTCTGCTGTCCGACTGTACTAAGAAAACAGTTGTCTGAATATACACTATGATTATCCAAGCAAACTTTAATCAGACACTTAAATAAGGCCTGTGTCATTTAGAATTTTAATAATGGGATAACTTTTAACAATTTTCAAGAAATTATACTGCAGTGATCTGGCGCCCCACCCAGGGTGAGTCCCTGCCTCGCGCCCGTAGACCCCGGGATAGACTCTGGGTACCCGCGACCCTAGTAAGGATTAAACAGTTACAGAAAATGAATGAATGAAGAAATTATAAAAAGAAATTATAATAAGTGTGTAATGTCGAACCATTGAGAATGCAGGGGACAAAGCAGCTGATATTGTCTACCATCTTAAGTTAAAAAGACACATTAAGTGAAACTATATATGGAATTTCAAACAAAAAGATTTGTACAGTGTAAGTTTTAAATTATTGCGTTATAGGTTAGCTTAATCACGGTACCCAAAACACAAAGATAAACCACACAATCAACCTGAATGATACAAATCCCTTCTTATACTAGTCTGTTTTTTATTCAGAACATCATGAAATATTGTTGGGACATTTGAAAACAACACATTTAATGATGCAGATAAACAAAGTGCCCTTTTCAAGTGATCTGATCTGAAATGAAGTGCTAAGTGCTATCCAAAAGGCTGTATATTCATTTGAAACAATTTTGCATATATCCAAAAAAAGGGTGGGACCTTCCTGTAAACAGGCACTGTATAAGAAATAATGATAATAATAATAGAAAAATAACAACAATAAATAAGAAATAAAGTGTTTCATGAAAAAGTGGTTTGAACTGAAATGGTTTGAATTAACAAGGTTGCACAATGAGGAAATAAGACTTTTATGTACATACTTTTTTTTTTTATTAAATATTAAATATACTGAATATTAAATTAAATACCCATTGCATATTCATGCAGACAGTTTTTACTCAGTTCATTAAGGATTAAGAAGAGGTGAAATGGATCATTATTTATTACTACAGTAATAGGTCTATTGACTTCATTCACATGATTACATGACAAGATTTGTATATTCAGATTCCGTTGTGTGAATTATATTCTTTTTCTTGCTGTTAGCTTAACACATGCCGGTTGGTAGTATGGCAATAACTCCAACAATTCCATGGGAACCATTTTTGACATTTTAGTAATAGTTTTGAAAAGAAACAGAAAGAAAGATCCAGAAGATTCCCATCTACCCCCGGTACGCTTTTGTTGTTGCTATTCAGCGGCTTGTTCGCTGGGCCGTAGTGTATCCAGTAGATGCAGTGTATTCACTGCACACAATCATTCTCCATCCCTGGATTGCTCCCATCCATCCAGACCAATTCAGCTCCATCTGACAGGTGGTATTAGTATTCTGGGCATGCCTTCGCAGCATGGAGCCCAGGCTGTAATCAGAAAGCTCCCTGAAAGCTTTTCGCTCCGGACGAAGAGCCTGATCCATCCACTCTGCACGGCAGATGAATAAAAGAGTTTAGCCCACGATCATTATGAGAGCGTAAACCCAGAGAGCATTTCTGCAGGTGACTGGGACAATGAAGGGAGAGACAGAGAGACAGAGACAGTTAAAGGAAGCCCACAGAAGTTGGCACTTTGTTTCATACATCAGTAACACAGGTCTGACAGCTGTTGTGTACAACCTATTTACACCTGGTCACTTCATGCGACTTGAGCATCTGGATTACACTCTATGGACAAAAGTATTGGGACACCTGACCATTACACTAACAGGGACTTTAATGACATTGCATTCAAATACATAGACTTT
>JBBPCZ010000042.1:17648144-17664604 GCA_037974445.1 Brycinus macrolepidotus
AAATTCCCACAGAAACTCCAAAATCTTGTGGAAAGCCTTCCAAGAAGAGTGGAAGCTGTTGTAGCTGCAAAGGGGGGCCAACTCCATATTAAAGTCTACGCATTTGAATGCAATGTCATTAAAGCCCCTGTTGGTGGAATGGTCAGGTGTCCCAATACTTTTGTCCTTATAGCGTATGTGGGTGAGGAGAGCACTGGCTGTGTTGTAGTTTTTCGCTTCAGAACAGGTGAATCTGACCACAGCACTCTTTTTACACACCTTGATGAAGTAGGGGGGTGCATAAATATGAAAATTATTCAAAGTGAAAGGAGGGTTACCTCCAGTTTTAGACAGGGACCCCACCGATAAAAGTGGTTATAAGTAGGGGCAGCAGAATGTTACTTTTGTAGCAAGGCGGTCCTAAAGCAGAGCAGAAATATGATTTTTAAAACACACAATAACAAAATGATGAGCCTGGCTTCGTTGTTTTATTAAATACTTTTTTGCCCAAGCAGGGAATTCCCTGTTCGCCACTCTAAATGAATGTCTCTCGACCACCCCGACTCTCTCTCTCTCTGACAGCCAGCCGGACACCTGAGTTTCAGCACTATCTCTCTCACGTTTTACACTTTATTTCGCCTCTTATCTCCAGCCACAACAAGCGAAAATACTTACCGAAGTGAGCCAGAGTCCTCCCGCGTCAGGACAGCAGTTTTTAAGAGCTTTAAACTATCGTTTTCTTAGCTACTTTTATGCGTTTTTATCTCGCTGCCTGGCGACCTCAGCGGTTCCACCAGTGCTGACGTCATCACGCTCATTTGCATGCATGAGCCAAGCGCTCTGATTGGCCGGCTCCGTCCCTCTTCACTCTGATCTTTCCAGAGCACGTTTTCAACTTCAGGAGCCCAGAGAAACCTGCTGCTCCATCTCTGCTGATCAATCCTCATCAATAAAACAGAATTCACACCTGATCAGAGGGAAAGAGTGAGTTTGGAGAGTGGTCTGAACAAGATGGCCGCGCGGAGGGGACAGCCAATCAGAGCAGGGCTGAGTTCTCCAGAGGGTGGAGGTGTGTTGGAGTGTGGAGGACCTCTGCTGGACGAGCTCAGCTCCAGGACTCTAGGAGTCATCTCAACTCTTCTGATCCAGAGAGTTTACAAAACCACAGAACCATGTGGATAATATGCGCATTTTTCTTGGCTGTGAGCGTGATTTGAACAAACTCGCTTCAGTCCCGTCAAACCTTATGGCTGCAGTCAGATTTTAATTATGTGTGAACATACACAAACATATATAATAAACATTTTAAATAAATAAATAAATAAATAAATGTTTATTTTATATATATATATATATATATATATATATATATACAACATACATTATGTATGATTACACATATGCTTATTTTTATCAAAGCAATAGAAAATGTTTTTCTTCGGACTGAGCTTGATTTGCAAAAACGTTTCAAACCCTAAGAATACTGTTCACACAAGGTATAAAGCAGAAAAATGAATCCTTTTAAACCAAAACCGCTGATTCTTTGGCTTACCTTTTGAGCATGAATGAGCAAAGTACAGCAACCACACCAACAAACTATGAAACTGTAGTCTAATGTGAAATGTAGTCATATACTGATGCAGTTATAATGACAATCACGAAACCACAGATCAGATTATCAATAATGTGGTAATTTTATCAGCACCCACACTTAATAAATTCAAACTCAAAATGCTGAAACAGGCTTCCCCACTCATCAAAATACACTTTCGGCATTACTTTGGGGTTCATAGACGGGACATAACGGGACATTTTGTCCTCCAACACAAAGAGGTATAGCCAAGAACTAATACATCTGGGTTGAGGTGAAAGCTGTTTACATTGTCAATTGCTATTTACCAGGGTCATATGACACACATGCAAAGGTCATAAAGGTCACATTTGCCGGCAGTATTTTGGGACAGCTCTCAAAGTGAATATCTTGATGTTTCTGCTTTTGAACTTTTATCTATATTTTTTGTTTCTACACAGCATTTTTGTATATCGCATAGTGTATTTTCAGTTTGAGTTTTTTTCCTACTGATTTTCAGATTTATTTAGACTATTTTATTATTTTTTTTTCTTTTCTCTATGTGTCTTTGCGGTCATAACATAAGAAATTTCCTTCAGGATTAATAAAGTTTTCTGATTCTGATTCTTTAAAAGTGTGTTAGAAGCGCTGGGGATATTTTTACAGGAGAGGCACAACGTGCGGTTATAAACTCTAGAAACTATGAAACTGTAACTTCAAATTTATTGGCAGCATTTTAAACTCGCATTGCTCAACAACCTTCAACCTTCAAGTGAGTGAGAAGGGGGAAGGAAAGAAAGAGGGATGTACAAACAAAAACAAAAACAAAAAAAAGTGAACAACATATGTATCGCAATACCTAGGGAAACTGAACGAGGACAAAATCCTTAAAATTGAAGCTTTTACCATTTCATATTTGTATATAAATAAACCAGTGGTTCTTAGTCGACCTCTGCTGGAGAGGTCTCCCATTTCCACAAAAAAATCTGCAGTATTTACATATCAAACACCTTTGTCCATTCATTAAGACATTCCAAACAAATTCTGGAAAGAAATTATGCATAACTTATTGTCTTAATTAAAAATGGTATTCCCCTTAATCTGAAATATATATTAAAACTATTTAATACACAGTATATTTTATTACACAAAGTCAAAGAAAAAAAAAAAAAAAAAAGAATCCACAAAAAAACACACAAAAAAAAACCCCAAAGCACACACAAAAGTGTAGCGTGAACCAGTTTCCCCAGTTAAAAAAAAAAAAAAAAAAAGTCTGGATCACACTGAAAATAACCAATAAACTGTATGCCAGTATGTGCAGGTGTATAAAACCCATTGTGAAAATTAAAGGCCCACTTAACTAATAATACGATGCTGGGAATTATCACACTTGGATCCATGCTTTATTCCACCAAGTTATAGCTCCAGATCAAGTAAGGCTTTACCTTTAGACATATCATCTTGATTAGAGGTTTTATTGATAGTGTGGGGTTGGACTGTTTTTGATAGGACTACGTGGGGACTACTTATTCCAGAACGGCCCCTGTGTGATAACAGATTAAAGTAATGAATTACAGTAATGTCTGGACCTCACTGGTAGAAAATAAAGCTTGGATCCCAACAAACAGTCATTTAAACTGCCCGCTGTAGTTATACGGCACAGCGCTGTGCAACTTACAGCCGCCTAAACATTCTTTATGAATTTACTGCAAAGAACCGTTGTTTTAAAAAGAAAACCTTCCACAATATTGCGAGGTGGTCTGTTGTGCCTAGAGAAAATACAAAAAGAAAAAAGAAAAGCAAAAGTACATGTGCAAGTCACAATGTTATCTAAGGAAAACAAGCTCTATGCAATTTGATTGCATTTCTGCCTTGGCATGGTGACTATGACATCCACTCAGCTCTATACCAGAGAAGCACAAGCTTGTTTTTTTTTTTTTTTTTAAGTTCTAAAGCCGTTTCAGCAGAGGTCTAGAATAAATTCTTTTAAAGCTGAATAAGTGTGTGTTTTGCAAATGAGAAGTCCATGGAACTGCTTCGAGATTATAGTCTTAGAGACGAGGGGCATGCCGCATAAGTGCGAGTGGCACGGATGAAGCTGGGCACCCTCTACGAGTGATCACAGACGGGTACCGCGGACTCAGGTCTGCAGAGGGTACTCCTCTTTGCTGAACGGCTGCGTGGATCCGGGCTTTACCCAAGACAGTCCCGACACCTGCAGCCCTTTTGGGTGATCCTCAGGTCGTCTCTGTGGCAACAAAACAAGGAATTAGGGTCAGGGATTATGGGAACGGTTCATGTTCCAACTCATAGAGCTTGATTTCCCAAAAGTAACGAGGATAGGTAGTAGAGTGATGGTGCTCCCCCATCAAATTGAGACCAAAAAGAATAGTAAAACACAAAGTACAATAAAACTTTACATATAAGAAAATCAGTCAGGAATGCACTATTACACACCAAATGCACTCACAAAAATGGAGCATGCATTAGATAATGTCAGGAAGAAGCCAGTTTTTACTTGGTCTTGGGAGCGTCAACCACTCACTTTGTGTGTGAACATCTTCTCTTTTGCCTCTTCATGCACAGCTGGGTTCCAGGGAGAGAAACTAGAAAAAAAAAAAAAAGGAGACGAGAATAAATAACCTTGCCTTAGCTTGATCTACATTTTTCCCCAGTGTATATATTAAAGCGTCAGGAAACAATGCTAAATAATTAAATAATGCAATATGCAAATTAAGCATGCTAAGTGAAGGCAGTTAGGGTGCCATTTTGCCATTCCTTACTCTGAATAAAGTAGTGGTTCATTTCTGCGCTACATATATATTTTTTTTTTGCAGTCTAACACACCCAGTTCAACTCAGGAACTGAATGTTAAAATATGAAATATGAAATATTTGCAGGGCAGAGGTATACTGGGCCCAGAACTGGGATAAAAATGTACATATTACTACTTAAGAACAGCTTTCATAACCTTAGAAGATGTGACTGATCAAATTAAAAGCTATTTTTAGCAACCTCATTATGGAAAATGAACACATTAGTTTACACATTAGTTTAAACCAGCAGTGTGCAATCTTATCTGCTACAAGTTCCCATTCCAATCAAACAGGAGCACACCCAGTTCCACTTTTTTAATCTGCTGGTCGCAATCTTCAAACAGGTGATCATGTGGAAAGAAAACCCTGTGCAGAAAAATCTCTGGTTTAAACATTCTGAGCAGCATTTCATTAGGGTTACTTGCCTTATTGCATAAGGATCATCTATCTTGGGTTGGTCAAAAAGGTGGCTGTTGCATAGTCGCACACTTTCAACCACTTTACTTTTAAAGAGCTGAATGTCCTTGTCATATCTGTACACAAAGAATACAACATACGATTATGCTGAACCAATTATGCAATAGTTTTAACACTTGTCATCTGGAGTCTCACATGGCTAATACGGATTCCCTCAATTGTTCTATCAGAGAAAAAGCCTGAACTTCATCACAGAGAGGTGCATTAGCAGAACACCTTGCTTCAAACAGTTCCATTTTTACAGAGCTGAGTTGAAATTACATAAGCCAGTAACTTCATACAAACTGCATTTGAATGCTGCTGCTTCACCCATACCATATTATGCATCTCCTGTACTATATGAAGAAGTCTTCGTGCTAAAAAGACAGTTGTATCTTATTTTATGTTCTGATTATGAAATAAGTCACTGATTGTTTAAGCATTTAAAATAGCAGCCAATTAAAAAGCAATTAAAATGCTATTGAGGCCACAAATTTGGTTAAAAAAACAGGAGCATGTCAGGGTGTTGTGTTCCTTTAACCCACACTGTGAACTAAAGGTTAGTTTTAAAAAGATTTAAAAATTAAATAAATCAATAAAATAAAATAATATCAAATGAGCCCTAACATTTTATGATTGGTGCATCTCCATTATCCAACATAGAGCATTACCACTACAGCTATGGGTATTTAAAAAGTATTTCTAAAAGTCTGTCAAGCCTGCTTTCATTCCACTTTCATCAAAATGCAGCCAGTGTTACTATAAGTGCATCAACACACACTTACAGTACAGCAGCCTCTGGGTTGAGTGGTTCCAAGGTGTTGATCTTGTAGAAGACCGTGCGCGCGTACATCAGTACCTGCCAGATGTGGTTATGGTTCCGTCTACAGAAGTGAGAGACACCGTGAACAGCAGATGAGTTTTAAAGTTGTATAACATTAATAAGGACTACCGACTGAAAGCTAACAAAAGATGTGTCAGTCTAAAAAGTAAATCAAATGACAAGAGTTTGGGCCTCATTTGAAACCCTGCAGCCTTCAGGGAGCTCAGTGTTTGTACTTATGAGAGTACTGATCGAATAGGTATGGGTGGTCATTTATTGCATCCTATGTATGAGCATGAATGTTTATGTTTTTAGCAATGCGCTGAATACACTGCAATACTTTAGGCAATCTTGTTCACCCCTACTGATACTTGTCATGCCAATATACAGTCACACAACACATAATTCAAAGATCTGAAATGACTATTCATCAATGATTAAAGAGTGTTAGTTTTCATCTAACATCTTTCACAGACCTCCACTTTGTAAAAGCTCTCCTCACATCCAGTTCTCCAGAAACAGGGTCTATCAGCGGGTGAAAGACTGGGATGTCAAACACCACTCTCTGAAAGATAAAGACACAGGGACATATTTTAAATCCTAAAAGCTGTCCCTAGCTAAAAACTCATTTATTCAAACACCCCATCCTTAGTTGCCCCAAGGAAGATTTACAGAAATCCTCAAAAGGGGTAAATGCATTCTGAGGAAATACAAGGCATGAATAAAGATACTGTTCAGCCATAACATTAAATTGCACTACTTCTTGCACTACTCTTGCATAAAGATTTAGCACTTGGTACTCTCCTCCAGTTCTCACACTGCCCTGAAACTTGAATGGGGCCTAATATTGTTAGCTGCTTTGGATAAAAGGATCTGCCAAATGACTGTGATGTGTAGGTGCTCTTTTTGATGTCCAAAAACATGCTCTGACCAGTCGAGGCACGGACTCCACCAGATCTGAGGGTGTGCTGCTGTATCTGACACAAGACGTTAGCAGCAGATCCTGCAAGCTGTCTCTGTGGATCAGACCAGTTGGTCCAGCACATCCCACAGATGCTTGACTGAATTGAGATCTGAGGAATTTGGAGGCCAAGTCAACACACTGAACTCTGTCAAGTTTCTCTAACCATTACTGATCAAGTTTTTTGCAGAGTGACAGGGTGCATTATCCTGCTGACTGTCCTTAGGGAACACTATTACCATGAAGGGGTATATTTGGTCTATATTATCTAGGTGGTACGTGTCAAATTAACATCCAAATAAATGCCATCATCCAACGTTTACTGGCAGAACATTGCACAGAGCATCATACTGCCTCTGCCAGGTCACCATATGCATCAGTGAGCCTGGAAGATATGACTGTCACCGGTTCACAGGTTGTCCTTCCTTACACCACTTTTGGTACTGCATATAAGAAACACCCAGCAAGATGTTTTGGAGATGCTCTGACCCAGTGGTCCAGCCATCACAATCTGGCCCTTGTCAAAGTTGTTTAGATCCTTTTTTTTTTTTCCAGATTCCAAAACACTGACTTTTTTCTTATTCCAACACATCAATTTCAATACCTCACTGTTCACTTACTATCTAATATCCTTCGACAGGTTCCACTGTAACAAAACAATGTTACTGTCGTGGAAAAATAAATCGTGTTCCACAGATTCAAGACTCAAGATCAGAAAGGTTCTTAAAATCAGCCAAGGTTTATTATATTTGCCAGGCAAATAGAGTGGGTCTCTTCTCAGCGTACTGACAAGAGAGTGCTGCTTCAACACAGGTTTTTATTATCCGCCTTAAGCATAACGTAATGGTATTGGTTTCCACCCCAGGGTCATTCTAGGTCAGCTCAGCCTATATGTGTACATGCTCTGGAACATTCTGATACAGGAACATTTTGACATGAGAACATTCTGGTATAAAACATCATGTACTATTTCAAAGAATTAAGCTGATCTGCCAGTGACTTTTCTCACCTAGCTCATGCCCTCGTGGCCTTGAGAGGTCGAGGTTTTCGCACTCACTCACACTAACCTTCCCTGGGCGGGCCATGACCTTACAATAAGTACAAACTGTTTCTTATCAAGATACAGAGATAAGAAATATCAGACACAAAGATAAATGTGATAGAGTGTATGAACATAAATGTATGTATCTCTGTACGAATATAAATGTATGAGACACTACAGAAGCGTAAATGTGTGCAAACTGGTTACTAAGTAAATAAAACACTGCAAACTGGTTAATAAGGAAATTTTTCCTCCCACTAACTTCATGACAGTGGACTTAATGTTATGGCTGATCTGTGTATATTGTACCAGTATTGTTAAATTAAAAAAGTCTTATTGAATCCTTGACAGTGACAGTGTACAATTCATGACAAAGGTTGAATTTGTGTTGGTGTGGTAAAACTATCGTACTCACAGGACATTCTCCATCCGGGTAGTTATCAGGAATGTACACTGTGAATTTAAAGACACCATCCTGGTACAAGCCGTGGCGGATGAAAATCACACCAAACCACACTGATGAGAAACAGAAAGAGATCGATAGCCCTTATAAATCACACAAATGTGGGCATACTAGTTTACAATAACAGAAAGATGAGCTGCCTTTCTGATATTATAATGCGTACACAATGATAGAAGACAAGTATTTGTTTTCATATATATACTTTCAGTGCATATACCCACTTCAATTTTACAGTCATGTTTAAAAAACAAAATTAATTAAATACTCAGACACTATACTTAAAATATACCTATGAAAAACATCCCAGGGAGTACAACTGGTTTGATAATGTGTAAGTGGACATGTCCCTGGATAGGTGCACCATGCAAGAGTCCTCTTAGACTACTTATAAGGAAGATTAGAGAGGAGACTGCAGGCCCTTGAGACGAGTTGCGGGATGAACTTAAAGTGTGGTAGTGATGTACCAGGAGAATTTAGAGGAAAATTTCATCTTAGTAGTAAGGGGAGAACATGGACAATTCAAGAAAACAATCCTAAATTTATATTAAAAATAAGTCAAGACTGGTTTTAAAAAATGTGAAGGTGCTTGAAGCCAGTTGAGGAAGATTTTGAAACTGAATACAGCAGAGGGACACTCGTAACCTTGGGGAATAGAGGACAGTTACTAAAACAGCTGCTACGAGGAGCAAGCCAAAAACTGAACCACAATGCTGCAAAACACTAATTACTTACAGTAAACATCTCGAAACTGCAATTGCCAATGACAGCATTGCAGTGAAGTACAAAGCAGAGTGCCCTTAGGTGGGAGAAAGGTCTATAAAATGAATCTGCCATTATTATTATTACTTCAAATAGGTTTTTAAATGATTACTACAACTGTTAATTTGTACAGTCTGAATACCCCCAGCCAAAAAAAAAAAATGTTTTCAATGTATTTAAGCTTATGAATACATACTTTTTGGTTGATATTTTTAAGCACAAAATCAAAAGACATTGTGTGAATTCATGTGTATATGAAATAAAGTCACCCTCAGTGTGAACTGTATACTACTACTACCACCATTCATACTTTCCAAAGTCAACAATGAATTAAAGAAGAATTACTCAAAAAATTTAAATATTTAATATTTTTCAAATTGATTTTAAACCCCATTCTTTTTACTGAGTCCATCTCAGCGAGACATTAATATAAAAAGAATTTTGGCAATGCAAATGTTGCTATCAAGCTATTTGACTTATCAGTAAGCCCTTAAGTGAAAAGCGAGGACACTGTGTGTTCTTACTCAAAGCTGATCTGTAGGAGGGCTGAACGTAGATACCCGGTAGCTTCTGCTTTATCACTAGTGTACTGCAAAAACAAGCCAAAGACATCGTCAGTTTAAACTGGAAGAATATGCTCATCATGCAATTATACTGACAGCAGAGAGCTCATTAATGCATTTTGAATTGGTCAGTAATGTGTGATAGGAAAACCAAACTCCACCATCCCCCAAAAGGAATACAAAGTCTACTTACAACTCAGCGAGAAGGGAGTACTCTAGGTAGAAGGGTCCATAGGAGGCGTGTGTGCCATTTGTGGCTTGAGTGGCAGAAGCTGGTGATGATGGTTTAGTGATGGGAACTGCATTTTTAGGGATGGAGGGCAGCTGCTTCTTCCCAAAAGGAGGACGAGCCGGGCTGGCTTTCTGCTCGCCTTGACCACCCTGCTCCTCACTGTCAGATCTCTAAAACAAACAAAACAGAGAAGTAGTATCAGTTTAGATTACATTAGACTCATTTGGCAGACGCTTTTATCCAAAGCGACTTACAATATGAGGAAACACTCAAGTTTCAGGACAGTGTGAGAACCAGAGGAGAGTTCTAAGTGCTAAAATCTTTATGTAAGAGCACTGCAGGAAGAAGGACAGGAGATGTTCTCTGAACAGATGAATCCTCAGGAGGTTTTTGAAGCTGGAGAGGGATTCTGCTGCTCTGGTCCCCTTTGGCAGCTCATTCCACCAGCAGGGAACCACAGAAGACAAGAGCCTGGACTGGGTTTGCCTTGTGTGTAGGGATGGCAGAGTTTAGAAATTCAATTGAACTATTTGGTCTGTAACCAGAGCACTGATTCCCAAACCTGGTCCTGCAGAACCCGCTATAAAAGTGCTACTCCACCAAGTATAGCACAGCATTGTTCAATTACAAATCTGTGCAGAATTTAAGTAGCTGTGCTGAATTTGGTTACCCATCTGCTAGGGTATCAAGTGTACTGAACCTGTATTTTTGGATGGAGTGACAAACAGCGCAGACTATTAACCGGTCAAAAACAATGTCACAGAAAAGCCAGTCATGCACCATTGTGCACGACAGGAGGTGGGTGGGCGGCTTTGTGTATTTGTTTATACTAGAGCGCTGCCTGGTGGAGCAAAGAAAACAGGAAAATAGGGCAGGTCCTTCATGACAAGAGTTAGATGTAAACTACATTTGTGCGCTCAATAAGCCTAATTTAGCTGTGCCATCACAGCTACATTATAAGCAGTCAAGCATTCTCACAATAATTCAGATGGTAACAGTTATGTGATCTACATGACAGAAAAGTCAGCAGCATGTCTGCCTCTTACGGACACAACAAAAGTGGGTTAGCTGCTGAGTGAGCAAGTTATTGACCATCAGGCAGGACATGGGTTTGACCTCAAACACCCTTCTGCTCTAAAATGGCACAAGATGCACCCAAACATGTTGTACATCATTCTCAAGGTTTCCCTATTTCTCCCAAGGTTAGGTGTGGTGTGAAAGACCAGGTACACTCTGATAATTTTGCTCAACTGAGTGCTGACTGAAACTTCACTAGTGCCTCCTGTCTGAACTGACCTGAAAAACGGTCACATAAGATAATGAGATGTACAAAGTTCATAATTTAAATGTTGGGAGTTCAGGCTGATAGTAGCTGATCAGCTCCATATCCTTCGTCAATGAATAAAGGCCTGCTGAAATCTTTCTGGGTGTTTTTAGCAGTCTCAAATAATTACATACTAAAGATTTTCTCAGAATAACACTCTACATGGACAAAAGTATTGGGACACACCTGTTTTTCAGGGTTTGGGCTAGGCCCCTTACTTCCAGCGAAGGGCAATCTTAATGCTTCAGTATACCAAGGCATTTTGGACAACACTTTTGCTTCCTTTTCTATTCCAGCATGACTGTGCCCCAGTGCACAAAGCAAAGTCCATAAAGACAACCCCATCCCCATACAGCTGCAAAGGGGGGGGACCAACTCCATATTAAAGTCTGTGTTTGAATGCAATGCCATTACAGTCCCTGTTGGTGTAATGGTCAGGTGTCCCAATTCTTTTGTATAGCGTATATGCTAATATAACAGATTACTCCGTTACTCCGTCAACGGCCATCAATTACCTGGCACCAGCCTACTGCATTTGCACAGAAACTACAACACAGCTGTCGTCAGTCTGGCGGTGGAGAATTAGGACATGAAGAGCCCTGAGGCGTAACTGAAAACCAAGGGAATACAGCCAGCTCCCAGGACTACCACCCAGCCAGCTTCTCTGACAGCTAGGAAAGGTGTTACCACATACTTGAAAGAACCACAAAGCTGGAGACATTATTCTGAAACTTGTTTGCTGCTAACACTCAGCTACTGTAACCTCCTTTGAGCAGCAACACAACAGGATAGGCGTGAGGCAGCGGTCATGAGTCAGCAAGTCTTCAGGCACTGCAGAGGAAATGCATGCATTACTACAAGACAAACTGCTGCTGTGAACCAGTCCACACCATAACACGTTAAACCAGTGGTCACAAGGTGACAGATTCCTCCCTTTATTTATTTACTTTTTTTTTTAAAACAGAAAACAAACTTTCAGAAAATCACAAAAAACAGCACAACTCATATGGGCGAACAGGTTACATTTAAAAGGGTCCATATCCCATAATATCCTGCTATTTTTATTCACCGACATTATGACCTTTGTGTGGTTTTATGTACAAAAAACTGCAGCAATCCATTAATGTGACAATTTTCCGACCTCTACTTGTCCCTTAGAATTAAAAAGGCTGTTTATATTGGCATGCCTTTTTAAAACCAATCTCTGTTGTCTGCTTTGAACATCATTAAAAAAAAAAAAAAAAAAAAAGATTCATTTTAACCTCATCATGTCAGTGTCACTGTGAATGGGTGGAGATAAACTACTGTATGCCAGCATGTAAATATGTAGGTATTCAGGACGCCACAATTTATTCAAAATAGACTGTTATTGCAGCTTAGTTTCCATATATGAATCCTATGGAACATGGAATGAATTATATCTTTTGAAGTTTGCATAGTTCATAGAACCTAAAGTGAAAATTAAGCTAAACAAAATAAATGACACCAGTTACTACTTAATTAACTAATTAATAAGAAAGAAGCCAGGAAAGATAGAAGCCAGGAAAGTTAGAGAGAAAGAATGAAGCCAGGAAAGACAGAGAGAAAGAAAAAAGCCAGGAAAGAAAGAGGAAGGAAGGAAGACAGAAAGAAAGAAAGAAGTACTACTTCACAATAAGTTGCTACTAGCAGTGAAATCCAAAAACCATCTTGCTGCATCAGCATCTTCAGTATGAAGTCACTTATTAACTATGTTGTACATGCACAGCCCTTCGCTCCCTAGTCAGCAACGGGACCACACAGCCTTTGCAACTTCTAGGCCATGTGATTCACCAAATGATGATTTACACTGGCTCCAAAAACTCAAATAAGTCTCCTTTTATGAAGTACTTGAAGAACTGTCAATGCTTTGTGAAGTCAGACTGACAATTTTATTCTTTAGCTCATTGCCAGTCTGTAGTCTTTTAAGGGAGTATCAGAAAAAAAAAAAAAAAAAAAAATTACTGTCTGTGGACCAGACAGGATTTCTAATCTTACCTTACGACCGGCGTTTGTAGACATGCTCCAAAAAGGGTTCATTACTCATTGAGCCTGCGCAGGGTGTGTGCTTCTCTGCCTCTCAACGGCATCTGCAGAATTCACTGGTATATATGAGAGAGAGAGAGCGAGAGAGAGAGCGAGAGCTCATGAGAGACACAGCCAACACAATGTGCAACCTGATACAGGATGACAGCTGCTGACGCCGTCTCTTCTAGTCTATTTCAAAGCGTAATTTAAACACCGTTAGACTAAGTACAACTTCACACTGCAGAACTGATGATTCATATGCATACGTAATAGCTGTCCAACAATAACACTAATAAAACTCTTCTTCTAAACTACCCTTTAGCTACTACACTATATGGACAAAGGTATTGGGACACCTGACCATTACACCAACAGAGACCTCAAGGACATTGCATTCAAACACACAGACTTTAATATGGAGTTGGTCCCCTTTTGCAGCTATAACAGCTTCCACTCTTGGAAGGCCTTCACAAGACTTTGAAGCGTTTCTGTGGGAATTTGTGCCCCTTCATTCTGTGCAGTATTTATGAGGTCAGGAATTGATGTTGGGACAAGAAGGCCTGGCTCTCAACCTCCGTTCCAGTACATCCCAAAGGTGTTGGATGGGGTTGAGGTCAGGGCTCTGTGCGGGCCAGTCAAGTTCTTCCACACCGAACTAATTCAACCATGTCTTTATGGTGCTTGCTTTGTGCACTGGAGCACAGTCATGCTGGAATAGAAAAGGTTCTTTCCCAAACTGTGTCCACAAAGTTGGAAGCATGACGTTGTCCAAAATGTCTTAGTATGCTGAAGCATTAGGATTGTCCTTCACTGGAAACAAGACGTCTAGTCCAAATCCCCAAAAAACACGTGTCCCAATACTTTTGTCCATATAGTGTATTTGTTTCTGAATTTGTACTACGACTGCACTTTTGTCCATTTGTTCTCTGCATTTAACCCATTCACCAAGTGAAGCAGTAGGCAGCCAGGAACACAGCACTCGGGGAGCAGTGTGTGGGGACGGTACCTTACTCAAGGGTACCTCAGTGGTGCCACTGTCAGTCCTGGGATTCAAATCCACGCCCTGCTGATCACAGGGGCAACTCCCTAACCATCAGGACACCAGCTGCTTCAGCAACACAATACTGTCAGATGATTTTAATGTTGTGGCTAAGAATGGAAAACTATACAGTATTTATACTTTACTACAATGTGGTGTTTACATACACAACTATATCTATTATTAAAGTGCAACAGTTTTCTATAATTGCTGTTGAATTATAGAAGTGTTGCAGAAATGCATCTCCATTTTAGAAACGCCAACACCAAGAGCTCACTTTCCCGTGTATTTCTGACATTTGTGTGACTTTTATCATCTTAATAACCTGCAAGTAGTAATAAAATGCCAACATATAAATTATTGAGTTACTATGGTGATGATTAAACCGAGCTAACGTTTGTTATTAGCCTTCATGCTAGCTTCAGTTAGCCAGTTTTGTTATCTTAGGTGTAAATACTTACTTGAAAAAAGGCCAGACACGCAAAGTCGAAAGCACATCAACTCTTTAAGACCTCCGACTCTCTTTTAACGAATATTCAGATGTGTTTTATCCATTCGGGTTAAAAGAAGAGACCTAAACGCCAGTTAGCAGCAGCAGCTAATCCATAAATCTGGAGATGCAGGCATTCCAAATTCCTAAACGGCTCAGTAGCCTGATAATAGGCGGGATGTATGTAAGGGAGACGTCTCATTGGCTGATTAAACGATTCCAAAACGCTCTCATTGGCTACCCGAGACGGGTATGCCAGAAGAGCTGCACGATGATTGGCCATCACGCTGTCAATCTGTAACTATTGTACCAGCACTGTAGATACTGCCCAAGATACGAGCTTCACAGACCCAAATATTCAATTATAAATGGCATAAAATACAAAAAATAAAGGCGTGTGGTGTGAATGAGGAGGATATTTCACAAGACGTTGAGTAGAACAGGACAAGGGTAACAAAACACGTATTCTGGCTCGTTAATATGACAAAAGCTGGTTAGCTTAGCTAGAATGTTATATATACACATCCTAATGGACAAAAGTATTGGGACGCCTGACCATTACACCAACAGGGAGTTTAATGACACTGCATTCAAATACAATACCATTAAAGTGTCGAAATCCTGGTGAATATCTAGTTAGCTAAAACTTCTGAATCAGCAAAGAACACAAAAGCACTAACTAAAGGCTGGACCGACAGAAAGTCTCTGAACGACCACACAAACGAATACATTATATGGACAAAAGTATTGGGACACAGCTGTTTTTCAGGGTTTGGGGTAGGCCCCTTACTTCTAGTGAAGGGCTTGCTTCAGCATTTTCAGGACAAAAGTATTGCCCTTCACTGGAAGTAAGGGGTTAGCCCAAACCCTGAAAAAAACAGGCGTGTCCCAATACTTTTGTCCATATAGTGTACTTTAATAAACCTTTAATTCCTTACCTCGTTAAAGTCCTGAGATGTCAGACAGTTTTAAAGACTTCATTACTGTTCTTTTTGAGCCGTTTTGTTGTTAACCGCGTCCCAGCTGTGCTACTTTCCTCTCATTGGCTTATAGAGACGAGGCTAAATAACTATTGGCTCGTTACCCTGTCAATCACTCCGAGAAGAGTTTTTGCGATTTAAAGTCCTCTTGTCCTCTTTGTTGTACGCTCTAGGTAAAACATAGATACGTTTATTTACATACACTATAATGGACAAAAGTATTGGGACGCCACCCATTACACCACCATTGACTTTAATGACGTTCAAATACATAGACTTTAATATGGAGTTGTTCCCCCCTTTGCACCTTTAACAGCTTCCAGTCTTCTTGGAAGGCTTTCCACAAGATTTTGGAGTTTCTGTGGCAATTTGTGCCCATTCATTCTGTAGAGCATTTATAAGGTCAGGCACTGATGTTGGTCTGCTCTTGATAAAACATGGACACTTGTGTTTACATATATTGTAAGCAAAATAAAACTGATTATATTAGAAGAAGATTAAGATTATTAAGTATAAGATACTATAAGATTACGATAATAAGATAATATTAAAGTATAATAGATAACAAGGTTATTAAGTAGGTTATGAAGAAGATATTATAATATAAACATATATTGAACTTCAAAAATGAATGCTCTGTCTAACGTTTTTATTATATTATATTAGATTAAGATTATTAAGCAGAAGAAACTATAAGGTTAGTATACCTTATAGTATACTCAGAGTCTCTCCTCAGCATCCTTCTCCCAACACAAAGTCTTTCTTCAGATTCCTTCTCCCAACACACTCAGAGTCTCTCCTCACCATCCTTCTCCCAACACACTCAGAGTCTCTCCTCAACGTCCTTCTCCCAACACACTCAGAGTCTCTCCTCAGCGTCCTTCTCCCAACACACTCAGAGTCTCTCCTCAGCGTCC
>JBBPCZ010000042.1:17672384-17699187 GCA_037974445.1 Brycinus macrolepidotus
CTTTTTACTGCTTTCTTGTTTGTTTGCATTTATTCTGATGTTCTCTTGTGTTTTTGCTGGCAGAAACAAACCCACTGTTGATATAAATGGTTTCAAACAATTTGCACAGGTGCCTAAGACTTTTGCACAGTACTGTATATATATATATATACACACACACAAACAAAGTGCATTAAAATAAATGGGTACACAATCAAACAAACAAACAAAAAAATCAGAATAAATATTTATGAGAATGCTAAGCTAAAAAGGTATCTTTTAAGTGCTTTAAAAGTGCCTATTAAAAGTGTGTAAAGATTTTGGTACCATGCTACCATAGCATTGCACAGATGATCCATAAACCAAGGCATTCATCATCATCCATTTAGAAAGTAATGTAACGTTTATGGAATATCCGCTTATGGAATATTATGTGATGTCCGCCTTATTTGGCTAAATAGCTGTGATATGCATGCATTCAGATAAAGTTACAAAGAAATGAAAACCAATGTGCTTAAACTGAATGTAATGTGTGTGCTGTGATAAAGTTACCATTCACAGTCTATGCCCAGTCTATCCAGTCCACAAAACAGTTGCAGAAACAGTTTAAAGTTGCTGTATTTGTGATGTCACAGAACCAACACATTTACGTTAATCTATTCGGCCTATAGCAGTTTAGCCCCACCCATTCACAGTGATGTTGTTTGGAGTGTTTTAGCCAGGACTTCCTTTTAAATGAAGTGCAATATTAGGTAGGAAATCAGAACAGAGGTCATTCGCATATACAGTATCAGTCATAAAGGCATGCCTGATTAATTCTTGATAATAAAAAGATATTGGAAAACAGTCAAAATATGTAGAAACAAATCATGCATGTTTTTGGCTTAAAACGGCATACATTTGAAAAGTGAGTGTGTGGCCTTTAACAGTATGTGATAATTAACATAAACGAGAGATTATTCTGGGCTGGAGTGTATACATTAGGCCCATTTTTTGCAGTTACCTAAAGTGCCAATGCTGCTGGAGCCATGTGTCGCTCGGCGCTCGAGCGGCCCGGCCATCAGGCATTGATCTACACGTATATCTTACGCTGCATTTCCCAAGCCTCAATCAACAGATGCAGCCGCACAATTGATTAGCAAGGCAGTCAATGAGCAAGTCTCTTTGGAAACATATTTATTTATGTGTGTATGTAGATAAGTTAGACGTCCATTACTGTGATTACCTTTGAGGGTTGGCAGAACAACAGATGTTCAAGGACAACTCATTCAATATTACTTAGCACAGAGTGGCTGCCGTCATCATGGCCGCTGCCAGAGAGAGAGAGAGAGAGAGAGAGAGAGAGAGAGAGAGAGGGAACAGGAAAAAAGCAGCAAGGCAGCTCAGCCCGTTCTCCCTACAATAGCGTTCATTTTCAACATTTCGTCACTCCAACAAGAAGGGTATGGGGTTCACTGTTCAATTGATAAACATGATTTGTGAGTTTAGAAAGCGCTCCACTGAGCAATGCCTTGGCTGTTTAGAGTCAGGACAGGCTGAAGTTGGCCCCCAAAGCAGTTTGTTTCGTTTATGTGTGTGTGTGTGTGTGTGTGTGTGTGTGTGTGTGTGTGTGTGTATTACCTAACAACAGATCTGTTACAAAAAATGAATTCAATAAAATAATAAAAGCCTAACAACACACAAGTATCACTGAACACACTAAAAGAGAATTTCAGAATATACAGAATATAGAACAAATACAAGGTATACAAGGTTAGAATCCCACCTGTCTTCTTTATTTGTATACTGTTTAATCTTTTTGCCCCTCAGTCCTCCAGCACCAAGTTTGGGTTCCATTGCTTAGTTAATATTGCTCGAGGCGCTAGAGGCTGCTCTTATGTAACATCTACATGTGAGAGTGTTGTGTGAAATAAGAATGTCACTTCACTTTCACAAAATATGCTAAATCTGACTCATTAAGGCAGTTGTGGATCTTTAAATTCATTGTAGACAAGTTACAACGTGTATTGTATAATATAATTTTTCCATTTTCGTCCTGGAATAGTTTCGAGGCCTGCAAAAAGGGCACATGGAGATGAACAGCGGACAGATCTTCGGTAAAGTCCTCCTAAGAAAGCATCAAATTCCATAAAAATCCACACAGATTAGTATCATCAAGGTCGAAGGGACCTTGATGAGGAGAGTTAGTCAGGATTAGTGTTAGAAAGGAGCAGAAATGTGAAGCGGAGCTGGATCATAGCCTGAGGCCCGTTTTCAAGTGTGAATGATCTCAGATATGAGGTGAAAACAAGATAAAATTGCCTTACACTCTAAGACTGTGGCCCCCAACACTTCTGTAAATAATGCTACAATATTTGACGCACATTCTCTCAAAACTAATATTAGATCCCAATTCCAGCTCTTCAGCTTATGCAGGCACGACACGGAAGAGAAGTGCACGAGTCAGGACACGAAACGAAAATGAAAAGTCGAAGCAGAACAATTTGCATTGGGGCTGGATGAAATGCTAATTTGTTCCCACACTAAGCCTTCACCAATCACTCCCATCCGTTTGGACTGATTGTGCCGCGCATGGATGCGCCCATTCATTAAAACCAAAATTATAAACATAAAGCATATCTCCGTATTAATATTTCTCCTTTTTGTGAAAGCTCAATCAACCATAATGTCCTAATTTTTTCGTCTCAGAACCTCATTTCACATTATCGCGCTAGCCAAGAGACGGGTGTCCCAAAAGGGATTTATTTCATTTATCAGGATTATTGAATTAAATTAAAGAAGACACTTAGCGCAGGCGGGGCGTGGGGAACTCATCTACTTAGAGCTACTCTTAAGGATCATTTGGGCAAACACATTAGAGACTGCAAACTCTGCTCTGTTACAATCCAGCTGCTCGCTTCATTCATGAGGTGGGCGAGTTAATGCCCGTGGCCCTTATCACTTTACATCTGGGTTTACAAGACCTACGGATCTGGAAACCTGAGTCTGTATATCAGGGAAATGCAGGAATAGTTCTCTTAGCACACACTGCCTTTTGCTGTTCAGTAACTGAGGCATGTCATTCCCATGGCATTAAAGGGAAATTCCACTGATTATTTAAGATGTCTGCATAATTCAGTGGCTGAGATGTAAATACAGACTTTCAGAGTGGTTTGATGTTAAATGGTTCATTGTAGAGCAACCTACCGACTCAGATTTCTTTACAAAGGTAAAGAGGCTGCAATGGATTGGATTGCAATGGATTAAAAGAGGTCTACAGTACAAATATAGTTATCTTATTTACTATATAGAGCAATGGCTGACATGCCTTCTGGGTTTTTATATGTATAATGGTGTAATAGTGGTCAATATATAAAAAGAAATCATTTTCTTTGAGTACTGGGTACTATTTTAACTCCCTGCACGTACATCTACACCCTCTATGCATCTTAAAAATATGTATCGTAAAACAAATTCTTGTAATTTATTGTATAAATCTCATAACTCTATGAAATGTATTATAAGTCTATTGTATCACAAATCTATTGTATAAAAAAGCCTCCACCAAAGCCTCACAATGTGCCTGTAACCATTTCATTTAATAACACTCTGTGAGGTAACTTTAAAAGGCGTTAAATACTTCAGACGCCTGGTTCCTATCATCATCATTGTAAATCTTTTTGACTTGGTAAGTTTCTGTAGAACAGCACATTTCACACCAAGCCACTGTGAATAGCTCTGTTCACATTTTACTGATTTAATTACTCAGAAATTTTGAAAAAGTGGGTGTAATTCTCCTTTAAAGAGACAATCACAGTCTGATAAGTAATGGAATATTGGTAATAATGTGTATAATAGCTATAAATGCTTAATTTTTAGAGAAGTGTTTAATGGTCTTGTCCGAAAGAAAACAGTAAGTGACATAAAACAAGAAGTGACAGAAAGGATGTTTTACCAAGTGCTTTCTTTTGAAATAGACATGTTTGCATAAATGAGCATAAAATACATCCAGTTCCATGCAATGGATCAAATGTCCAGTTTTCCAAGCACAAAAATCTGCACTGTTTGTTTGCTAGAGGACAGCAGGTGGCAGGCTTTCTCCACGGTTGGCCCGCTGCTGTCCTCTTGGGCTGAACTTGTGAAGCCCTGTTCTGTGATGTGAGTTTCCCAAGCCTCTCTGCTTCTGCCTGTGAAATGCATTCCCCCCATTAAAGCGATTTTAAAAGGCAGCACCAGGGCTATAACCATCATCTCCCCAAAGCCTGTGCCACACAGAACGGCATGTGGTGGCTGCCACAAACAAAGGCATGGCACTCTTCTCCCCGATCGCCACCATTCCAGCCCCACGCCTGCCAGAGGCAATTACAGCCCGGGCCCAGTGTGAGGTCTTAGTGAGGCAATCACTGCTAACAAGATCAAGGGCTAACACCACTACCCTCCAACACCTCTCCTTCTCTCTCGGCCACTCCCTCCTTGGCGAGTTTCTCTCCCTTTCTTCCCTCGTGTATCTCCTTTTCTTTGGCCACGCTCCGGAGTTCCAACACTCTGTAAAAATGTTACGGCGCAAACCCGAGGCCCAAACAGCCTGGAGATGCAATACAGGCAACTCTGATATTTTAAACCCAATTTTCATGGGCACGCTCTTACGATATTTTGTAATATTCATTCATAATAATATATTAATTCAATTTAACACAAACCATTAACACCAGCCTCTCTAAGCCTCCCTTTTGAATTAAGCAGGCTGATTTTGTTACATTACATCTGCAGATTTGATCACTCAGATAAGCTATTTTTGCAGATTTGTTTCCACATCTTTCCACATCTATTCAGTAGGGAGTGAATAGTGCATTCTGTAATATGGAAAATGTTTACATATTAAATCTTCTTCTTTCATTTTAGTGAGGGAATTTTTTTTTTTTTTCAGGATATGGGCCCTTTAATGTTGCGTGAGCGTGACTCAAGGGCTTTTTCCCCCTTAGTCATTTCAGAACACACTGCTGACATACACACTTCCATCGGGTGTATTTTTTCCACTTGTTTTCATGCAGTAGCAGGGCGTTCCATTGACATCTAACGCACACTCTTGTTCAGCAAAGGCATCAATTAGCTCGATGATTCACACTGATTCCTTTTGTAGTAACATTAGCTTTCTGATTAAACTAGTCTTTGATTGTGAGCGAAAACCCTGGAAGAGCTCACAAATGAGAACCAGCAAGAGAGTGAGAGATAAAAGCACTTTAGGCCTGTTTCTCCAACCAGAGAGTGAGAATGCTAGTTGAGCAGTCTGGTGGAGCGGGAGAGGGAATCCACAGCTCAGGTTTCTGGGTAATTGAGTCTAATTTAATCCCCATCTGATCCACACCAAGCGACATCATTTGAGGAAAGTAATTGTTACGCAAGAGCGTAGCACCAAACACATGCAGTTTTAAAGCTCAGTGACTTCAGGCGTGTCTCTCCTTGCAGGTTACAGGTAGCGAGTGACAGGTGGAGGTGATACCTGAGCAGCACTGTCCCGAACCAACCCTGAACGCTCTCGGACAGAAGCTGAAGCAAATGGCTCATAAGCCTGCCTGCTATAAGGATCTCTCGATCCAACTCTGAGCAGCAGTAAGAGAGATGCGCAGTAAAACCCCATGAGTGTTTAATGAACTTCTAGTGAGTTTATATTAGTGCACTTTGTAGAGATTTGTGTGTACCTGCTAATTTAACTGATGCTGGGGAATCGCCCAGACTACATACCCAAGCTCCACACCAACTGCATTCTGTAGCAATTGAGGTTGGACGCATTTTACAGAAAGTTGGCTCCCGTTCAACTGAATATGTTTATGTAGGAATTTTGATTCACCATATAATATTAAATACATTTTTAAAAAAGTAAAGTGGCCTCTTATAGTCACGCATGAACACGGCACAGCACACGGTGTGAACAATGTGAAATTCTTCACCAAGTGAAGCAATGGGCTGCGACCAACAGGAGGCGCCCGGGGAGCAATGTGTGGGGACGGTACCTTGCTCAAGGGTACCTCAGTGGTGCCACTAGCAGTCCTGGTATTCAAACCCAAGACCTTCTGTTTGCAGGGGCAACTCCTTATCCACCGGGACGCCAACTGCCAAGTATTTTGTTGTAGCGAATCGAAACTTGGAAAGTTGAAAAAAGCAATGAAATAGTCATCTAACGCCAGATTGGGGCCTTCTCTCACACAACAGGATTTCTTGCTTTAGACTTAGGTTAATCTAACCCTGGGTTTTCCCTGGTGGGTCCCTTTCTACCAGGCTACTTCACAATGGCAATGTCTGGCTTAAATAACTCTGAGACCAATCAGGACTGAACCCCTGACCAATCAGGAACATCTTTTGGCAGAGGTGGTCCCGCTACATTTTTAGGTCTGCAGCATCTATCACAAGATCACTTTCCAGAGGAGGAAACACACCACGATACATAGAGATCACGTCTATAAAGCACCTATTACTCCAGTAAACATTAACTTGGTGGCGGTGGCAATAATGTTGTGTTTCACTGTTATAAATACTTTACTTTCTATGGGTTTACATAGTTAGATTTCTTTATCACTCATCAAAAATCCACTCCACTCCTCCTCATGTTTCACACAACTTGCCTTTGGTCATAAATGTCACACTGAGATCTAAACTTGGATTAAAAGAGGTCTAAAGTATCTAAACCAGGATGATCTAAACCTGGATTTAGTCAGTCATGGCTGCATTTGCCATGTTCTGTGAAGCTAAAATGTAGGACCCTTGATCTGTTTTAAGAGTGTCACCATTTCCACACATTAAAAATAATTATCATATGAAATGAACAGTGTATTCTAAATATATGCACAGTAATTAGACCAAATTCAGTCGAATGCTCCAGTTTCATATTTACTTGAATGGGATTTTTTGGCTGCGTTCTGTAGAGCTTGCCCAAGCTCGAAACAGTTGCTTTGAAAGAGTGCAGAGCTTGGACATGTTAGTTCCCCAATGCACTCATGAAGCCCTTGCTTTAACCCGGTAACTTGGCACGAGCGGAGCATTAGCTGCAATTGGAAACCGGTACACTGGTGAGGTGATACTGGTGATGAATATGTATTAGTCTGTCTGTCTGTCTCTTTTCTGTCGTGTCCCACCCCTGGTGGCCTTGCATGCCCACAGTCCCTCTCGGGGAAGACTCTGGCCTCACGCGTGTGTCGCTAGCATTTGTTCTGGCAGCTCGCTAAATAATTTGTGCTCTGTTAGCGGGGTCATTGGATAGAGAAGCTGGCCGCTGAATAATTAATCACCAGCTACAATCTGAGCTGCCCTCTCTTATTTCCTTCTGCTCGGTCTGCCGCGATCCCCCTCGCATGACCCACCCTCCTGCTCTGCTCTTCCGTCTTCCGTTCTTTTCAGTTGAAGTAATCTCTGGCAAAAATGGTGGAAAGAAAATAATAATAACAATAATAAAAGAACAAACTGGCAGAGTTTGTCCTGATCACGGCCCAAAGGAACCCCCTCCCCGCTCACACATCCCAACGTTTGTCTTCTCTGTTGTTGTAGACGGAAATGAAAACAAAACCCTGCGCGGCCGCGGGGCTTTGTATACCTAGCTAATTGCGTTTCATTATTCAGAGCACAATGGCAACCTGAGGAGAGGAGATGAAAGGGCTACAGTTGTTCTTGTTAGGGCCGGAGTGTAGCTTATTGATGTGGCAGTGTCTCAGACGTGCAGGAACAAATGGCGGATCGGTACCTGGCGGCCCCGTCTGCCTCAAAGTGAATATTAATGACGGCCGTCTTCATTACGGCCCAGTCAGAAACTGGAGCGCAGGCCGAAATACACACCTGGAGACCAAAGCGAGTGAGTGAGCTTCAGTTTAGCCTGTTTGGTGGTTGCTCTAGTCATGGTGGAGGGATCTGACTGCCAGCCTATTTGCTGCCTGGCTCGACTCTTCCTATTTTACTGCTCTCGCTTACAGGTTTACATGCACAATGGCTAGCTGTGTGTCAGTCACTAGTATTGTTTCTACACATCAAAGTCCACCGACACATTGACTGTGGGTCAACTAAAATGACTACAGATTGGAATCACATTCAGTGGCTACCGCTAAATCAGTTTATTTAGAAGTAAAGGACCACTGCACCTGAACACAGTTCGTACTGATTGGTCATGTAGTTTGCATGAGTGACAATACTGATACGACCCTTTGCATTGCATCAATGGGATATTTTGATATTTTGAAATCTTATTACTTTTTACATAGAACTTTTTTTTTTACTTTTTACATAGTTTTAAAATACCAACTGCTTTTTACATTGTATCAAACAATCGAACCAATAGAATTTATATATATATGACTCCTAGCTGTCCATGCTTAGTAGCCATGATTTCTCAATTAATGCTTCAACTCAGTTGATAAAAACACCCCTGCTTCATATTCTGTTTGTTGCGATATAAACATCTGAATTTGACAGCTGTGGGACTGTGGAAAACAGAATTCAGCTTGAATAACTGCGATTATGTAATATATATGACAGGCCTAGTGCCAAAGCAACTAAAATGATTGTGAACTGATTTTGTGCACTGAATCCCAAAGAATCCCAAATTAATATGTAACTAAGTACTTTAAACTGCTAAAAATGTCTTAGTCCTAGTTTTTCCTCAGAGGAGTCTCATCCTTCATGCTCTTATTCCTTGGACCGAGCTGATTTTGAACCAAACCGCACAGAAATTTGTGTAAGCAAGTACGTTCAGGAGGAGGATAAACAGATCTGAGTGAGAGAGGCTGGGAGAGATACCAGAAAGAGAGGTCATGTTGTAAAAGTATTTGATTAAGGGGCTCGGTTCAGATGTGATTGCATGCTTTTCTCTCTGTGGCTCGCCATCGCAAATGCTCAAGTCCATAACACATGACATTACATAAATCAGAGCATACGGTCTGTCGCCAGCACTTCGGAGCCAAACAGCCCGACAGCCAAACACTGTATGTCTCCTCGTGTGTGTGTGTGTGTGTGTGTGTGTGTGTGTGTGTTTGTGTGGGTGTGTGTGTGTTTTTGAAGAAGAATGACAGCGGATGTATGTGTCCTCATATCTGCGCCCCAGATGCTGCTGCTTTACTGTAAAAGATGCTCATGGCCTATAATTCAAACACAGGCACAGTCATCATTCAGGGCCTTAAAATAACCCTCCTAACTATCACAGGAATGATCTGTTAAAGACAGAGCCTTACTCAGAGCTAGCTATGGCAGCTTGCGCCTTCAGAGTTTCGCTGAAAAGCAGCCCTCGGCCACACACGACTGCTCGTCCCATGGTAATGACACGCTGGCCTAGGAAGCAGATGAGGGCTGGCATTACAAAACTTTCCTCCTGCAAAAGAGACGTTGTGGTGAACCAATAAAGGAACATTTAGCCTGTCACTGAACAAAGTCACCAACTCTTGCTCATGAGAAAGAGAGAGAGAGAGAGAGAGAGAGAGAGAGAGAGAGAGAGGAAAAGGGGAAATTAGCCCGCTGTCAGATAACCGCATCTTGCTGGACGTGTCCATTTCTATCAGGTCCCCATAGAGCATCAGCCAAAACTGACTGGTTCCCCTCTGCGAGATGGCTTGTTTCGGGGGACATCCTGTTTGCAGCTACCAGCAACTACAAATGACATAATTACAGAAAGCAGAAGGGAAACACTCGCGTGCATTACTGTCCCTGAGACATAAGCCACAGATGCAACTAATTTTGCTTCAACACAACATGGGTGGAACTACATTGCAATGGTTTGCGGATAGGGATGACTGTGTGTGTTGTTTGTGTGTGTGTGTGCGTGTGTGTGTGTGGTGTGATTCTTGGAATTCATGAAAAAAAACCCCAGTTAAACCACTGAGATGTACGCTGATTTACACTCTTTAAAGATTTACACTCTTCAAAGATTCTTTAATAAAAGCAATGGCTATATATAGAACCATGACTACTCAAAGAACCACTTAAATGGTTCTTTGCAGGTCAGAAAATGGTTTTTTTATGTAGGCTATTATTTATAATTAGTTATATAAGCAATACTGCTACTACTGATAATAATAATAATAATAATAATAATAATAATAATAATAACCAGATTTGAGTAGTAATGTGACGAAAAGGTTTAAAGACAAAATGAAGTTTGAAGATCGACCAAACCCTCTCACAGGAAGAGAGGAAAACAGAAAAGGAAATGTTTGTTGTAATGATACCTTATGGCTGATTTGTTTGAAATCAAGTCTAAATGCATTGGTTGCGTTTATATGCGATTCTGAATGAGCCTACATATTATTATTAAGACTGTCCATTCACACAGGCATGTACTGGTTGCTGTATTTTGAATGGCCATTGGTACTGTAGGAGATGTGAGCAAATGTAGCCAAGTGTAAACATACCAAATTTCAACAGTTTTGCACAAGCGGTTCTTGAGGCATTGAAATGAATCCGATGCAGGGCTCCCTATGGAGGGGCGGCCGGCGGCCTAGTGGTTAGGGAGTTGCCCCTGCAATCAGTTTGAATCCCAGGACTGCTTGTGGCACCACTGAGGTACCCTTAAGCAAGGTACCGTCCCCACACGCTGCTCCTAGGGTGCTGCGTCACTGGCTGCCCGCTGCTTCACACTGAATTTCACATTGTTCACACTGTGTGCTGTGGTGTGTTCACGTAACAAATGGATCCATTACTTTACACACTTTAAATTTGGCATGTTTTCAAAGAATGGGGGTTGTGATGCAGTGTGAATGAATGCAAATTGTGTGTCAAGTTTACATTTTTACATCACAAGATATCGACTAGTGAAATGCTAGATTTTTGCATTGACAATGTATACTAGATAGCCCTACTCCACAAAAATTAGAGTCGTATGTGCTGGGCTTATGTGTCTCCTAGCACCTGTTCATATGTTCTCCTAGCATATGTTCAGTGAAGCTGATAAAATGACCAGTAAGTGTAGATACAAATGTGTACTGGGTTAAATGGATAGTTGGCGTATGGTTCTTTAAAGAAACTTCCATATAGCACCAACAAAGGCCTCTTATTTTGGTCCCATTAGAATTAGACCTAATAGAATTGGTTCTATTGGTCAAATAATCTTTTTTAAAGTATATAAAGATCTTGTAACATCCACTATTGGAAACAATGGTTCTGCCAAAACCGATCTGTCTTTTCATAACCACTGTTGCCAATAGTGTATGTTACAAGATCTTTATATACCCTAAAACAACGTTTTTGCAAAAAGTAAGAAAAATCTGGTGCACAGAAGTTGTGTGCGGGTCCCACACAGTATAATGAGCTCAGTTGAGGAGAATGACTTAGAACACACACACACACACACACACATACACACACACACACACACACCACAGTAACCGTGGTTGTAATAAATTGCCAGGCAGTCATCCTCATCTCCTGTACAGTGCCTGCGTCTGAGTGCTGGCTAATATGAGCGCTAGCCTCATTTTCCAGGTCTGCACTCAGCTCTCTCTGCACACTCGAAACCAAACGAGCCATGAACCACCAACCACAGCTTTCATTTATCACACAAAAATAGGCCGATATTAATAAAGCACCCCTGATTCCTGCTTAACGGTGCACTTGGACTTGCCTCTGAAGGGATGTTGATGTGTTCGGGCCTCCAGCTGAACTAGGGTAAGTAGTCCCAGAAGCATCAAAGCATAAAGATCATTATGAGCTATAAGTAACATTTCTTTAAACATTTCCTCTAATAATTAACCACTTAAGCTGCAGAGCCACTCTTTCAAACTACATATTACTTTCAAAGCAGTGAAACTGTAAGATTTTACAAGGCACTGAACCAGCTTGGACCAAGCATGACACTACTATTAAATTTAACCACATGATCATAGTTCATTGAGAAGGTGAATAACGAATGACAGTCGTCACTCACGATAGTCATTTTGCAATTATACAGTCATACACAAAAAATCAGCAAAATGTCATTTGACTGGGGGTGTTCAAACTTTTGCTTTCCATTCTAAATCGCGACTAAAAGTCAAATAAAGGATGTCTATAATGGGCAAAATGTTTAAAAACAAGAAATAATGAAGGCACGCAGGCAAGAAGGAGCAATAAGGAACAAAGGAACAAATAATACGCAGAATACAAAAAGAACAGCTGACATTTCCAAAGCACAATGAACCTTTTCTCTTATTTATAGCACAGAAGAAAGATTTTTTCCCCCTAAAACCCTCTCCTAATGAACATCAAAATATATAAACCTTGAATAATACCATTAAAACTAATTAAAGAAAATCAAAGCAACTATAAAACAGCATAAACAACTTGGCCTGGTGGGCAATACTGTCTGCTTTACGCCAGCATACCCGGAACAGAGCAGTACTTTACTGGAATTTAGACTGTAGACAGAATACAGGCAGTGATTTACTAATAATAATAGGCATTTTATAAACATGCTCATACACACACACATTTAGGGTCAGCACCCATCCAGGACTGCCATGGATTGTCCTGTGTTTTGGGTTGTAAGTCCAGAAAAAATGGCCCGTAAAACATCGGTGTACATTTTCTTGTACAAATCAATCCAAAAAAGGTTTAATTTGGATTGATTTGTATTTGGATACAGTTTACAGTAAATATATATGTACATAAAAATATATATACATATGTACATGTATATATACACATCTCTCTCTCTCTCTCTCTCTCTCTATATATATATATATATATATGTATTTGTGTGTGTGTGTGTGTGTGTGTGTGTGTGTGTGTGTGTAGAGAGAGAGAGGGAGAGATCCACATACTCACAAGCCTAAAGTTACTTTTGAAATGATACATTAGAGACTTGGAGTCTGGATGAAGGGGCAGTAAGCCAGTAAATCATTTGCAGTCTTCTGCCTCAAAATAGTCATAGTCATGATGAATGTGAGTCTACTGGAAACAATCTATGAGCAGTAATAATCTTTTGTGTGTGTGTGTGTGTGTGTGTGTGTGTGTGTGTGGTGACAAATCCCAGAACATTTTAAGGTCAGCTATCCTTTTAGTTCAGTTTGTGCCATTTCGGCTTTTAACCACATTTCCCAAATGTCAGTCTCCACATGACAGATTTCTGAAGCCTCTCTCCTTTCACCAGTTAATTTCAGTAAAAACGTGCTCCCTTTCATCTTAGGTGACTTCGGCTGCTGAGGTGCTTAGGTCACATTAGCTTTTACACCTTGGATACAAAAACCAAAGACACAATCAAGGACATTAAAATGAATTTCCCGTCAGTAAAGCTTCTAATAGACAGATGATTTGTGTAATTGAGAGAGAAGACAACATAAAGCTCTTATAGTTCAGTAATTGACTCTTTATACCCCCACTTCATTTAGAGAAAATATGGAAAAAAGTCTAAGAAGAAGAAGAAGAAAAAAAAAGAAAAAGACATAATTTCTCGCTCGGAGCGAAATGGCTAATCTACTCCCGCCTGTTCCATCCTGGCTGTATTTAATTGATAGAAATTGCACGCATCAAAGAAAAAGCACACTGAGATTTAATGGGCATAAAATGGACATTAGCATTTTAAAGAGCTGGATTAAAACATTAATCCAGGCAATATTTTTTTTTATTCATCCGACTTTTCCTCCAATGAGATTGGCTGAGCCTAATCACTCCTAATGGGGCTTAAACTGGCTTCCCATCCAGCGACGCTCGCAGGGATAACACCAAACTTAAAGTTTCCTAAGAACGCATGCAAGAGCTTAAAATCCCCAAGTGTCACTTTGGAGAAGCAAGATTCTGATTAAGATGTTAACAGACACGCGTGCGACGTGTTAGACAAAGTAGCGTCTGGTGCGCATGGACAGATAAACGTCCGGTTGGGCTTGTCTGAGTTTAGACGTGCTGAAAGAGAGATATGAACTTACCCTGCAAATCTGCAGGCAGCCAGGCTAATTCTTGTTAAAGCAGAAGGTTTATGGTTTCAAATGGGGTGTTGAGGTCTGCATCCTTGATTTTTACCACAAACATTTTGGGAACATTTACACCGCTTCCCCAAAATATAGTTCATTAGCCGAAGCATGCTCAAATAGACTTGCTTATGTTGTTTCTGACACTGTACGTCATGCTGTTATCGATCAAAACGGGCAACAGTTAAGACAACATTTAGACAGATGGCTCCTACCGTTTTAATGAACTATTGTCCATTTTTAATGTAAGCAAACAAGTCTGAGATTACTTCACAGCTCTGTGATTTTAGGTGAGCGTGTGATGAACTGTGGAGTGTGTGATGATTTGAAAACTAGAAAAAAGAAACATTCATGCTTCATGATATCATTCTTCAAAGTAATATGCGTGTCACGCAGTGTCAGAAACCACATAAAGAAGTCCATGTAAGATTACTTAACTTTTTTTTTTGCATGATGCTAATATAAGATAGCGCTATTTTGGCCAATTGAAGGCCATGAATACATTTTATATTTTATTTATATTTTATAGCGCTCTAATAACACAATAACACAAAATAAGGCATGGGGTACTCGCTCATTTAATACCCTGCAAACCTTTTGTCATATAACTACAAACATGGACCAACCATACATTCAGTTGCACTGTTTTTTTTTTTTGTTGCATTCACTTTTTGGCTGCCTTTTTTTAAAATGTAGCTAAAAAATGTACCATGTTCTTTACTTTATATGTTGCAGTTTAACAGACTGTTGCCAGTTCCTGGGTCAGTAAGTATGTATCTGTTACCTGTCAGCTGTAGTCTTTGCATTGTGTCCAGGTGCAAATTTGGAGAGTTCAGAAGTGAATTCTGGAGTTCGGAATCAGAATCAGAATCAGAAAACTTCATGTTGCAACTGCACAGACATACAGAAACCCAGAGACAAGAACAATATAAAACATAAAGTCTAAATAAAATCAAATAAAAACTACTCTAGATGAAATACACTACGCTATATACACAAATGCTGGGGTATAAATACTACAGATTCGTAACTTATAGTTAAGTGAATTTCTAGTAACACAGATCATGGTTAGGAGTCTGTTATTGCATGTGTAGCAGTAGATCAGTAATACTGACATAACAAGTGATATTTCACATGGTAGAATCATTGCACATAATGAAATAATTTAGCTCTCAATAAGAAAAGTGCCTGATATTCCACATAGTAGTCTACGGCACAGAGTAATGAGATAATAATGCACATCATGATAAAAATTTAAACCCAAAAAGAAATTAAGTAGCCTCAGGTTATTGCACAGATTATTGTGTGGGTGTGAGGCAGGGGGAGGAGTTGTAGAGTCTCATTGCCGCGGGGAGGAAGGATTTTCTGTGGCATTCAGTGGAGCACTTTATGCTGGTGAGTCTGTGGCTAAAAGTACTCCTCAGTTCTACCACCACACAGCATTTCTTATGATGGACTGCAGTCTAGACAATGTTCCCCTTTCAGCCACAGTTTCCATGTTGTCAAGTTCCTCACCCACCACTGAGCCAGCTTTCTTGATCAGTTTGATGAGTCTCTTTCAGTCTGCCACTTTCATGCCGCCACCCCAGCACACCACAGCATAGAAAATGGTGCTGGCCACTACATAGAACATCCACAACATGGTGTTGCAGACTCTAAAAGATCAGAGTAGAGCTTTCTTTGACCCTTCTTGAATGTGGCCAGAGACTTCTTTGACCAGTTCAGCTTATTGTCCATGTTGGAGTTGGAGCCAATAAATGTTGAACAACAGTTGTTTTTACTGAAACTGAGAAAACAGAGAAGACATCGATGGAGATGATGTATACAATCAGCCAGAAATAAGATGAGTTAAGATAAGATAACCCTTTATTAGTCCCACAGGTGGGAAATTTGCACTGTTATGACAGCAAGTGGACAGAACAAGAGGAGAAAGTAGAAGCAGTATAACCTATAGAGTAAAAGCTATACAACACAACAGTATAATATAAAAAGTACACTATACAACTAATACAAAACTATACAAAAAAATGCGCATGAGGAAATGCTGTGCTACTAAGCAGTCATAGTGGCAGTCATGTTGCTGCAACGCTAGTTTTCCCTCGTCAGCTTGTTGTGTCTGGGCCCGAAGCTTTCCTCCTTTTTAGCAACATTAGCTCCATAGCTCCAGTGCAAAATTAAAGAAGCAAACTTCAGACACCAAATATTTTTTTGGCTGATCTACATTTGGGGAAAGGAGGGAAAACTGTACACATTATACTGTTTTTTTTTTTTTTTTTTTAAAGTAGATCAAAATGCTAGACCCTCTGTCAGAGGAATAGACGCATATTAGGCTACGTTCAGTGTTGGTTTTTTAAACCTAGAGGTAGTCTATAAATGGTTGCACACATCAAAAGTAAGTCTGTCCTGTCATCACACACTCACACTGAGTGTTTGATGAGCGGATAAGTAAAGCTACAGGAAGATCAGGCGTGTGGTGGCAGGATAAAGGGTTGGATCATCGCATTACAGGTAATGAGGAAGGGACGTCGACTACTGAGGGGTCCCCAAGGAGCTAAATATTCTCTTTCATGTAAGGGGGGGCCAGACATACACACACACGCACAGACACATACGCGTCAAAGCCCGTGTCATACATAATGTAGGTCATCAAAAAGAGACGACAGGTAGAGACTAGGCTGTCCCTAAGAACAGTGCAATCTCTGGAGGTGGAAAGAGACAAGAGAATTTTTTTTCTTTTTTGTCCCAACACAAGAATAAACAAGTGCCTCCTCGACAAACCGTGAAAACATGGAGAGGGGTTTACTTTCGTAGGTGGGCCAGTGCTACAAGCATTAGCGATGGAAGCCATCTTTCGCTTCCATGTAAATAGTTTATACCCATTTCTTTTCCCCTCTCTCTTTGTCCCCTTCCTCGCTCGCCCGCTCCCTGCACCATTACTCCATAGACACGGGTTTGCACTCAAAGCAGTGTAGGAATATTTGATTATACAGATTGTAAAGATCATAACACTGCTCTGAATTAATAAACAACGGGCGATGGCTTTCAGTGGCTGAACCCTTCTTATTTTTTATTGATCGGAATTATTAGTGTTGGATTATTCTTTCTTCTAAAAGCAGCAGTTCAGGGAGTATTTTAGTGAATAAAGATGCATCTGTGAAAAAGGTTTCTCTGGTAGCTGACCACCATCGGCCTTTGAAGAACAAAGTTAAAGCCTGACGTACTGAAAGCATGCATGCTTAGACTTACTTTGGTGAAGTATGTGCTCACACCTCGCACGCACACATCAGAGGACAAGTGACCTTTTGACTTTACCTCCTGTGCATTCCTGCATAGAGCTAAAGCCAAACACACAGACTGCAACACTGCAACCAGTGCACTGGGCGTATTTGTGTGTATGTGATGCCAAAAGCTTCCATGCAAGTAGACACTGAACTTATTCATAGCAGCGGTACCTGCGGTTCCTTGAATGTCTTTTTAGAGCTGCGGAACAATCTGGAGAACACCGAACTCCACTGAACCCCAAAGCTTTTAATAGACATGAAGGAACATCAAGTGTATTATTGTTCATATTTAATGGGAATTCATATAAATAACAGTAAACACAATTTCCTCCTCCATAAACACATCAGTTGATAACACTGAAGCTTCTAAAACAACGTTTTAAAAATAAATAGCGGGAAGAACCAGTATCAGTCCATCCCACACTCTCTTATTCTCTCGGGCACTCTCTTTCTCACATATTTAATAAGTGAAATCAAAATCTGGTCTGAGTTTGCAAAGACAAAAAAAAAAAAAAAAAAATTGTTATAAAGGAAATTTTTATCCAGGGGGGAAACAGTGGTCCATATTGGAAACAATAGTTCAGTGCTATTCCTTGTTCCATCTTCCTTTAAAAAAAAATAATTATGGGTATTTTCTCTGTCTGATATACATTAGTGGCTTGAGCAGAAGCCAAGGCAGTTGGACAGACTAAAGGGCAGAGATTCATGGCGAGGCGCTCGTCTTTTGATCGCGCCGGCCCTGAGCGTCCATAAAGCTCAAACGCTTTGAACGTCCTGATAAGGATCATCTTAAGCCGAGCAGACACCAAGTTAAGTGGAATCCAATTCTTTTTTTTCTTTTTTCTTTTTCTAGAATCACTAAAGCACTCTGTCTACAATTTACAGTATTTAGCTGTCAGTCCACACGCTGCAAAACGATGTGTAAGTAAAACTTGACAAAGTCGTCTCTGAAAAGTAGCTGAATGAAACAAATGTGAATAGATAAACAGTTAAAATAGCATCAGACAACTAATTACATTTAAAGGTCAAAGTTGCTCATGACCTTTTATAAACCACCACAAAAACATCAGAAGCCATTTACGCTGGACAACTATAGTAGGTGAAAGAAGTCTGTGAATTACAACATGTACAGATTCTGCCTATAAATTAAAAATCAACAGCTTATTTATAATATTTTAATGTATTAAATATTTGCAAAAGGTAAAAGTAGCATAGACTCACTGTAATCTTCATTTTTATTACATTTTAAAATTACATTACATTTGGCTGAATAATGTATGATGAATGGACCAATAAAAATATTACTTAGAGTAAAATCTTGCTACATTATCTTATATTAAAGTTTTCTTATATATTATCTTATGTAAAAGTCTATTTTATGTCCTATACAGTTACCATCTTGGAGATTTAGACCAGTGACTGGTCACCTCTTGTTTTATAAATCTGTAATATTTCTAGTTTTGGTGATATTACGTTTACTAGGATAACTTGCATTGTTAACATCTGCTTAAAAATGTATGATAACTATTTGACATACATACATTTTTGCAATTTGTTTCATCGTACAGTGGAATCAGTATTGATAAATGGAAAATTAGTACCATAACATGCCTCTGGAGGTGAGTGCATCTCTTGGTTTGGATCTTGTTTGTGTTTCAGGGCCAAAAACACAAAGCTGTGTTCACATCTGGAGATGGGCACCCAGGGCTGGAGCTGCCTCTTCCTTTTACTGCAGAGAGAGCGTGGAAAGGCTCCATCCCCTCCCCAGCCAGATCCCAGCTGTACATGTGTGTGCCAGCCTCAAACACTGGCAGCCTAAAAATGTTCCGTGTTTACCTTTACGTTGGCATCAGGTGTGGCTTTAATGGGCAATCATCATCAGACAAATGTATCGTAGAATCCCACAGGGAGGCAGTAATGGGATTATCATTGCAATTTAACAGCCACTGTTTGTGCATCCAATTCATTGCTGCCTGTCTCTCTGTCTGCCTCTCTCTCCCTCTTTTAGAGCCCTTGAGGCTGTCTGTATGTATGCGGACAGATTATAATCACACATTGTAAAGCTGTCTTTCATATGAGACTTCATATGAGAAGTCTTTGGTTTAAAGATTAAGCCTTCCATTCATTTTCGAGGCAGAACCCTATGGCTCTATTAATTTCTCACTGCATGCTCTTATTACACTCTAAAGCATCTTATTCTGTGATCTTCTCTTTTTATTGAAGTGATGGCTAGGCAAAAAACTTACCCTTTACCCCTAATGTAGTTGATCTGCTTGGACTGGTTTCATGTGCAAAGTTTTGGAAGATTATACTTCACCAGTTAGCCTTGTGTCTCAGTGATAACAGACATTGCAGACTGTTAAGTATTTGTTTAAGTGATTTGCTGACATTGTATAGCATAGTTATCTATTAAAAATGGACTGTAGCGGCAACCGTAGTTCATGTGAATAGGAAACATTCCACCATACCTGCTAATGTTATTAACTGTCAGAGGAAGCTAATTTGCATAAAATCATTTGAATAATGCTAATCAGTGACTATTGGCTTTCATTTATTGTTTGTAACGTTAGCATTGACCGAGTTATTCCTTTAAACCCTGAAAATCGTCCGGATACAGTCTGTAGAGAGGGAAAAATGATTTTAATTTTCAAATAAGAGACACTTTTATGCCTTTAAATAATACAGAAAGACCATGCCAGTGGAGACGGGGACGGATTGTGTGTGTGTATGTGTGTGTGTGTGTGTGTGTGTGTGTATGTGCAAATGCATCACCGACAAGACAATTGCTCTCTTCATTTTGCCAACTTTCCCACCCTGACCCTTTCTGGCGAGCATCGGTAAACAAGCCGCACACCTTGTCACAGACTCGCATTAGCCAAATCAACGCTAATCAGTATCATCGTCTTCGTCGTCGTCATTACAATGATTAGGCTTGTCACCGCTGCCACCATAACAAACCCGATTTCCCACCCGCCCCACCTCATCTCCATATTCATCGCATGCGCAAGGCGGGAGGAATATTCTAATGAGGTCGTCGGCTGTTTCCTGCGCGGTTTTGGTCGCGTCCCGTCCCGCGCACGTCTCAGGTGCGGATCCTTCATTTAGTTCCGATTAGTGTGACGCCCGCCTCGCGCGTGTCACTTCCTTTCCTCTTCACAATTTAGGCCGGATGGAGGTGGCTGCCGTGGCCGGGGCCCAGGGCCCCCACCGGTGGATCAGGCTGGAGCCGTCAGTGCCTCCACTGCCTCTCCCCGACTCATTTGTAAGCCTGGAGTTGTCACGTGTCGGTATCAGTGTGTGGAAATGGGCCGGCTGGGCCTTCAAGGATTCAGCTGCTATGTCCAATTAGAGTGCCAGTGGCTCTGATCAGTGCAGTAACTAGTCACACACAGTCTGGGCAAACACATGCGCTCAGGCACACACGCGGGTGCGCTTTTTTGCATGTTGGACAGGGGGGGCCCTCGGTGGCCCCCTCCGCATTCGCTGTCAGCTAATGTACTAACATTATAATCCTGGACATCCATGCAAATGTAGGCAAGAACATGGTTAGATACGAACAGATTTGAACACTTATGTTGACAGCACAACCTGTTACGAATGGGAACTGGCAGCTGCTAAAACACACGCACACACACCCCGTATACACACACACACACACCGTATACACACATGCACACACACACACACACACACACACACACAGAGGCCCTGTCTTGCCTGAGCTTGTTATGGATTTCTCCTCATCTGAAAAAGTCCAAAGCTGTTCTGTATCAACAAGACAAGAGATATGAGGCTCGGACCAGGTACCTGTTTTACACACACACACACACACACCCACGCGCACACACACATCTTCAGTGTGCAATACCCACCTCCATTTCCTCAGTAAGATCAGAAGAACAGGAGGGCACCTCAACCATGGAAAGCTGAACAGGATGTTATTTCCTACAATCATCAGACCTGCAGTTTCAGGTTCGAATTGCTGTGAGTTTTGGTTTGAGCCCCTTAGCTAGTTACTTGTTTGTAGCTAAAGGTGGCTAGCCAGCTAACCTATAGTAGTTTGTTTAATTAATAAGTACTGTGAACTCAAATTGTAAATCCTGACAATAAATCCATCCTTAAATATAAGAGAACAGACCCTTAGAACGAATTCCAACAAAATGGCTATATGGTTTTAAGGAATGGATTGAAGTCAGCGTATTACATATTATATTATACATATTACACAATATTTTAATAGGTTAAAGGTCTAAAAGTACCTCATGCCCTAAGTAGAGGTCTGCTACCTGACCCACACCGGGCCTGACAAAATAGTGGGTTCTGGACCAGGTTTGGGCTGATTTTTCATGCATAACAACAGACTCGGTTTCTTTCTAATGAGAGATTTCCTTGTCTAGTGGATTTGTTTTAATATAAAGTAATATGCCAGCATCAGTTTTGTCATGTTCCTTCACATGCACACTCGTTGTTGTTCTCCCTAGAATAGTCTTGCTTGCGTAAAACAAAGCTGGTCTGTTCGCCATGGACAAAAGAAAGCTGGTGCTTTTGCTTGTGCCAACTGAAAAAGTTGAAAAGTTCACGCAGACAAGCATATCTGACCCTCCGTAGGAGGATGGGATGTTTTTCTGTGAGGTTTTGGATGCCAGGTCGGCCATCTGAATCACAATGCGGTCGAGGGCCTTTTCGTGGAACTGTGACTTACTGGGTTTAATTGCAATGTGGGGGCTTTAACATTTATTGTCCTACAACTGTTGTTATTTCAAAGCCCACATTTCCTCGTGCCTTGACTCTGCGCCCACCTTGAGATGCGATGTGCCGCGTGACCACCCCCGGCTCCCCCAAAAAGGCTTGCTGAAGCTTTGCAGTGGGGTTTTGTTATGCACTCTAGCTCGGTGGCCCACGGTGGAACCTTTCATCACGAGCGAGTTCGTCCCATTGCCGCTCGGAGCGATGATGTCACCGCGGGGTCAAACTCGGACATGAAAGAGGCTACGGCGCCTGCCAAGGGTTTGTGGGGGGAAAAAATAGCATCTAACCAGCAGTGCCCCGTGCAAGTCACATACGCTCACCATGTGGGGGGGAAAAAAATAAAACAACCCCTCCCACACACACACACACACACACACACACACACACACTCATACTGGACAATGTAAAGCCATTGCCTACTTATGATTCATTAAACCACAACACAGTGGATGACTGTAATGTCAGCTTATTTTCGGTAAGTGGGGACACAATCCAGTGTGGATGCTTCTCATTTGAACGACAAATGATTCCAGGCTGCTCTCGAGCAATGTGGGAGAGGAATGTGAACAGAGGGATAGAGAGAGGGAGAAAGAGAGAGAGAGAGAGAGAGAGAGAGAGAGAGAGAGAGAGAGAGAGATAGAGAGAGAGAAATGAGTTGAGAGAGAGAGAGAGAGAGAGAGAGAGAAGGAGAAAACAAGAGAGCGCTATAAAGAAAAGGCAGCTCGACATCAAAATCTTCCACGCAAGCTGCTTGCTAATGCAGCATTTGAAGGGGGAAAGTTTATTTTGCTGCATGGTGACAAAGAAGCTTTTAGATGTCAAGTGCCAAAGAAGTTAACAGCCAGAGTGTGTTGAAGGGGGCGTTTGGAGGGGTGGGGTGATGGGGGGGAGTGTAGGGGAAACGCTGAATCTTTCTCTTTCTGTTCCCAAAGCTCCTTATGTTAATCAAACTTTTCATATATTTATCGTTGTTTTTACTTTGAAACAGTAGATTTCGGTGTTTTTTTCTGGTCTCCTCTGCCTCCTCGTACGCCTATCAGAGCGAAACAGAGTGTGTGCGATCATCCCGGCTCTGCCTCGCTAAGACATGTGTTGTGTGGGGATAACATGGCGCGTTTCTGAACAGCTCACTGTTCAACCCCCCCCCCCCAATCCGCTCAAAGGAAGAGACTAGTGAGGAGAAATAAGCAAAAAAAAAACAAAAAAACAAGAAAGAATGTGAAGTGTGAGGAAAACACTGCCAGGCTTTCTTTGCATTTCTTACTCGTGTGCTGTGATTCCTTGTTCCCTCTCTATTCTGCACCCTCTCTCTCTCTCTCTCTCCCTTTTTTATTCCTAAAACAGTGCATGAACTTAAATCTCATGTTTTAAAGATTCCTTTAAGGGAGAATCAAAGTCTAAATATTTCAATAAGGCCCTGATTTATAATTCAAGAGATTTGCAGGTGTTTTAACCGTCTGACGGAAAGATTCATGCTGTTCACATACCTCACACACATACACTCACACACATACACACACACACACACACGCACACACACACACACACACACATGCAGGTACATGTCTTCGTCTGGCAATATTACATGGATTAGCATGGTATATGAAATATTTAGTGGATTTTTTTTTTCCTCCCCGTCCTAAAACCTAATAAATCAAATGGCTGCCAAATGTCATTATAAAGATGGAATCTGACTCGGCGAGAAAAGGCAGCTTTTCAAATTCAAATGCGGGGCCAGAAGAAACGGCGGAGAGGAAAGGTTACTTGGTTTAACTGACAACCTCAACTGCCCTACATTGAAGAGAAATGGAGAGATAGATGAGAAGAAGAAGGAGTGGAGGGGCAGCGGGAAAGACTCATTTTTGCCCACACTGACTCAAATTCAGGGGCATTTTATCCACAAATACAAAATGATGTGTCTATACAGTGGAAATATACATTTGATAATGTCCATAGATATTAAGTATATCATTTCCTTTCCATTTAATTAAAAGAAATACAGAGCTGGGCTTGATGAGTTCTCCTGAATCCAGACGTCATTTACAACTGCTTCTGAAGTGTATGATATATGAATTTATCTATGGATTAACATGTTCATCCTGCCAGGTCAGAGGGTGATAATGAGGGAAAGGAGAGAAAGGGTAGTTAAATGAATATTAATTACATTTAATAGTTCATCCATACTGATTTAAGAAGTTTACACCACATTGGTTTTAGGAACAGTGAAATAAGGTGAAAAAATAAGGGGCAGAAATGTTGAATATGTGCATTTTTTGCAGTTCTTTTTTTCACACTGGATGTGAAATTGGCAGATGTAACACATAAGTGGAGAAGAAGAGGGAAAAGAATACATTTTTTATGGCAGCGAGTTTACTGTACAAAGGTAAGAGCATAAACAATAGAAGCTATAAAATATATGTATATGTATATAAATAAATATATATTCTTTTCCCTCTTCGTCTCCATTTACGTGTTACATCTGCCATTTTTACATCCAGTGTCAAAAATAACTGCAAAAAATGCACAAATTCAAAATATTCATATATGTATATAAAATGAATGAACGAATGAATATATATATATATATATATATATATATATATATATATATTCATTCATTCCTTACCCTATTCCTTACTAGACCCTATTCCTTTCTAGGGTCACAGGTACCCTGAGCCTATCCCGGGGTCTACGGATGCAAGGCAGGGGCTCACCCTGGACGGGTGAGTCAGAGGAAGTAAAATAGAGATGAAGAGAAAAGTGTATTGTCAGATATGCCATCACAACCCCCTCCCAGACCCTCCTTCATAATACTTTGTAGTCTTGTCTGAGGCTGACATAGGGCACCCTCTCATTCTCTGTATATCATCGCACAGTGAGATAACACACACACCCATGGAGGGCCGGCTGACACACTGCCTGTGTGTGTGTACGTGTTTGTGTGTGTGTGTGTGTGTGTGTGTGTGTGTGTGTGTGGGTGTGGGTGTGTGTGTACTGTCAGGGGTTTTGTCCTATGCCATCCCCATTGTGACACCAGATGACAAAGAGGAGGGTAATGCTTAGCATAGCTTCAATAGCTTCTGATTGACGCCCACCCGCCCCTGCACCACTCACTCAGTATGCTGCCTGTCAGGCAGAGAAAAGCGAATGCAAAACAGCTATAGTGCACTGGTCGACTCAGGACAACATGCAAATGGGAACTGCAAATGGGACTATACAGTTTACCAGCAGAGACAAAATGATTTTGATGCCTATTACAGTGTCCCACTTGTGCTTCCAGTGTGGCAGAGTTGGACTTCTGGAACGCTCACTCCATACACATTCCCCTCAAAGCTCATTGGCTGACCTCGTATTAGCCTTGAGTGGGGTGGGGAAGACAAATTTTGTTCTCCAGATGTCACAGTGTTAATTATACTAATTTACCAGTAACATCAGTAATGAAGAACAGAGCAGTTTATTTGTTGAAGAGCAGTTGAACCCAGATATTCCTCATCAAGGACAAGATTTGATGTATAATAACAAGAACACAGGAAAGGGGGGCACTGAGTGGGCTTCAGAAACCCCAGATTTTAGTGACTATTCAAAATTAGTTTAATAAATAATAAAATAAAGGAACATTACAATACTTTTTGGTGCTTGTTTTAGGCTGGACCAGTAGCCAATCATGTGCTTGGTCAGCTGTGTTAGGAATAAGAAAAATACAAATATGTGCAGACTGTGGGGTCACCAGGACTTGGATTGATGACCCCTGTTTTAAGGCCAGCCAAATCCCGTTTTTTGCCAAATATTGGCCACTATGGGGACATAATACTTTAACACTAATTTAAGTGTGCAGAGTGAAAGTATATGCAGGTTGTGTTTTTGTTTTTACATTCAATATTGTAAGTAATATAGGTCTAATATCATTTTATATTGTTTTTAATGCAATAGTTGTTTGTCAACTACTATATCTCCCATTTAAAGTATTGAATCTTCAGCACATAGCTCGATTATGAGCTTGAAGCATGATGCAGTTGGTGACTGTGCCACAACAATCTGATTGGTTGACACTCAGCTCATTTGCATAAATGCTATCTAGAATGAGAGAGAACAAAAAATTACTATGTGTGCAGGAGTGGTTTGATATATCAGTTATATGCGTAATGACAGGAAGTAGGGGTTGCCACAGCAACCCAAATATGATGCCTCGTGATCATTAAATCTAAATCAAACCCCCTGTGTGCAAATCATTCCCACGGTTATATGTGTATATTATCTTCACCACATGACATTTTCCAGCATGTTATGACATTATCCAGGTTTAAAAAGTGATCTATAATTTTATATGATAGCTCTGTATGATAGTGTATATAATTTCACAAATTTTTAAAATAATTTCTGGATAATTTAACCATTAATGTTTTTCAGAGAGCTGAGTAAGAAATGCTCCATTCTACAGAAACTTCAGAAAGTCAGGATTGTTCACAGAACTGTTCGCTGCATGAGACATTATCTTAAGATAGTTTTGAAATTGAAATTTTGGCCTAAGAATTGTGGATTGTGGAGGCATGCATCCAGAGTGTTGGCATACAGCAACCAAAATAAGCTTTTTTTTTCAGACTTAAGACTATTATCAACATTACATATAAAAACAGAGACGTCTGTAGGGTCACCAGTCATTTTAAATAGTAAATAAAATGCCTATATTTGTGTTGTAGACGTCACTACCATTGGAAAAAAATGTAAGTTTCTCTACAATTAACCATTTCACATCAAATCTCTCTTTACATCTCAGCAACTGATTTGTGCCGAAATTTTGAGAAGTGCAAGCAACTTGCATGTAAAATAACATCTTAGACTTTTGCTTTCAGTAAGTCAGTTTCTTCAGGTATCTGATTGTAAGTCTATTTCACTAGATTAGGCTAT